>CM060845.1:80782500-81382500 GCA_030762175.1 Metallyticus violacea
TTCAAAAGGAATTTATACATTAAGTATAGTGTGAATAATATACCTAAATTCATTCCTTACAGTTATGGCATCGAACAATTGGAAGAAACACGTTCTGTGTTTATAAAAAAAGAAAAAAAATGCAAGAGGTGGCACGCAAAACCCAGTACAGAAGCAGCTATTAAGACGACTGTCAGCAGAGATGAATATACAATATACGTAATGTCAGCGCATTGTTCAAAGTACCTGAAACTGTACCCATAACACTTACAACATCTACAAGCCTTACGCGATGAGGATCATAAAGCTTGTTTCAATTTAGAATCCATGATGACATGGGCTGAATTGCATCACCGTTATGATTTGTGCAGAGTGCGCAATGTGGACCATGTAACGTTTTGAGAAATCTCCCATCTTTTGTACACAAAGTTTGAAAATATAAAGCTCAGTGGTAAATATTTTACAGAGTTTTCATTTTATCCATGCCCAAACGGAACACTCTATATATGAATTCTTGCACTGCTCGAAGTATTACGTCTTATAAATAAAGTGTTAGAAGAACACGGAACAATTATCTGTGTTTCTCGTGCTAGCTATTAAAAATATACCATTAATTTTCTATTACTACAAAAAAGATTATAATTATGGTGAAAATAGTAATATCCTAAAGTGTTAGTTCGAAGATATTAATATGTTGGTAGTTCCTATCAACGAGAAATCCCCATATTAACATTTATTTGAAATAAAATAAGGATGCTTTGTTTCATGTGTCAAAAGGGATGAAATTAGGAGGAATGATAAGATATCTTATATGTTTTGACTTGTGTCCAACAGTATCTGCAAAAACTTTTGATCAACAATTTAGGACTATGAAGGGAACATTGAATAATTGGATTGAACTATTAAGAGTCGGAGAATGATATTTCGGTAGCTCAGCCTTGCTCAATGGCTGGTCGTTGTGCCTACGTCCGCACTGGAGGTCTATCAAGCTGCCAAGGAAGTAGTAAAAATGAAAATATTTTGATGCGGATTCAGTAAAAAGGGATGGATACTTTCCAAGTGTGTGCACCTATTTTATTCGCTCACGTTTACTCATAAAAATGGCATGTTTGCTGTTAGTTCGTTATTTACGCATGCACAATAAACTGCTGCTTACGCATTTTTAATATGCTGCTTCCTTTTTCTTAGTCAAGAGGCAAAAATGTTTACACTACGATAAAATGTGATTCCATAGCGATGAGTGGTGATCAAGTCAGCAGCTGAAGCAGCTCAGAGAGCCACTACGGAACACATAACAGCGTTTTCATATATTTCGTGATAAAATATTTTCTCGGTAGAAAAAATTTCAGGATTTTTTCTTATTAAACTGCGTTATCAGTTTTTTCCCGCACTGAGTACGTAACGCTGTTGTGCAAAAGCAAAAATTTAATCAGCGGTCTCGTCTACGTGAAAAAGTTAGGAAATTTCCGACGTGTATGTAAACACATATTTTAGTTCAAACTTCTCAAGTTGTTGTCATCATGAAGAGTGACTTTTTTTTTGTTTTGTTTATTTACGGACGCTCTTTAACATCTCAGGTCATCAGCGTCCCATTCAATTCAGGGCGTGAAACGGCCGACAAATTTTGCTCAGAGGCCTTTTCTTTCAGACTTGAGGTTCTTTATCGTGCCGTAAATGTACGACACGGACCCCCGGCGAGGGACTTTGTATTCGTTTACTTAACCATGTGCGTTTTGTAATGTTTCAGTATAGGGATATTAAGGACAATCCTGAATTCTATGTGCACCTGTGCTTCATGTAGCTTTTCAAACCAACGGAAAGAGGACTGGCGAATTTCTTTCCACAGTGAACTGCATTAGGTATATACATAATTTATTTATAATTGTGTTAATAGCAGGCAGTGTTTGATTTACTTCCGGGGGGCCAGGTTTCACTGTGCAAAAGCAACCTGATCCTTACAGGGATCTTAAGAAAAGACAGAGAGAAGGCATCCGTGAATATACCGTGCGATCACTTTTGTTTGCCCCCGGAGTGTTTTGCTTATGGGCGAGCGCGTCGCTTGTTAGCCGGTTAGCCGTACAATCGGGTCTCGGTGATTAGCGGGAGAGTAAAACAATAAAACAAACCGACTATACAACAATACACATCCCAATTTAAAAGCTTCATTACTTACTAAATTATCAAATGAGGCGTTCAAACAGCCCGCCTTCATTCTCCATACATTTTTGTCATCTCTTTAGAGTATTATCATTGACGGTCGCATCGACTGCGACCTAATTGGCTACTATGTGCCCCTCAGCGTGTCGGACTCGTGTTGCACTGTGCGCGCGCTGGGCTTTGGCGGTAAAGGCCCGGGGTTCAAATACTGCCTCATGAAACTATACCCCCCATTTTTTGTTTTGTGGCACGGAAGAGGGAAACAATGATTAATCTGTGACATTTATTAGTGTAAAATTCTAATTATATAAATTTCAATTAAATCACAAATTACTTCAAGAATATCTTTATTGCTGAATGCAAATAACTTTAGGAACATTAACGTGAAATAAAAAACATAAGGCAATGAATGCCATTTTGCTCTTTGTACATATTTTTACATAAAAAAGAAACAAAAATACTAGTTCTGGAGCAATATATACACAGTAGATAAAGGTAAACTCCCTTATAGGACTGTCTGGTGGATGCGACGGGTCACTTGAGAGCACCTGCATTTCTCATCGACTGTAAAATACAGGTTTGCTTTGTTACCGACCCGCAAGATGAGAAGACTCACCCGATATACAAAACAAGTCTTAGAAAAAATAAATATTATATATTCATATGATGGCGGATCATGGCCTCAATAGAAGGGTGGGCTGGGAGTATAACTACATGGCAACCGACATTCTCGCATAACTGTAGCACTATCGTACGTTTGTGCTGTTCAAATCATTTCACTTCCAGCTTAAGGTTAATAGACGCAAAAATGGAGCCTTCAATAAAACATCCACTTTATTTGTTGCCACATAACAGATAAGTTTTTTTTTGTTTTGTTTTGTTTTGTTTTTTTTTTTTTTTTTTTTTTACTTAACAGTTAACACTGTGCAAGTCAACATTGAGAAAGCCACCCAATTTCAAATAAAGTGCGAAAACAACATAGCCCTTTAACATCTGGTTCCTAAGAAAAGGGAGAATACCGAGAGCTGGATATGGGCCATCTTCCTACGAGCCCAAGAGAACGCAGAAATAAGCAGGAGAAAGGCTAACCCTTGTAAATCTTCTGGCCCAGGAAATTACGCCATACATTTTTAAAGCATAAAGTTTTCCGCTCTGGCCCATGAGTTTCCATCGCTAACGGAGGAGCCGATGCTACCGCTACTACAATAGAGAGAAAATTCGCTTATTGCGTAAGATTCAATTAAGAACTAAGCGGTAGTACATCGCTGTTTTCATTATTATTATTATTATTATTATTATTTTTTTTTTTTTTTTTTTAAGCTGACAAGGAGAACAGAAAATGGAATTGTCGCATTTTCTTTGGGAAGAGGGCATATTTTGTTAAAAATACAGAATGGAAGAGAAATAACCAGGCAAATTCAACGGAATGGCACAGTACACGAAAGCTATACAAATGTACCGTGCTTAAAACCATAGTTACTCAATGGTCTGACAGGTCGCCAAGGTCTAACCTGCAATGCGATTACTTGACACACCTTGCCAATGAATGTCAACAAACGGAAACCAAAAAGTCTGACAGGAAGCACACGTTCCACTGGCTCTATTCATTATGCTGATACTAGAATTCACAAAAGCCTCGCTGCCTGGGACAGCGTTTGCAGGCTCTTGACATTTTAACTGTATTGTTACTTCAAATTAATGCAGTTAAAATTTGAATTTGTACGAAAAAATAGAACAAAAGAATAATATTATTAGGTTTTACTTATATAGACATGCACATCAACCAAGATCCTATGCAAATTAATTATTCAATATTATAAAGAGTAGGGAAGGAAAAAAAAAAAAACCGAGAAAAATAGAACCCTCATTCCGGTACGCAATTAGCAGATTGATTTTGCGGACGGGAAGTTACTGCATAACGATCTCGCCACCTGCGGAGGAAAAGCATACCGCGCGGTGGGAACTCAAACAGGCATGTAGTTTTGTTTCTTTCATTATTTATTAGTAGTAAATAGTACTTTATATTGTACGCCATCGTAGAGATACACACCAGCCGCTGTAAGACATGTATGAGTCTCATAATTCATCTTCCCGAATATAGTAAACTGCCTCGCGGATATTTTGTTTCACAACCTCCAGAGGTTTCATTTCAGGTATGACAGCAATTTTAAATGAATTAAGATGCAACAGCTAACAGACACTGTTAAAGACTATCGAGAATTTTCTAATTGACAGCCTATTTCATACAGCTTCTCCTCTGTTAAACCCCGGGGTTTTCGTCTCGGTATGAAACCTACTTGAGTTCGAGATTTATTTACCAATCTGAAAATTGCCCTTCTTAATGGAGAAATTACTCCTGAAAACTAAGCACGTAGTTTTCATCTACAGTAGTTGAACTGTTTCTTTTGAACATAATTATAAATAAATATTCTTTGTTCAAATATATATCTCACTTTCGGCATACTCCCTAAAACACAAATACACAGTAGAAAATGTAACACGCGCTTCCTGGGGAAATGTTAATGAAACAGTTGGTGTGACAAACACGACCGAAAAAACTCCTTTGCCTATGTCAGAGGAATGTTATATCACGTCTTACAGGTAATCGCGCGTCCACTGAAGGACAACCGGTTTACACTAGTGTAAACATACTGTTATTGCGTAGAGCAATGAGCGCATTGTTAAACTTCCGCCCAATATTACACTCTTTGTATGTATACAAGCCTGGTTATTTCACTTTCACTCTGTATAGTCATAAAGTACTTTAAATTTAAATATATATTTTGTTTTAAAACGGTGATCAATAAGTTTATTTTTATGATAAATGCACTAAAATTTAATTTAGATTTATAAACGTACCTTTTCGATGAAATTTGAAAAATAAGCACGCATTTCTATTTAATTGTCTACAACACATCCAGTTAAATAAAACAGAATTAAAGAAACTAGGGGAGGGGGGTAGAAGTAAAAAGTGCCCATATTTGTCTTTCAAAATGCATACAAATTTTATAAAAGCGCTAATATTTTATTACTGTAAAGGTTTCTATTTTCAGAACATAATTTTACTAATGCGAATACCATGCAGTAATTGCAAAATATCTAATGCAATTGAAATCGAAAGTAAATTTCTATATGTTGGAATTTCATGTTTCTAACAAGTGCTCGGCAGGTCACCGGGTGTTACCGTTCGTAGGGA
Source organism: Metallyticus violacea (assembly GCA_030762175.1). Lineage (NCBI taxonomy): Eukaryota > Metazoa > Arthropoda > Insecta > Mantodea > Metallyticidae > Metallyticus > Metallyticus violacea. The sequence continues at coordinate 80,787,833 of CM060845.1, forward strand.
TCTTGTGAGCCGCGAGGTTGCAGAGAGAAGGATAAAAAAAAAAATCATAAGGGATCAACAACCCCTGCAAGTTGACAATAAAGTTCCCTCTTTCTGTGCACGACTGAGTCACTGAGGCGTGCACGTAACAGTGGAAACAAAAAAAGGGCGCTTTATGACGCTGCAGGAATGGGAGGGGGAGAGTGGGCGGTAGGGCGAGGTCGCTCGATAAAGTTCCAAACGTTCAGATGGGGGGGAGGTTCAAGGTCACTTTGTGCGGTACGTAACACTGAGCCAGCATCCCTGTGGGACATCAAATCCCTTGATACAGCCATATCACGTACATAGCCAGCCATGTATGTATTTCCCCAAGCGAGGTCTTTCTAATTGCCATTTACGGTTACTGTGTACCTTGTATGTATGAAAACAGTACGAGGTATTCCAGTCAGCTGCTCTACAGTCCGTAACAAAAGTTACGTTTTTATCAAATGCCTCCCTCACAGTTTCCGTTAAAAGCTACAGCTCTCTACCGAGTGGGGGAAAAAACAAACGACATCCACAGTACTTACGGCCATTCTTTAAAGAGCGAATAATCTTTATATAACTATTTCACATATAAATACAACAAAATTAGATATACATGTAATTAATGATTAAATTACGTTTAAGAAACAAGGAGAGCAATATGCATATAGAGGGACATACTGAGTAGTTCTAATATAGAAAGCGCTGGTTTTTGCTAGCGATCATTGCATCAAAACAATTGAAAATCATCTGTACGTACACTCAATATATTATTGGAAAACAATTACATGTCGACATGATTATAACAATTGAACATTGCGATTTGGTATCTTAAGGACTATTACTTAGCAGATCAAATTTTTTATCATTGACATGCAACCCAATTTTAAATTCAGCCAAAAACAGTCGCATATCGCTTTAAATTTATCGTATTTTTTTGAAACGTAATTATTTTACCGCATGGACACGCATTTGTCTTCTTAGTGTCGCCAGCTGTTTTTCAACAATCCGCTAATTTTTTTTTTTTAATGCTGTTTAACGCCCGTTTTTACTACTCAGGCATCACAGGCGGTGAACACTTGTGTTACATGGGGTGAAATGTTATATTTATATTGGGAAAGGATTTTTAAGGAAGGAAACGTTCCAGATCTAAGTTTAGGGTGCCTTCCCGACATTTGCCATTTATGAGGAAAAGGTAAACCTGGAAAAAACTCTCGGTTCTGGCGGGATTCGAACCCCAGACCTCCAGCTCACGAGTCCGCGCCTTAATGACCTCTGCCACCCACGGCGATAAATTCGCGAGCAAGAGTCGATTAATCCTTTGAACATCTTCATCTATGAATTTCCACAGTCCATTGTATCTAAAGAAAATGGAACTCTTTCATTCACTTTTGATAACCGAGTTTTATTTAAATAATTGTTCATTTAATTAACGTGTGTCCAACTAAATCGTTTAAAATCTGTAATTGTTAAATATAAATACTATTATGAATGTTATTCCTTTCAATAAATTATTTAAAATATGAAAATATACTCCTAAATAATAAACAAATAAATAAAAAAAGCCGTACATTGCTAAAATCTCTATTGTTATTTCTCAGTTGGCAGTAGTGAGTAAATCGAATTATAGAAATCGGCCCTCATTTCTTCCAGACTCACGATTTCTCAATAGGTAGGTATTTATAAATGCTAGTTTAAATATTATGCAATTATTCATATTTTGTGAGAGAATTTTAAGATTATACTATTTTGTTCCATTTTTATTCTTAAAATAATTCTAATAAATACCACCCGATGTTCTAATACGCTTCCTAAATAAATTCACACAGTTTCTTCGTATATTTATAAGCAGTTTTAGAACATCTTGTAATATTTCTTGTAACAAACAACTTTAATTGTTTTCCAGACATTCTTATATGTGATCAGAAACGAACAAGTAAAAAACTTGTTCATAATTAAATCCCATTATAATAATTATACAAAATAAAGTTTAAAATGCAATTACTAAAGAAAACATTAAGCATTATTAACCATTATCTGCGTCAGAGATTGAGAAAGTGAAGGAATATTTTTATTAAATAATAGAATCCCGATGTCCACTCCTTTACATTAGGGGGCGTAAAGAGTCGAAATAGGGCGAGAGAACCAGCCAGAGCGTCGCGATGCGGAGAAGGCTACATATAAACCCATTGTGACGCAAGACAAAAATAACAAGGTAAAAATTATAATTTCATAACCTGCAAATAAAATGGCCAAACAAAGCAGAATATACTAAATATCCATTATAAAATATTAATGTGGAACGAATTTCCCAGTACGCAACCTAAGCAAATAAACCAAAAATAAATAAACAAATACTCATTTAACGCTAAAGTGCGACATTAAAAACACTGGGGTCAATAAATGTAATTAAATTTATTAATTTACAATCTTGTTAACATATATGCTTGGTGTGAAAACCACATCAAATAAAAACGAATGTTATACTAGAGGTTAACTAAAAGCATAGAGTCGCTTCTTATAAACAAATCTCTCTCCACTTCTCCAGGGTTTGCTGGGAGAAGTTCAGACAGGACGTGGTAGCTCAGTGGGTACAAGGCATTAGTCGAGACTTCGAATGGATTTTATATTAAGTCATTTCAAATCTTGTATTTTTATAAACATAAACACTAGAAAGTCATAAGCATGTACCGGGTGGTCAAACACCGCCCAAATTTGTAAAGTTAGCAAAGATATTCTTTGTTTGTAATTAGATTCCTATAACATTTTTCTCTACAGCTGGTCTATAGCGCATTTGATTCTGTCCTGCAATATAAGGCCACAAATCCGCAATTCGTTGTTGTTGTTCAGCTTGTTCAGCTCGTTCAGAGGTTTAAATACCTTTTTATTGGTACTGTATACCAGAATCTTGCTTGTTTACAGAGCTATGAAAGCACATTGCAACATGTAATATTTGTTAACAAAGCTACAAAATCACATATAAATATTATCTACTTTATATTCTGAAAACAGCAAACTTAATGTAGAGTTTGCAATAAGAAACTTGCTTTTAATATTCCATATTTCAGAGTTGATGGCTTCTAGACTGAATCGGTTAATCTTTGGCTAAACGAAATATTATATAACGGGTGCTTAAAACTCTTGCACACATTGTAATGAGAAAGGAGTAACAGAGATGAGCATTTTTTTTCATAAATATATGTCTGCAGATGCCACCTTAAAATGACTAATGAACAGGCCGTTCTGTAAAAACTGTTACGAGTCATAAAGAACTCCAAAAAGAGGGTGTTTAACTGAACCATGCTGCTGGCTCATCGTCTTAACGCGCAGACGAATCGCCTGTTCTTCGAAGAAACGTTGCCGAAACTAAAGGATGGTATCTTAGCTGTTTTAAAAGAATGTGGTTCCAACATGACGGGTCGACAGCACACTTCAGCTGCATTTAAGGGATTATTTGTATTCCACCTTTGGATAGGCATATGTAGATCCGTGTCTGGCCTCTGACATTAACATACATCGATTTCTCACTTTGAGGCCTGAATAAACTCGTGCATGAGACTCCCGTCAACGTCATCGCAAGAATTTCTGCTGCCGTTACAACTGTTCGTGAAATGCCAGAAATATTTGAACGTGTACGGCGATGTTCTGATAGATGGAAGGTGTTGCCAATAGCATTTTTAGGCATCTTTGGTGAACGAATCATTCTCAACATAATTACATATTTCGATTTTGTTCTAGTTCTACCAATATCACTGTAAGAACCTCTGGTGCCAAAAATGACATTTGCAGACTCTGCCGCATGCACTGCAGTTCTTTCCTCAACATTAATACAAAATGTTATACGGTATTCTCCGTTGATGCCTGCGCATCGAGCCAAATTTACGAAATGCGCCAAGGAAGGCACTCTAAATGTGGCCGGGAAAGGTTGTTTCATTTCCGGAAGATTTGTGCAAAATGTGTATATATTGTAACAAAGAAATAAAATGTACAATAATCAACCAAAGTGCAATGAACATTGCTGTAGACAAACAACTCTTAGGGGTTAAATGGGAAAGTACTATAAAATGTAAGATAAAGCTTATTAGCCCCACACCGCCACGAATGCCCGAGGTCGTTAAGGCGCGGACTTTTGAGCGCAAGGTCTGGGGTTGGAATCCCACCAGGACCATCTTTTCTGACTAAGGTTTTTTCCAAGGTTTTTCTCAGTCCTCATAAATGGCAAATGCCAGGGAAGTACCCAAACTTATGCTTGGAACGTTTCCTTCCTTAAAAAAAAAATACTTTCCCCAATATATCATTTCATCTCATGTATCATCAGTGTCCACCACCTGTGCCTCAGTAGTAAAAACGGACGTTAAACACTATTAAAAAAATTACTAGCCCTACGTGTTTGCCTTCAATTCAAATAACAAAAGAATCTATTGGCAAAGCAGAATTAGAAAGTGACAAAACATGTTTGCTCTACAAAAACCCGAGATTAAAAATTGTTACAATTAATAATATGTAAGTTACACAAATGCCTTGGCCAGTGGATGAGGCGTTTTTTTTTTTTTTTTTTTTTGAGTAGTGTTTAACGCCCGTTTTTACTACTGAGGCACCACAGGCGATGAACATTGATAATACATGAAATGAAATGAAATGATATATTGGGAAAGGATTTTTTTTTTTTTGAAAGGAAGCGTTCCAGGCCTAAGTTTAGGTACCTCCCCGGCATTTGCCAGTTATGAAGACTGAGGAAAACCTGGAAAAAACCCCAGTCAGGGAGGACGGTCCTGGCGGGATTCGAACTGCAGACCTCCCGCTCACGAGTCCATGCCTTAACGACCTCGGCCACCCGTGGCGGTTGGATGAGGCGTGAGAAAGAGCAATGATCTTACAAACATCCCTTGAGGTCGCTACGCCTCTCCTGTAGTCAGAAGCATGTTCACAGTAAGCTCGAAATAAAGCTGTGTGTCATCATGCTAGAGGCTCCCACACTAGTCTCGACTAACCAAAGAAAGAACATGGGGAGTCGGTTAGAGTATGGGTGAGAGAAGGAAGGAAGGAAACAGGGACCTGACACATAGCAACGTATGAGACCGTGCAAAAACGGCAAAGACACATGTTCATAGGCAAAACTTAACCTACAATCGCAATTACAATTTGTAAGAATTTTTAGCACCCTGCATGCATATTCGTGCACAGGCATAAGTGTAAATGAAGGAAACTTTCGACAGAAAAAGAAATATGCTCCAGCTCTCTTAGTATTAAAAGAAAATTCCCAATCAGAGGATATCTGTTTTAAAATGACTGAATGCAACTCAGAAAACCTCTGGGTACTTTTACCTCGTTGACAGTTTTTGGTTACTAACATAGATTTATAACTGGTTAAGCCTTAGAAACGGTAGGAAAAGTGGGAAGGAAATTGATTACATTTTGTTGCTCACGAAGATAAGGATTACTTACTCTAGTAGCTTCGTTGTAACTGACGATAACGGCAGTGTACCATTGTGTGGTGCCTTCGGCGCGATATACCTCCACGCGGTAGCCAACCAAGACACTTGGCGTCGTCACGAGTATCCTTTGCCCATCCTGGTGTTCCGACCATTTTCGGACAGCGGCTCGCAATTCCGGGTAATCCCTGAGTCCTGGAAGTTTCGGATCCCATTCCTGGAAAAACAGCATTTTATTAGAAATGCTGCTTTAAGGTAAATACATATACTTATTGTTAGATTAAGGGATCAAGGTTTAGCTTAGAAAAGAATCTAAAATTCTGGAAAACTAAACTTGTTTCTAACGTGTCCTTGAGCGAGTCATATCTCATTGGTTAGGTCTGTACTTAAATTTGTTTTTAAGGATATTATTACATTAGCTTTAGTTTAAGTCCATGTCAAATGCTGTATATCTGCAATATGTCTAGTTGGTATTTCTTTATTTTTTGCACCTCAAGAGAGCAAATAGTTATCTTCGATTCTAATAAGTCACACTAAAAACGTTCCTTACCTCAAAGTATTCATAAGTACCTTTCAGGCCTAGCCCAGTACATAATTTTGTTTATGTACCCAGATAAAGGACAATGAGTTGGAGCAGGATTTTTTTTTTTTTTTTTTTTTTTCCAGAAGTCAAATTCAACATTCTAATCTAATTAGGATTACAATATCCTTCTGTTCATCAAACATTCACTTGTTTCTATAGTCTGCTGTAGATGTCTCACTAGAACTAGTTTCTTTTTTAACACTTTCCTCTTAGTTTGATCGATTGATTTGTTTTATTTACGGATTCTCTTTAACATCTCAGGTTATCAGAGTCCCATTCAATTCAGGGCGTGAAACGGCCGATAAATTTTGCTCAGAGGCCTCTTCTTTCAGGTTTGATGTTCTTTTTCGTGTCGTAAATGTACGACACGGGACCCACGGCTTTACTTCCCTTCCGAAGGAAGCCATTCATACTTAGGATTTTCACGCCCGAAAAAATCCATCGATCCTGGCCGGGTTTGAACCCGCGATCTTGGGTTTAGAAGGCAAGTATGGTTACCAATACACCACCAGGACCGACCTTTCTATTATTAAACAAATAGTTAAACATCGATGCATGTAAAATTTCTGAAATTAAATTTTACTAAAACAGGTTCTTTCACGCAATAGATGGTATACGTATATCTCTTTTCCTGATCTACAGTGATTGTAATAAGAGAAAATAGATTTTCAACATTGCCATTGTGACCTGGTATTATAAAAATATCTCTGTATACTGCATTTCACTTTTGCAAAATTTGCTATATTTTCACAAATTTTCTTGGCCTACTGTTTTCTCATCATATAAAGTGAGAATTTTCTTAAAATTGTAAAGTGGTCAAAACATCATCAATTTATAAATCTTGCTACTGGATACCGTCAGTATGAAATCACATTTTGAAACTGAGAACATCACAACATCGATTTATTAAATCCAATCGATCTCTTGGCAACGTCTGCACATTTCCTTTACCTATGTTGCCAAACACTGAAGAAAGAATGCAGGAAACAAATATGAATAAACACGGTCATAATATGAAAAACGAAGACAAGTGTATTAATTACAAAAAGCAGAAAGGTTCGCCTAAATGCTGGCGTATGGCAACCCTAAGTCTAATGATGCTGTTATTCGGTTACAAAACGTGCACATAAACGGACGAAGTTTATGTCAGAATGCAGTATATATGTCCCAGGTAATATTCAAAGCAGCAGTTTATTGCTGCTATCTAACCTTGTTTCCTCTTTTGTTTCTGAAGTATACACAGGGTGTCACACACTTCAGGCAAAGAAAAAACTGTGTTAACATAACAAAACTGAATTCACACAAAGAGAAAATTATAAGCACTAATCATCTTAGACTTTTACAGTTTCAACTTTGCTGCTTTAATAATACGACGTACGCTGTTCTGCTAATCCCAGTCTCACGTGCACATTGCTTTGTAGATTTCTGCGGCGAGTGCTCAAAACGTTCCAAAACCATAGCCGAGTACGCGGGGCTTGTTGCTATGTGAGGTCTCCCATTTCTGCCCTTGTGAACATCGCATACGGTACCATGAGTCTCAAATTTGTCTCGAATGCGTGCAATTGTTACTCGTGTTGGCTGTTCTGTTCTGTACACACGTCTCCATTGTCTTTGAACTTAAACAACATTCTCGGTTTTCCAATAACACTTCAAAATTGCTTTCCGCTGTTCAAACGATAATCTTGGCTCCATTTTGTTGTAACAACGCTAGTATAATGTATGTCAGTCACATATGTTTACAGAAAATCATACGATAATCTTGGCTTCATTTGTTCATTGTTGATTTACCCGTTCACGTAGCAAAGCTATCATAATGCATGTCGCATCTGTTTAAGATCATCATACTACACATTACTGTTGTTTTTAGGTCCAACTAAAATATTTTAAATAGATGTCTACTGTGAAAGTGTGTATACATTTTTGGCATCCTCGGTATATTGTTCATTCAATGTCAAAGAACAAACCATTAACAATAAACTATAGAATTACAAATTTCCACTCGCTTGATGTCGAGAAATTCAAAATATAATCTATTATCTTCATTCTTAAAAAATGTACGCACAGCAAAGTTATGAGGTTTCACAAATCAGTTTACATTTAGATTTATCGAGAACGGAAACTGGAAATGGTAGCAATGTCCGCTTCCCATGATTCAGATGTTTCCGCCACAAATATCCGCTGTCCCGGGTGGCGCGCCATTCAAACGCGTTACATTATGAGACCATCCTGTATTATCGTAATAAATAATTTTACCTACGAACACAAATTACAATAATAAAAGGACTAGTTGGGTAATCGTCAAAAACAAATTGCAGCTTTCAATGCAGGCTTTAAGGATTATGCAATTAGTTAACATTAGGTCAACAAGGAGAATCCGTTATGAAATTGCATCAAGGTACATGTAATCTTGGATCAGAATGCCCAATGCCGAAACACGTCATATAATTATCATAAGAACATTTATTGTGAGTTAAAATGTTCACCTCAGTGCAGCTTTTTATTTCTTTAAACCGGAATTGTGTTAACTTATCCCAGGACCTGTTTCACAAAAATATGATATAATGCATCAAAACTGCCAGGCGATGTAACTTGTTGGTATTAACAGAATCCCGTTCCACCAGATTTCCTTTCCATTGTACTTTACACTTACAATGATTTTTCAATGTTTTGTTGCACAGATGCATTAGTATAATCATGCTCTTGTAATTTGTATACATTTCTGTATAGTTTAGGAATGTTGATAATTTCAAATAGCAGTGCAATTTCTATATCTTTTTAATCTTTATGGAAATAGTTTACCTAATTAAGACCAGTATTTGAATATAATGAACGTTTAGGTTAACTGTAATTAAAATAGGACTTATGACTGGGCTTTCCTGTTAAAGCACACAATTCATTGTAACATTGCTTTTTAAGTTCTCGATAAATGCCATGAAAATAATTTCCTTCTTCGCCTAGTTCTCTTTTAAAATAAATAATTTGTCTCTTTTTAAAACATTTTTACTATTTTTGCTTATAATGAAAATGCGATTGACAAACAATACAAATAGATGTATATAAATATAAATGATCAAATGGATTAATAAATATATGGAATCAAACTCGGGAATATTTATTTTATGCCATTTCTCAACTAAAACTGATGCTGCGACATGAAAATATAATATTACTTATACTTATAGTGTGCCAGACCATACTTTTGTGGAATAGAGTCTTCAATTTGCATTACAAATATAGTGTACTCTTTGAGGTATAGCGGTCCTGGTGATGCAGTGGTAATTATATTTGCCTCCTCGAGGGTCAAACCCGATCAGGATCGATGGATTTTTTCGGGCGTAAAGATCGTAAGTATGGCTTCCTTTGGCAAGGGAAGTAAAGCCGTGGGTCCCGTGTCGTACATTTACGGCATGTAAAAGAGCCTCAAGCCTGAAAGAAGAGGCCTCTGAGCAAAATTTATCGGTCGTTTTTTGCCCTGAATTGAATGGGACGCTGGTGATCTGAGATGTTAGCGTCTGTAAATAAACCAAATCAACAAAATAGCACTTTCGGGACATATTGCCAAAATAATCACCTAAGCTGTAGCTACTTGCTGCTCTGATTACTAACCTCCAACGTTAGTTTTATTTTTATTTCCATGAAACGTTTATGTGCCTTGTTTTCTAATAAATTCCCCGGACAGAAGTTCCGAAACCTGATCGTGGTATTCGTGCGGCAAGTGAAGACAGTTACGGAACTGTGCTGCAAACCATTAAGCCCCCAAGCGCGTGGGGTTCCCGATGAATAATGCATGAAGATACAGGGCGTGGTGTTTATGTTATTGTGGACCGAGAAACAAGTTTTAGACAATTATCTCATTCAGACAACACCCAACTCATTGTCTTAGCATGACCAACGCATTGTCAGTCAGCCTTTCCACTGAAGATGGCAGAGGTATATGGAAGCTGTTTTCTTTACTCCAAACCACATCAACATCCTATCCATCTCTTGACATATATATTGAATAAACAAACAACATAAGTTTGATAGAGAAGAAATTAGTTTATAAGACACCCCATAAGAGTTTTTTAGTTGTTTTTTTTCCCCACCTACATTTTCTGACTAACAAAATAAGGTAGATTACTGAAACCTAAGACAATTAACACGCTTTTATGTTCCAAACATCACACAAAACCGATTTCGCAGTGCCTTTTTATTCCAAGGGTTAATACTGATGCATATAAATATTCTCCTGTGCTTAGAATGCAAACCTTACATAATAAATTACATTATTTAACTATTGATATATTCAATATGAATCTTTACACTTTCGCTTTATTCTGTGATCATTTATTACAAAGTGTACATTAACTTATAATGTACTAACATTACCATTGTTTTTTGTTTTTGTCGGTCCTGGTGGTGTAGTGGTTACCATATTTGCCTCCTACACCCAAGAACTCGGTCAGGACCGATGGATTTTTTCGGGCGTAAAAATCCTAATTATGGCTTCCTTCGGAAGGGAAGTAAAGCCGTGGGTCCCGCGTCGTACATTTACGGCACGAAAAAGAACCTCAAGCCTGTAAGAGAGGCCTCTGAGCAAAAGTTGTCGGCATTTTCACGCCCTGAGTTGAATGGGACGCTGATGACCTGAGATGTTAAAGAGCGTCCATAAATAAATCAATAAAAAATACCATTGTTTGTCCAATTAGTTTTTGTAACTTTTTTGTCATATTTTATTTATTCTGTTCTGTTTTCATTTTTTCGCCGTTTTGTAAATGTAAGCATATTGTATCTGACTAAGTGAACATTGTAATTGCGAAATCTGTAATATTCACAAAATAAATAAATACTTTCTTAATAATACTGGAAAAAAGCACCATTTTATTTCCAGATAAATTAAGAAAACCAAAAAGTCCCTGGTTAAAATCAGGCAAATGCTCTATGCTGTATGTGTTTCGATTTACTCTATTAGGAATGTTCTCAAGCCATTAAGTCGTTTGTCTCCTGACAACATACATAAAACAAATGTTTCATTCTACAACAAGCAACCTGAACTTATAATCTCACTCAACATGATTACACAACTTGCTACATGTAGCATGAAGTCGTTGCAGCAAGAAGTATAAATTAAATTGCAGGAAAGAATAATTACAAGCCCATTATCATACTCTCAAGCATCTTTACATTTTGAAGCATGTAACATGTCATCATGTGGAACATACACGTTTTTATAGTGACACTTGTGGAAGTGAAAATAGAAATAAGCATATGTTAGCCATTGCTCTGCATCTAAAGTTTATTGACCATAAATTAATTTAAGGACAGTTATATCCCAAATCACTCCATCATTGAAAACGTGTGCTGTTACACTGATTTTGCGTCCAAGGGATTTGTATCAACTGGTTCATACTGCGTCTTTTTATTTATTTATTCATTTATTTATTTATTCATAGACGCTCTTTAACATCTCAGGACAGACTGACTATCATTTTTGTTGCAGTTGCAGTTGCATGTGCAGTTACTTGCATATTTGAAAATTAGGGAATTAAGGTACAAGACACCTTAAATAGCGTGATCATAGAAATGTACATTTCTGTATGTTATGTTATTTCCGATATTCTTTTTTACTGCGCACTGATGCAGCGATTCCCTCGTTGTAATTATTTTACTGTGTGTCCCTCTTTGAATTAAAGAGGAAATAAAACGTAAATTGAAGTTTACAATTTTTTTTTTTTCATTGCCGAACTTGACGCTACATCCCTTGCACGGGATCATAAAAAATACACTGCACTGCGTCAGGGAAGGTTTAAGTGAGAGGGACTCTAATGGCGGACACAAAAGTGTGCCGCTGGTGATGAGCTTTTTTATTTTAGAGTTAGTAGATATGTGAAGTTATCTGCAATAGCAATGATTGAGCTAATTTCAGAATTGGTGCACAGTAGTTAGGATTCTACAATATTACAAGACGCTACATACCGGGTGGTCAAACATTGTCTTTGTTTATGGATGTATAACTCTGAAACAATACATGTAGAAACCCGATTCGTAATATAAATGATAGATAAAAGTTTCCATTTTAGAACAGCTAGCACAAACTGGATATCTCATTTAAAGGCTTTGCTAACAGACACTGCAATATGATCATTTTGTTGCGGTTTGAATCCACCCAAGATAGTCCTCCCTAAATGAAGATGTTTCTTTGGCAAATACGCGGAAAGCATCGTAAACTTCAGACCTGCAATGCTTACTTGCCGAAATTCCCTTCCCAATAAATTTATTACTTTTATGTAACGAGAAAGAAGCCAATGTGGATAAAGATCGTTTAAGAATAAAAACATAAAGAATAAAATTAGCAGGTTCCAATATATATGAGGGTGGTTGCTGATTTGGTTTATTTATGAACCCTCTTTAACATCTCAGGTCATCAGCGTTCCATTCAAATTAGGGCATGAAACGGCCTTATAAATTTTGCTCAGAGGCCTCTTATTTCATGCTTGAGGTTCTTTTTCGTGCCGTAAATGTACAACACGGAACCAACGGCTTTATTTCCCTTCCGAAGGAAGCCATACTTAGGATTTTTACGCCCGAAAAAATCCATCGATCCTGGCCGGGTTTGAACCGCGATCTTGAGTTTAGCAGGCAAGTATGGTTACCACTAACTACCAGGAATAACTATATAAGAGGGTAGGACCATAAGTTCCCATTATGCATTCACAAAACCCTTATCTGGTTAATACCTTATGTGCTGAGTAAATAATTACAGCTGTAACTTCCACTCCGCTACGTTCAGATATAGTTGCATAAAGAAGGCTTTGTGTAGAAGATTGTGACTTGTTCAAAACGGAGTATCCAGCTATTATTAAGTTCTTCACAAAAGAAGGATTTACTCCCAATGAAAATAAATCAGCCACTGGACGTGTATATGGGAAAGCACCCCCTCACATTCCACCGTAAAAGAATCTGCCAAAATTTTTCGAATGGCTCAAGAAAGCATTGAAGAAGAAGAGCATGACGAAGAGCATGCAGGTCGGCCCTTGGCGAAGATCACTCCTGAAAACATCGCTTTTGTGGAAAGAGAAATTATGCAAGACCGGCGGCTCAAAGTTACAGAAATAGCAGCAAGGTTGGGCCTTTCGAAACAACAGGCCTTCCAATTATTCATGAACATTTAAACATGAATAAGGTTAGTGCAAGATGGGTGCCTAGACTTCTTTCCTCAATCCAAAAGCATCAACGAGTCATCTGTTGTCAGGCATTTTTGGAGCTCTGCCGTGGCAATGAAAGAGTTCTGCAAACCATTGTTACAGGAGATGAACCTATGATCCCTTGTCCAAAAGAGAATCAATGGAATGGCGTAAACCTGGCGAAACACCGCCTCTAAAGGCCAAGGTCACTCAGGCAACCAAGATGATCATGACCACAATTTTTTGGGACTGTGAAGTAATACTTTTATTGACTTCAAGGAAAAGAATATCATAGTAAATGAGGAGTACTATGCTGGCCTACTGCACAGACTACGTGCTTCCAACAAAGAGAAAAGGCGAGGAAAGCCGAATGGTGTATGCGCCTTCTTCACGACAACGCGCCTGTGCACACAGCTCTTGTTGCAAAGGAAGTTGTGAAGAAATGTGGCTTTAAGGAGATCTACCATCCACCCTACAGCGCAGATCTAGCTCCCAGTGACTATTTCCTCTTCTCAAAACTCAAGAAGGACCTTTGAGGAAGGAAATTTAAGAGTGCCGAAGAAGTGAAGGATGCTGTTCATGCCCATTTTGCATATAAGACGTCCGACTCTTTTTGGGATTGAGTGTTAACTCCATTGCAGACCCAAAGGACACAGGTCAGGAAACACTAGCTATAAGTTTCTGAAACCTGAATGAGCCAGAGGTCCAAGTTCTGAAGGATATGAATGTCCTATCTACAAGTATTATTTGTCCACCACCAATGATGCCACAACAGTAAAAATGGACGGTTAACAATATTTAAAAATCGTTATGATATTTCATGGTTAACTTCATTAAAATAGTCAAATATTAAAGGACACTTAGAAGAGACATAATGACAATTTTCGTGTCCAGCCTAAGCAGGATACAAGTTTAAAAACTATACAGTCTCTCCAAATAAAAATGTACCACTTATTAAGCAATTATTTCTAAATTATAAAGTGTTTTAAATACTGGCTAACCTTGTTATTATTTTATAATTATTTTAATAAACCAGAAACATGTTATTTTTTTAACATTTTGGGTGCACTTTTCTCACAAACTATCAATCTCAGAGATCTCAGATTTTAAAATCAGTTTTAAGACATGTTACTTAACATTGATGGTGAAATAAAATGTAATTTAAAGCAAAAGTTTAATTTTTGAAAACATTTCCATATAGTGTCATTATCTAATGCAAATTTCAAACAAAATTATTTTTTCGGAACTCTCGTACATGCATAAATTAAAAGCTTTCACCAGCTATATAGAGTAATGTTTTTTTCTTATGAACAAAATAATTCATAGCTCTATCTTACACAGTTTTACGAAAAGTGCACCTAAAGCTAAAAATATGCAAATTACAGCACACGTCAATAGTGTGTATTGTGTAACAGCAAGGTGGCCATATTTAAATGCCCTAAACAAAAAAAAAATTATATATGAGTGCAAGCAGCAATCTGTATAATTTATTATGCATAAAACTAAAATTTTAATTTTTGACCTAAAATCTGAAAGAAGTGCAAAAGGGGGTTGCCATATTTAAATGTTCATTAAAATCCATTTAAACGTATTAAACTAACAAAAAATATATGTGCATAATATGCAACTATGTAGTTTAATATCATACAAAGCAATAATTGATTTTAACGCAAAAATCTGTGCAAGTGTTCCTAAAGAGTGCCATAGACCAGTGAAACAGAAGAGCGTTTGCTGTTATTCAAGGAGGAAAATTAGTTAATTAATTTAAATAAGAGGTAATACTTATTGTTAATATACCTAATTTATAAAAATATAGTGAAATTAAAGTTGTATTTAATATATTCTAAAACATCATATTGGTCACGTACTAATATGTTACAATGTACATATTAACAAGGTTTCTAATGTCATACAAATTGTGTGTGTATATATATATATATATATAATACATAAGTTAATTTTAATTTTGTCATACAATCATGTTTCTATTATATACAGAACAAATTACAGAAACGAGAATATTTCTGAAACGGTTGCTATTGATATGTTATTTTCGCCGAATTGAAGGTCAAACGACTATTAGAAACAAAGCTGCATGTTTCAAACGGTTGACTTTGAGAAAATAAAACTAGATGAGATTAGAATGTCAATGGGCTTTGTTACACACACTAGGCCAAACAGTTACCATCTAGGTAAAGGTCTCGTACTTCTACACCCCTTTTAGAAAATATCTGCTATCATTAAAAAAGCAATTAGGATTTCGCCGATTGTTAAGCAAAAACAGTGCATGTCTGTTCGCATTTTGTCTGCAATTTATGGAAATTATTGACAGTATGTTATAGTTTATTCAGGATGTCTAAAATTCACGGATCATAATCTTACGAAGAGTTTGTGCGGTTCTGTACCTGAAAGACAAATCCGTAATCTAAAACGTTTCTTCAAGAGTTTTAAAAATTATACCCATTTATAACATATCTTACTCTCTCGCAGATCTAAGGTCATGGGTTCGAACGTAATCGATGGATTTTTTAGGTCTTAAAGGTATGGTTTCCTTCGGAAAGTAAATAAAGTCGTGGGTCCCTTGTTCGTAGATTTACGGCACATAAAAGAACCTCAGGCCTGAAAGAAGAGACCCCTGAACGAAAATTTTCCGCTGTTTAATAAATAAATAAATAAATATATAAATGTCTTCCTCTGATATATACACATAGTTACAGACCCTTCATTTGGATGTGTGGCCGGCTTAAGGGGAATTTACCTGCCCTGTTTCTAACTGGTTCTGTTTCCTCTTCCACCTTCCCGCCTCTCCTTGTACTGACGCGAAATCTTTGTACTGTACAGGAGTTGAAAGTTGCGAGACCATGTGTTTCAGTGTTACAGTTAATGCTGTTATAACTTCAGAAAGTCCGTATCTTTAGCACACAGAATCTTCATGCATGATTTCTATATGAGAACAAACTCACCTAGAGAAGCGAGACAGCCATTTATATACAGAGTCTCTGCTCCCCACAGAGAAACGGTTCGTAATATTGTGATTAGATTTATGGAAATTGGATCTGTTCTTGATAAGAAACCGAAAGTAAAACGCATAGTCTTGCAGAGGAAAGACTCGATGACATTGGAGAAAAGTTAAACGAAGTTCAAAGAAATGTCTGAGAAAGCTTGCACAGGAATCAGGAAGTACACAAACCTCGGCTTGGAATGCCACTAAACTTTTAAAATTAAAATCCTATCAAATAATTGTAGTTCAGGAATTGCAACCATGCGATAATGTAAATAGAGTTAATTTCTACAATTGGGTGTTGGATAATGTTAATGTTCCCTCTATTGATAGGCATTTTTTTCGGACAAAGCATGGTTTTATTTACATGGTCAAGTAGCGACACGAAACAATAGATAATGCAATACAGAAAACCCAATTTGTACACGAAATGCCACTGTTTGACCCCCAAAAAATGTTCGGTGTGCTGTAGAAATGCATGCGCTTGAGGGATATGAATATTCGACTACGCCGGCAAACAGCGTGCTTCCTGGTGCCAAGCAAATGCCCATTAGACCGGCCACACGTCCAAATGAGGGCTCTGTATTTACACACACAAATATACTTAAAAAAATATGTTTCAATTTGTGTCAAGTGCATGAAGCGCATGAGAGCTCTTCGATTTAGTTGAGAGTGTCTTCCGTTTGCACTATACTAACTATACGGCATTCTTCGCACTCCTGATTGACAATTATGGTTCTTCCATTGATCGGTTAAGAGCCCATATAAGCTGTCACAGAACACCAGCCAGTCTTTTAGGATTTCTAGAGTAACTCATCAGTCATGACTTACGAGACCTAGCATTATCTTTCATCGTCATAATGAAGATATGCCACAGGTACATGTTCCAGTGTGATGTCATTATGTAAATATGTAATAGCATTGACGCGCTGAGGGACCACTCACAGAGGCTACACTAATGCAGCTCAAACCACGACCGAATTATCTCCACGGCTTTCAATAATGGGGCTATAAATGATTAGCAAGACGTCTTTAACGCAATCTGTTTGAAGAAATCTTGACAGTTTATACATATGTGAACAGAGCAGTCTTCTAATATCGAAATTGCCAACGGACCTGCATGTCAAGCGATGAACTTTACTGAAGACTTAAATATCACTCCCCTCCAGTTAGTTCTTAGACTTTTGTAAATCTGTGAATACGTTTCTTATCTCCCCTCACTTAAATATACCTCTTGCATATAAGGGTGTCCACTTACCACTTTCGTTCTGCTCTTAATGTAATAAACATTCCATTTAGCTCGTTAAAATTAATAACTGTTTCCCTTTCGCAGTCATTGTTTTCTGCTCATTTGCACGACTGACATTTGCACCTTTCTTCGAAAGAAACTGAGATGTGGCGAAGTTGCAGCAAGGTCTAAAATTCCACGTGGTACTGACGTGTAATTGCCAAAAATAAACTTTTGAACAAGGAATTCTATCATAAAACCTTCCTGTGTTCTCTGATATAACTACCGCTTGTTTGCTTGCTAAATGTTAATATATTCACTTGCATATATCAAGTAAATACCTATTTACACCTTGAATTCACAAATCTTTCTGTAATGTCTATGTGACTAATGACTTCCTGAAGGCTTAAGTAGCGAAATAAATGGGCATCACGATCGAGGTGACATCCACGCAAGGGAAACTTTGTTTCACTCTATACGTTTCCCAAAATATAAAATAACAATTTCTTACCAGGAACTTTTGTCATAACAGCTTGAAAAGAGTTCAGTACACGGAGCGTTCCAAAAACGATGAAAACACAAGATTTAAGATATTTTTTTTTCAATATACCTTGTAAATTAATACTTTAAGATCGACTTTCCAACTTTTCAACGTCATCATTTGATGTAAACCTTTGTACACCCAGTCATTTCTTCAGGTTTGGGAACGAAACGTAATCGCTGGAGCCAAATACCGCGAATATGGCCTATGTGCAAGCACTTGGAAACGAAGACCATGCACTTTTGCAGTAACAATCCCAGATGCGTGTAAAGAGGCATTATCATGATGAAAGCGAACTTTCTTTTTCGCAAGGTGTGGACTTTAGACTGAGCAGCATTCTTCAATTGGTACAGTAGTGAATCGTGACGTTCCCAGGTGATGGTGGTCTACGAGCACTACATCATCCCAGAAAACCGTAGTCGTGACTCTTCCTGCAAATGAAACCGTTTTTATTTATTTGGTGCACTTTCACTTGTTGCTATCCACTGTTTTGACTGCTCCTTCGTCTCTGGCGTGTATTGATGAATCTAGGTCTCATATGCTGTAATGAAACGTTGCAGTAACTCACTTGAGTTACGTTTAAACACGTCTAAAAGCTCATTCGAATGCGTTTCTGATCTATTTTTAGCACACGCGGCACCCATCGAACGGAAAGCAGTCTCGTAGCCAAAACATCGTGTAAAATGCAGTGGACACGGTCTATCGATGTCAGTCAACTAGCGTACCTTCAATTGGCGATCTTTGAGTACGGCGTTAGGAATTTCTGTCACAAACTTGTCGGTCGTAGCATTTTGGGACGCCCTGAGCGCTCATCATCTTGAACAGATGTAAAACCTCGCTTAAATTCAGCAGCCCTCTTTTTAACCATTGAAAACGAGGGGAAAGGATCCTTAAAAGCGGCATCTTTATCACACTTCGTATTTCAATTTTAATCATTTTATAGATAAAAGGTTAACACTAGTTCGTTTGCATGATCGTCACAAACATGTGACTACACTACGCGTCTGAAACTTTACAACACGCCATCTAAAGGGTGATAATAACAACTATCATAATCTTAGGGATTGCAATGGGATTCTTCTCCTTTGTCTTCCCACATGTTTCGTCCACGACATAATTAGTGGTGTGCTCAACATGATCTTCTTCGTGACGAGGCAACTGGAATGGGGGGCGATATTAATAGTAAGGGTGCCTGTGGAACTGAGCATAGTGTTGATTATAATTCATCCAAGTTCTGTCAAGGAAGTTTTATTTGTCGTACGAAACACGTGTTACATGTTTCTTACAATCTAGTAATCAGGTGTCAAACATTCAGGTGCCTATCTTGAAGCTATATTTTTAATTTGTAATTATTTATATATACATATATATAATTACAGATTATATATACATACACTTACCTACACTGTGCTATTAGATGCCTATTCCCTCTAGTATATCCCTGATATTCATTCGTCAATCTTGTAACAATAACTCACGTATTTTATTAATCTTTTCTTCCTTTGAGATAATTTTTCAAAAACTACCGCTACGTTTACAGGTTCACAGGATGTTCTGCCACATTTAAGTTCACAATACCATCTTTATACTATATGATAAAAGATATACATTCCTCCAGAGTATCTTGCTGAATTTCAGGAGACATTATCTTCGTTTGCAGATACTTAACCAAGGTTTTCTATAGTCAATTATAGTGCCCATTAAGACTCGGAACTTGGTGATGTCTTGTTTTATTGGTGGCCGAAAAGAATGCAGTCTGGAAAAGGCGAAACTATCTCATTTCTGCTGTCTCACTTCTTGAGCATAATACCTGGAATTGTGAACCATATGCTTGCACCGGAGTTGCCATATATAATTTAGTGTTATGGGACAGCAGGCACTCAAGTAATTAAAGAGGTATCATTTCCTATTTACAGAAACAGACACAAAATCCCTAACATAATGCAAATGCTGTTTACTAATATCATGTCAAATACACACGAGGTATTTGTTTTAAAAAGTAGCATTTTAGAGAAAGTAAAACAACTTTTAAGTACAATTTCGTCAGAGTACTTTTTTAAAAAATGAAGATACTGCCTTGAAATTTTGAAGGGATATTTAAACCTTCCCAAACGTGTGTTTGGAAACTAAAGCGCAGGCCATAAGCCATCGTGTTTGTTTTATGCACGTACACAGTTATTCTAAAAATAATGAACAGCATTGGAATATTTTTTTTTCTTTTGTTTGCTTATGATGCAGTAAGAGCACCCTTAGTGTTGATTATTAATGCGTGCTACATGAAAGTTTGCTTAGCTTTCTGTGTGGCGGGAGAGCAGAGTTGCTACGCCCTTGGCAAAAACGAGTTCTACCGCGGATTAAAGCGCCGCATTTGCATAAGAACTAAAGGTAATTAAAAAAAAAGAGACTTACCTGAAAAGGCTGGATCCGAGAATAATCCCGAAATGCGAGTTCCCGGTCCAACAGAAACTCCAAGGGTTGCGGATGTGACGACATATCCACAGTAGCCACCAGTGTCGTGAACGACTGCAACAGAAGAATTTGTGTTAAAAGCAATAAAGAGATGGTCTATTAAGGATTATCATTTTTTAATAAAATGCTTTAAACTATATGTCCTGAACATTTTATTAATACTGGTTAGTATTACAATGTTTTATTACTATGATTTCCAGTAACGGTGAAAAGTAGTGTGATGGAGACCGGCGCGGTGTCGCCTCCCTCCCTGAAATACTGCCCTTTGCCAGTGATGTCGCAAGACGGAGGTACAGGACGCAGCGGTCGCTGCGGCGCCAAGAGAAAGGCAGAAAAGAAGTAATTAGGAAAGTTGCTATGTCGCTATTTGAGTATATGCGTTTTTCTCTAAATTCAGAAAAAGCATCAATAAGAGAAGAGAGAATAGAACATTTAATTTTACCTGTAACTTGTCACATAATTTCAAATGTGTAAACTATGCAATTTCGTTTTAATTGCAGCATTTTAAAAATTCATGAATTAAGCGACTGACAAAGTAAAAAAATGCCTATTATGATCAAATGGTTGCTTGTAAATGTGCATGTTCCTAAAAAGGGAGCAATCAATTTATAAATCATAGTCCTGCACATCAACAATAACACGTTGATTTTTAACATAATATTTTATATTTGTTAATAAGTCAGTATTACCTACAGGATGATTATTTCAGAAAATGCGAATATCTAAAAGATTAGGCATTCAATTTAGAATATGAGTTAAAGTACCTTGAATACTACAGCCTTTCTGTAAAGATTACGGAGTGATTTGATAATATTGATTTAACTATAGTATTTAAAATTACAATACACAAGTGTAAAAGCTGAAAGTAATTTGTATATTTTAGAGCTTAAACTTTATGTTAAGTCATCGTATTGCGTATTCCCTGTGCGCGTAAGAATACGCGAAGCGTCGTACAGGAGCACGTAAACAAATCTGTACATTTGTTTATAGATATTAATATCAATGCATATTACATTCGGGCAACTTTATTTATTGGATTACAACAAAACATTTGATTATACCATTAAGAACATACCTAATTGAACATAGATCATTATAATAATACAAATTACATATGTTAAGTTCAATAATTGGGAACCTTGTCAGGATAATTTGTTTTAAATAGATACATGATATATCTTATGATCATCGATCGGATTATGGAAAGATAACAATAATCGCACTCTGGCGACCTCTACAGTGATTCATATATTACTCCCTAGAGACCAGCGCAAATACAGAGAACGCTATTACATAACAGGTGAAGCAGTATTTATGCATGCCTCCATTATAATTCTAATGTAATATATATTGTTTTGTTTAATTAATAATGTTTATATTACATATTCATTCTAATGTATAATTCAAGGATATAAGTTTTACATGATAACTGGGTTGTACAACTCGATGCTAACAGGAGAGGGTTTCAAGATGATGAAATAGCTAAACATAACAAAAGGTGCACATGGAAGGCAAGCTTTATGTCTTTTGAATGACCAAGTGTCAGGCGGAGGGTAGTTATAATTTATATTTGTGTTTTCGCTCCTCGTGATATAATTTAATTTTGAGCTTTTGTTGATTTGGTTTATTTACGAACGTTCTTTAACATCTCAGGTCATCAGCGTCCCATTTATTTCAGGGCGTGAAACGGGCAGCAAATTTTGCTGAGAGGCCTCTTCTTTCAGGTTTGAGGTTTTTTACGTGTCGTAAATGTTCGACACGGACCCACGGCTTTACTTCCCTTTCAAAGAAAGCCATACTTAAGAGTTTTACGCCCGAAAAAAATCCATCGATTCTGGCCGGGTTTGAACCCGCGATCTTGGGTTTACGAGGCAAGTACGGTTACCACTACACCACCAGGACCAACTAATTTTGAGCGAGTAAGTCCTTTTTGTAGATGTTGAACTTTTAAAGCGTTACGGGTAGCGTGTGCTTGTATTTGTGAACTCCGTGGGCGTGTGTAAACCACGTGGAGGTGATTTTTCAGGGATGCATATATGGAGGTATTTCGTCTCGTTTGACATCACTTGCTCATCACTTGATCACTTCTTCAGGACACTTCGACAAGACTTCGAAGATATTCTGAGCATCTCACTTCGATGTGATTTGTCCGGGCGCACGAACCACGTGATCGGTGTTAAGAATTTAATTGCTGATGGCTCGTTCTTTAGAAAAATCAATACTACTAGTGCCATGTGAGCAGTGGAATGTTTACGTATTGGAATTAGAGGGCCGGTAACCCAAACGCGAGGACAGTTGCAGTCCTAAGATGAATAATTACCATCTTCGTCGCAAAATAATGTCACGAGGAGACCGCATGTAGGTTAAGGTCACTACACGGACTCGGTTAATTTCAGAAATACCTGCTAATGTAAACAACGAATAATATAATGTAAAATGTAACGATGTGTAATTATTATCACGAAAAGTATAGTCGGTCCTGGTGGTGTAGTGGTTACCATACTTGCCTCCTATACCCAAGATCGCGGGTTCGAACCCGGCCAGGACCGATGGGTTTTTTCGGGGCGTAAAAATCCTAAGTATGGCTTCCTTCGGAAGGGAAGTAAAGCCGTGGGTCCCGTGTCGTACATTTACGACACGAAAAAGAACCTCAAGCCTGAAAGAGAGGTCTCTGGGCAAAATTTGTCGGCCGTTTCACACTCTGAGTTGAATGGGACGCTGATGACCTGAGATGTTAAAGAGAGTCCATAAATAAAATCAATCAAACGAAAAGTATACTCTCCCAGTCTAGTTGTTGCCTTGCCGTAATATAACCACAATATCATTGCACTCAAACATTAAATTTATCATGCTCTCTTACAAAGCTATAGCCAAAAGAATAAAAAATAAGTTACTACGATAAACAAACACGCTTTAATAAAAAGCGACAGCCGACACTTTCTGATAACAGGTGGATAGTAATTTTCGAGTTAGCCAACATATTCATTAATTCGATGGATAATCTTGTCCTATGAACACATTACATTTACAAGATACGCTGGACATGTTCGTTTACCACTATACAGACAGAGCCAAGCGCCGTGTTGCATTATTGTAAAAGCCCTGAATTTTCTAATTGCAGAAAAGTTTATTTCCAATTTTTATAGAGCTTGAGACTTGCTGGCATGTTCTGTTTCTTTTAAGACCTCCAACAGGAGATAAACAGAAATTTTAGAAGATCTTGAGGTCCATATCCAGAACCCGTCTACTGTTCCCGAAATTTGAAATTCTTGATTTGTTGCTGATTCCCCATAAAAATGGTTTGATACCGCTTAAATGAACTTGTATCCCTGTAACTTTGCTATTTTCCTTCAAAACTGTACACAATAAAGGGGGGGGGGAGGAAGGACACCTGTGTGGCTGTTAACTACGAACTGTTGTTGATTTGGTTTATTTACGAACGATATTTAACATCTCAGGTTATCAGAGTCCCATTCAATTCAGGGCATGAAACAGTCGATAAATTTTGCTCAGAGGCCTCTTCTTTCAGGCTTGAGGTTCTTTATCGTGCCGTAAACGTACGACTCGGGATCCATGGGTTTACTTCCCTTCCGAAGGAAGCCATACTTAGGAGTTTTACGCCCCGAAAAAACCCATCGATCCTGGCCGGGTTTGACCCGCGATCTTGGGTGTAGAAGGCAAGTATGGTTATCACTACACCACCAGATCGACAACTGCGAACTATACCGAGCCTTGGACTAAGAAAGCACATTGACGTTATCACCACCAAGAATCAAAATATAAAAGAAACGCAAGGGAAGAATATAAAGAACACGTCGCTGCATCGCCACGATCACCACATTTTTACCCTCCTTTCTCAACGTGTAAGCGTATTTTATAGCTGTACGTTTGTATTTAGCGGAGGTATTCGTTTTGTACCGAAAACCGCGCTCTATTTACACCACTGAAGTTCATTTGAAATAGAAAAAAGAATAAGCGAAGGAAGAATAGTAATTGGCTTGCTAATTAAGAATTTTTAAAAACAAAGTATAAATTAATAATTTACAATATAATAATTATAATAATTTATTTAAAACGTGTTAGCACAAAGCATTGTGTTATATGGTGCAGACATTTTTGGCGAACGGAGCAAATAAATGAAGATAAAATTATACCAAGTTGGATAAAATTATAAATTAAAAGATTATAGAAATTATCATGTAGAACACAACGCGGACGGGTGATATCAAGGATAATAATGGAATAGAAGTAGAAGAGGGAAATTATATTAATAATTATTGCAAGCCTGCTACCCTGCCTGTTGACCGCGCTAACTGTCCCAGTCATAACGCAGCTATTCCCGGGTGTGTATTGTGTGGTTCGTTTCTTATTTATGCCTCGTGTGTCTTTATGTGCGATTCATACGTGTTAACTCAATGGTGAAAGAATCATAGACCAGTTTTTAGCATACAGTTTATTCTGTTACTTATATAAATACCATACTAACCCCCCTTTTTAGGGAATTAGCCGAAAGGGAGCGTAATCATGCATTTTTTTCAACAGGACTTTTGCCACTGCTAACACTGCGAATAATTCCATGAGAGCAATTCACAACGTGTTTCCATAAAACAGAGCTAATTAGTAGGGATTTGTAGCCCCTCAGTTCCCCAATTCAACAGCATGCGATTATTATCTGTTGGGTAAATTTAAAAATGCTGTGTACACCCTGAACCCACATACAACACAAGAACTCAAAAGATAACGTTCATTAGGAAACTATCCGAATTTCTCAAAATGAACTACAGCGAGTGACGAATAATTTCCTAAAGAGATGCCAAAAATGTGTGAGGAATGAAGGCGGGCAGTTTCAATACCTCATTTGATAATTTGGTAAGTAAGAGCCTCTTAAATTGGCATGTGTATTGTTGTATGGTCGGTTTGTTTTATTGCTTTACCCTCCCGCTAATGACCGAGATCCGGGTAGCCGGCTAACCGGCTGACAAGCGCAGCGCTCGTCCATACGCAATTCGGGGGAAAACAAAACTGATGACACGGTACTTATTTTAAATGATAGATATAAAATATTTAAAAAAGATTGTAATTGTCGCTCATATCTTTAACCTTAAAATAAATGGATCGCAATTGTCCGGAAACTCTCGTTATCTATCGCCTAAGCGAATCGTGTGACTGAAGTTTTAATATGAGTTTTATCTAGAAAGAAGGATAAGTTATCGCGTATTTTGTGTAATAGTTCTTAGTGATTCTTTTTATAATCAATTGTTCCTGTTTACTACTTCTATTATTCTACATATATATATATATATATATATATATATATATATATATATAAGCTTCATAATTAACATATATTTATATTTTACCTTAAAGAAACGTATTACAATTTTAAATGTATTAAATTAATAGTTATTTGTGGCACAAGTAATGTATCTTTTGTATGTAAAACAAAGTCGGAGGCCAAGTTAAGCAAATCTACAAGAAAAATAAAACTACTCTTAACTTTTTAGACAGTCCTTAATATTTATAAATAAAATAGTAATTATAAACTAAATTTATTGCAGTAATTGAATAAGATTTTTATTTAAAGAAATAATTCGTATTTCTCACTAGGAGGAACATGGAATGAACATCTAAATTTCTGCATATTAATATCGCAGTGGTAATAACTGCTGGAGTATAAACGTATTTTGGCGGAGTAAAATTAAGAATTATATATATATATATATATATATATATATATATATATAACTACTAAATTGCTGTTTAAATGCACTTTTCTGGCACTGTAAGCACACACTGGGCTTGCACAATAATGAGATCAGTTGTTATTGATTTTTTTCAAGTAGACATAATTCCAGGGCGGTCAATATAATTACTTATTCCAATAAATCTTAGAAATGAATTTAATAACTATTATACAATACCAGTAACTGCTCCGTGGCCTGGTTTTGAAACCGCTATTAGGAATGTAAAAAGAACAAAAAAATCTTGTAATATTTTATGAAATGTGTATTTTGTACTCGCCTAATTATATTAATAATTCATCATATTGCATGTTGAGTCAAAGTTGGTAGTGTTGAAAAGTTACAAAAATGTATAGTTTTTTAATTGGAGTGTTTTGTATTAAAAGAGCTAATACTTGCTTTTCACATGACTTTCTTTGGTTAATGTAGAAACATTACTTTAAAAAAATGAATAATCGTTTTATAGAAAAAACAAGATAAGAGTGTTAATATAAGTTTTCCACATATGCGAAAACTTAGATGACTTCGTAAAGAAGTTAAAAATGTAACAAAAAAAAAAAAAAGATTCTATGAAAATGAACTAAACGGCAACGTCACACTGCATAAAAATATAAATTTATTCCTTGCTGCCTAAGAAAACGTTCAAATTTTTTTTACTTTGCATTTTAATAGAAACCTTAAACGCCATAAAACAAAAAATAAATATTAGTTTTTTGTTTGATTGTTTTTTATACCTTGTTGCTCTAAACAATGCAACATGGGCGCGGTAATTCATAACTAACACCTTGTTTTTATGCTCTGATTGGCAAGTTTGTTCTGCACTAAACACGATGTTTGCTGTTGTGGTACCCATTCATTTATTAAGTATGAATATCTCCCTGGGTGGACACTGAGCTAACAGAAAGAGGAACCTGCTTAACTTCTATCAATTTACATCACAAGATTACATCGTGCTTCCTTTATAACATTAGTGGATAGGAAGCTGGCAGCACCATCCATGTTTAGTCTCAGCCTGCCATTTCACAGTCATTTGTTTTGCAATACCTTTCTGCCACTGTTCGATTCGCAACTGTCATCGAGTGGTCAGCTATCAAGCTTGCGCTTTGCTCTATACAGAATCAGTTAACGAGAAGTAAATAATTTGCTGATGCCTCAAGTGCATGTACGTTAATTGATTTGTAAGCTTTTACTTCTGCAAATACCCAAGTACCGACACAGCGGACAGGTTAATTAAGTCGATACTAGTATCTATTCTTTTTTTATCTTGCTAACTTGATAAAACATATAGTCATTCTATACTACCGAGGGTGCCAAAAATGCATACACACTTTCTCAGTAGACATCTGTTTAATTATTTCAAAGTTGAACCGAAAAAGAAAACAGTAATGTGTAGTATGATGTTCCGTAAATAGATGTGATTCACATACATTATAATAGCGTTGCTAAATTACAGGTAAATCAACAATGAACATATGAAGCCAAAATTATCGTATTGGTATGATGAGGCACAATTTAAGTTGAACGGAACTGTTAACCGGCATAACTGTGTCTACTGGTGTGCAAATAATCCACATGTTATTTTGGAAAAGACTGTTAATTTACCTGAAAATAATATTTGGTGTTGGTTGTCATCTACAGGTTTAATTGGACCATTCTTTTTTGAAGGAACAGTAACTATCCCAGTGTACCTGAGCATGATAAGCACATGCGTCTTGAGGAATTTTACTTGGTGCATAGATAGGACGAAGAGGTCCGAATGAGTTTCCACCGCGTTCTTTGGGTCTAACTCCGTTGGACTTCTCCCTATGGGGAACTGTAGAAAACCAGTTACACTGGCAGCACTTCGGGAAGAAATTGAAACGGCATGTGCTGCAATCGCAGAGGATACTTTCACAAACTTGCTCAATCAGTAGTTCAACGTACTCAGAAGTTTATCGACGCCGATGGTGGGCATTTTGAGGAACTGTTGTAACTGTAAAAGTCTAAGATGATTAGTGTTCATCATTTTCTGTTTGTGTATTTAGTTTTGTTGTGCTAATACAGTTTTTTCTTTGCTTGAAGTGTGTATACATTTTTGGCACCCTCTGTATTTGCAGATGATCATATATTATAATTACAAAAATAACTTAGGTACTTAAAAGCATAAATAGTTTATATGAAATATAATTTACATACATTTAAATCTAAACAAAATCCAGGAAAAAATATTATTAACAAACCCCGTTCTACATACATCCACCAAATTTCTTAGTTTTACACATTAACAACATGCTGCATACATTATAAAAGGTAACCAGGAAGTGTAAATCTAGCAAATAGTGCAACAGTAAACATTTTATACTGTATCTCAGAAAATTTTAAAGCTATCAATATGAATTTTTTGAGAAATATTAAAAAAAATTAACTTAAGGTGCTCTGTTAATTTTAATTCTCTAATGCACATATAAAGTTTTTAAAAAATTTTTAAACCAAAATAAAATCTTACTACAAAGCTAAAAGCCCTGTGACATAAATATACACAATTTTCTTATAAACTCTTGGTGGAATTGGAGTAGGCAACATGCTATTCCGGGAACCAGAGTAATGTATCTATGCTAGTTGCTTGAAAAGAAATTAATTTTCAAAAATAGAAATATTTCTCATTTCTTATTGGTATTGATTTTATCAACTAATAGTGATATTTAAATACTTCTAATAGCCACACTTCACATTTGCATACATCATGTATGTGCAAAATTTCAACAAGATTGGTCGTGCCAACCCTGAGAAAAATGCACATTTATGTCTAAATTTGAAGTTATCGGGAAATAAGATTAACTTTGATTTAAATAAATTTTATGTGCATTACGTATTAAAATTTACAGAACATTTTTAGTTAAGTATTCTTAATATATCATAAAAATGTCCTATTGATAGATTTATACATTTCGGAAATACAGTGTAAAATGTATATTGCTGCATTATTTGCTAGATTGACACTTCTAGTTACCTATATTTGCTGATCAGTCTCTCTAAACTTCAGTGACCTAGTGACAATATACTCATAAATAATAGTACAGCGGAATGGATGATGCAACACCAGTAAAAATTGCTTCAGCGCAGCTGGAAACAGAAGCTACAGACAGGTATGTCAGGTATTGTGACCGTTGAAAATCAAAAGTCATACCTTACGAGTAAGATCGAACTTTACCTGGCAATACCCCCACAGAAATTCACAGACTTTGAGTAAAGTTTGTGGGGAGTTTACAGTACACCATAGTACAGTTTCCTGTTGAGCTAGTGGTTTCCATGTCAGTCGTTTCAACACGATGACATAGTCAAACCGGGGAACGAAGCTTGAAAATGGCAGACGCAGTTCAAGAAGATGATCGTGTGTCAAATAAGGAACTTTCAGAAATCAACGGAGTTCCGCAAAAGGCAGCATAACGTATTTTGACAAATTAATGTTTACAAATATATTCATCTATCCCAGGATGGGGGAAAAAAAAAAAAAAAAAAAAAAATCGAAAGCGAAAGCGAAATAAAACGTCAAGCAAATAATGATCTTTGCTTTTGATCACCAAGGAATCATCGTGACATATGAGTAGAACAAATATCACAGCAGCGTGTTGTCGTGGTCTTCGTGCAAAATCCGCCCAAAAATTAACACCAGTTGCTAAGGCTCGGCCGTCATCCTCGATGTCAACGCTCTATGGAAAGTGTTACCTCATCAATCCACAGTCCGGACAAGAGTTAACCTTATTCCCAACTTATTCCCACAATTGGGAAGGAAAAGGGGGGGGGGGACTTTGAGTAGAATCGCTTTGGAAGAGCTTTCTGCCGCTGTTACCTCAAGCCATTCGACAAACGAACACAAGTGGTGATTTGAATGGAATAGCACAGCTTTCCTAACCTTAGGATTCGGTCAATCAGAAACAGGAAGATCATGTTGAAGGACCTTA
Organism: Metallyticus violacea; assembly: GCA_030762175.1. Classification (NCBI taxonomy): domain Eukaryota; kingdom Metazoa; phylum Arthropoda; class Insecta; order Mantodea; family Metallyticidae; genus Metallyticus; species Metallyticus violacea. The sequence goes on from CM060845.1 coordinate 80,817,935, forward strand.
AGAGACATTCTCAAAAATAAATGTATACGTAAAAATAATTGCGTTATTTATGAAATGCCCATGTACACGCTATATATACTTAATTATGAATTTAAAATATTATCCTAGAAAGTTTCTACAGACGATATATATATATATATATATATATATATATATATATATATCGTCTGTAGAAACCGGTGTATATATATATATATATATATATATATATATATATATATATACACCGGTGCGCTAATTATGCCTTGCCATTCATTCCACAGCCCTAATTTATCCAGAGAATTTAACATTTCTTCATTTGCTACTTGTTCTTCTAAGAACGTCGTATATATATATATGTTATCTTGTAAGTTTAGCAAAGCTTTTTATATTGGTTTAAATTCTACTGTTGTTTCGCTACGCATGAACAATCACAGACGTTCTGTTAAAACCAAGTCTCCCTTGCCGGTTGCCCAACATGCCTTTTCTCACTGTAAGGATTTTGATGATGCTTTTAGTCTAACTCTTATTGATGCTTTACCTACACAATGCTCTGAAAGTTTACTCAGAGATAGAGAAATGGCAGCTATATTTTTACATAAAGTGCGCATACCACCTGGTTTAAATCTTACGTATTCATTTTTTTCCTCCCAAACTCTCATTTCTAGTTTCATCTGTTTCCATGCATAACGTTACCTTCGATACTCAATATTTACTTTTATCACCGTCACTTGTCTAGCTTCTGAGCTGAGCCTGGACCTGAGCTTTACCGCGATGATCCATCACATGATATCATTGGTAGAGTGCAGTGTTGCAAAGGGGCATGTGATCAGCAAACCGCATCCCGCTGATCGCTTACTAGATCCGAGATCGCCATAAATCGAGAGATCCCAATTGTCCTCACGAGGCTTGGTTGACCCCATTCCAGACCTCCCTATCTTAGAAAAATTCCTAAGTAGGTACCGGGAATCGAACCCGGGCCTTAGAAACAGCATACAGGAACGGTAATCACTAGACCAAGAAAGCTTTTTTTTTTTTTTTTTTAATTGTGTTTAACGCCCGTTTTTACTACAGAGGCACCGCTTGCGATAGACAGTGATGAAACATGAGATGAAATTATATATTGAGAAAGGATTTAGTTTAGAGTACCTCCCCGCCAGTTGCCATTTATGAGCAATGAGGAAAACTTGGGAAAAAAAAAAAAATCTCAGGACGGTCATGGTGGGATTCGAACCCCAGAACTCCCGCTCGCGAGTCCGCGCCTTAACGACCTCGGCCATCCGTAGCGGTGACCACCAAAAAGGTGTATATATATATATTACAATAATAATTAGAATTATAGGAAAAACCAAACCTAGAGAATCAACCCTTTTCCTGTCCATGGCCCGTCTATTATATTTTGATTTATAATCTTTCTCCTGTGTAATAGTGAAAACTTTGGTACTAATGCCTCGGGTATACCGCAAGTTATTTTTGGCGAAAGCAGCGCACCCTCGGCCAAGGTCACTCCTGTCGCCTTATAACAACAGCACTTTCCGTATTGATGGCTGCACGTGAACAAGCAAACACAGTTTGCTATTACGAGAGCACGCATTATTTCTGTGTGTTGTTACAGGCTACTTGTGCGCCAGTGTTAATTGCAATGTATTAGTGAAGTAAATTTTACTGTCGTGTATTGTATTGAAATGTTACCACTAGAACGAGAAAAAAATACGACCTATAGGAATAACCTCCAGACGGATATCACTTCGAACAGCCCCTGTAAGCAGCACTCATTATTTATTAAACAAAACTAATATTGTGTTGATTTGGTTTATTTACGGATGCTCTTTAACATCTCAGGTCATCAGCGTCCCATTCTATTCAGGGCGTGAAACGGCCGACTAATTTTGCTCAGAGGCCTCTTTTTTTAGGTTTGAAGTTGTTTTTCGTGCCGTAAATGTACGACACGGGACCCACAGCTTTACTTCCCGTCCGAAGGAAGCCATACTAATGGTTTTCACGCTCAAAATAATCCATCGATCGGGTTTGAACCGCGATCTTGGATTTAAAAGGCAAGTATGGTTACCACTACACCACCAGGACCGACTCTAACTAACTAATATTGTGAGCATGATACTTTTGATCACAAGATGTTTTAATTATGGAGAAAAACAAATCTTTAGTATTAATACTCAAAAAAGCATATTCATACACTTTCATCAAATAAATTATGTTATCAAAAGGGAATAACGATCATGGATTTCAGATTTATTATACCATACGATGATAAAAGTGATGTGCGGATGAATAAATTTGCGGGATATTGTGTTAGTCTATAAATTTCCTCGGCATTCATTTTGGAATTGGGGATAAATCGCTGAATAAACCTATTAAAACCGTACCTTTGCATGAAGTTACAAATGCTAACGTTAAGCTATAGCAATGGTCATGGGGCGTTATATTAATTGGCCTTTACAAGAATAAAAAACAAAATAAACAATAATTCAGGAATAATTTTAAGAAATATTTAATTTTTTTAATCTTTCAATGTGTGAATTCATGACCTTTCACGTGTATGGCTGTTAGTGTACTGGAACACCCTGTATATATTTAAAGATATTTGGTTTTACGTATAGATCTTTTTGTATGTTTAACATGCTTCATGTTCTAGCTGAAAGCAACTGAATGAATCTCGCGGATAGCATAGGCTTTCAGAATGAAAAACTAAGTATCTAATCTATTTATTGCAAAAGGAAAATCTTAATGTGAGAAAGTTTCGTCACGGTGTTTCTCCAGTGAAATTAATTCCTTAATAAAAATGTACGCATTGATTATCGTTTGCAAAAATTAAGAATTGAAAGTGAGTTAGGTAAATTCCATTTTAGTAATGGAAGGCAATCGTGTGCCAAATTTCCCAAGAGGTTCAGGCCTGGGAGGAAAAGTAACAATCAGTTCTGTTTTTCTTCAGACCACAAAGGAAGCCCGAGCTTCATTATCAGGAATTAACAGCCCGCCTCACCGGTAGCTATTCGCAACCCGGCTTCAAAGCAAACGTTTGCTTTATCCCAACAGATCCTCTGTAACCAAACTTCTGGTTTACACTTCTGCCAACATATCTTGTATAAATCCCCGCACCACAAGGGTAATACAATGGCGTCGGTGTAAATTATAAAGAGTAGTTTTTATTCTGATAATCAAAAGAGTTAGCGTAAACAAAGCATGCTATTGAGATCCATGTGCATACAGGCAGGGGAAAAGGCGCTTCAAATGAATGTTCCGGCTCTATTTACAGTTTGCTGTAAGTTTCTGTTTTCATGTGTTTTCTGTAAAGTTGGAGAAGGGATGGAAGTGTCACGTACAAAAAACCAATTAACTTCCTTCATAAGTGTCTTGGAAACACATGGGCTACGAAAATAAGAACATAAAGATCGTTATACAGGATGTTTTAAAATTAACACAAATTAATTAAATGAAGTAAACGCTTTTCTTTAGTATGAAAATAGAACACTTTTAGAGCTGTTGTGGAAGTAACGATGTCAAAGATAATACATGAATGGAAAAAGTAGATATATAGTTATATGCACGTAGTACATATACCGTCTGTTTATTGTCTTTTGATTGTTTACTTGTTTGTTGTAGGTGAGTTTCCTGTGTCATGAAGGATAAGGTTTTAATTAACCACTAATGAAAAATGTACATTTTGAAGCATTACTGGAAGAACTATGAACGGATTCGAGAGAAATGGCATGAGGAATTTTAAATTCCTCCACTATCGAGGCTAAACGTTTTTAGATTACTTGAGAAATTTGATTATACTGGGTCCATTCGCAATGCGCCAAAGAATGCTCGATCATTCACCGTTACCATGGCTAAAAATGCAATGTTAGTTTCTAAAATCCCCCCAAAATCAAAACAAATGAGAGAATTTAGGGAATTATACATCTATGCAGATCTTTGGGTCGTTTGGTATGACCAGTAGGAATAGAAATGCATCGGTGCATTGTTTATTAGAGGATGAACCAGATTGTCGTTTACAATTTTGCCAAATGATGTTAAACGAAGAACGTCAAACTGATAGGATTCTTCGAAAAATTGTGTGGTCCGACAAAGCACACTTTAAGATGGGCACAGTTGTGTATGCCCCCCCCCCCCGTATAACAATTGCGGAACAGTCAAATCATCACAGAGTTACAGTTTGTGCTGGCCATGTGAAGCAGTCGTTTAACTTACATATGTAAAACAACATGTGCATCTCAATTTGGTACCCCCACCATGACCGTCCCCCTTGACTGAAGATTTCCCAGGTTTTTCTCAGTCCTCATAAATGGCAAATGCCGGAGAAGTACCCTAAACTTAGGGCCTGGAACGTTTCCTTCCTTAAAAAAAAAATGCTTTCCCAATATATCATTTCATCCCATGTATCACCGCCTGTAGTGCCTCAGCAGTAAAAACGGGCATCAAACACCATTAAAAAAACTTGGTACCACAATCACAATGATGTGTTCTATTACCGGCAAGATGGGGCTCCTGCTCACTGTGCGTTACTTTCTAGACAAACAATTTCCAAACACGTAGACAGGACGGAGGGAAACAATTGAATGATCACCAAAATCTTCGATTTTATTCCTATAGATTCTGTCTTTAATTTTTTTTTTGACAACATTCCGTTACTTGTCATCTTTTGAGAAAATTTTTCTGTCAGTCTTCAAATACACCTGGAAACTTTTTTTGGAACAGTTCCTCTAGAATGGCTTCAGCAACTTTCATCACTGCTTGCAAGGGGGACACTTCAATGATTTTTGTGAGAGATTTAGCAACTATATTTGCGACAGGCGGTCCTGCAACATCGTGTGAAGCTTTAAGCTTGTTGCACGGAAATGTGGCCTTTTATGCATGATATGACCTTGCAGATTTTCATGACATCTCTGTTACAGTTGTGTGTGCAGGTATGACTTGTTGGTAAACCATTCCTGGAATATCGAAAAATGAGATGATCATAGCTTTCCCATTTGTGTGTGTGTGTGATGGTGATTTTCGCACAGAGCTTTACTGGTTGATTTCAGGATTGAAATATTATAGCCAAGCTTCATCGACAGTAATTTCCTTTGAAAGAAACTCCGCATCTTCCCGTAACATCATCCTCAACTGCATGCAAACCTCCACGCGAACGTTCTTTTGTTCAAGAATCAGCTGTCTTGTAACCTACCATGCGCACGTCTTATGTGGAACTGTTCAGTTACAAACGTGTGTGGCCACCAGTGAGCTTTTCAGAATGTTCTACATATTATTGGACGATCCTCTCTGACAATGACAGCAGAGGTGTTTAATGCTTTCTTCCGTTAGAGTCCAAATTGGAGCACCGTGTCCACCTTCCTTTGAAATTGATTGCTATAGGTGAAGATTTGTTGAGACGAAAGCTGAATTTCAGAACCACTTATTGTTCATCGCCTGACACCTCCATTTTGCTGCACGGGGATTAAGCTAATAAATGTTTAACAGTGAAATTTTAATGAGCGATAAATGATACGTGTAAAAATTTATGATCGTTCTTTATTAAACAGTCCTAGTATTTACAAGAAAGCCCGTGATTCAATTCATAACACAAGCATGCCAAGAAATTGATGCAAATAAAGAAATGTGTGCTTGAATGTCAAATCTAGAATGCAGCAGTGTTTGAATGCCGAAGACCAACAATTTGAATATTCCAGAGAATGGTCTTCAGTGTTGGGTGTTACGACGCTTAATAAAACGACGTTGTAGTAGAATATACAAACCATATTTGTTTTATACGCTTCATGTCTGATTTCTGTATACCTGTTTATAATTTCTACACTGTCACTGCATTTTTTTAAAGTTAGGATTCATTTTGTACAAAATTGTGTCAGAAAACTTGGACTGCAGTAGCTTGTGTAATCCACGGATTCCAAAGCTGCTGTCCAAGAAACTCAAAATGAAAATAAGTACCGCTACTTTCGATATTTTTGAGCCAATACTTTGAAGAATGAGAAGAATTATAAAAGCAGGACGTTCTCAACTGAAAATAGTGTTGCAATCGTGTTTGCGGAAGACGCAAAGTTTTTGCTGATGGATTTCACGCAGCTATATATTATCTGACCTTGAAGAAAATTCGCGGCGACCTGTCGTCTGCCAGAGTGTTGTTGCTTCACGACAATGTGAGGTCATACTGCTGCTCAAACGAATCTTTTGGTTGTCAGCGGTTGGATCGCATCCCCTACAGCCCTAACCTTGCGTCTAATAATTACCAAGAAGTGAAAACGACGGTTCAGGCATGGCCTTCCTCGCAGACGGCACACTTCTACAAAAACATATTCGCGCTACGAAAAATGTTTCAACAACAACGGAAACTATGTGGAAAAGTACTTTAGAATATGTAGCAACCAATAAAAAATAAAATACCCAAAAATATTACGCAATTATTTTGCTGCAAATCGGTCCTTACTTAAAAAAATGCTCTCGTAAGCATGATAATGGCAATGTTGATAAGATTATCTGGTTTTCGACTTGTTTGTAAGCATGAGACGGAAAATAAAGGTACAGTAGGGTGCAGGAATAAGTAGCAACTTTCTGTCTAAATCAGAAGACCTGTACATATGTATCGGTTTGCAATTCGGGATACAAGCAACACGACTCCACGCTACCGCAGGCTTCACCTATCGTGAACTTACAATGCTTTACGTTTCATTGTAAAACTTACCACACATTGAATAAAGAATTCTGTATTCATGCTCATCACAGCAGGAGCAGGAAATTCTGTGACACGTATTTACCTAACTCAAATCTTCTCACGAAACATCACATTTAAGTTTTAATGAATGCGTAGATAACTCCATACTGCTGACGGAATGCGTTGTATATTTGACTGCAAATAGTATGCCTATTCCTAGACTTTCTATCTCTAGGGAACACTCACAAAGTGCACCCAACCAAATTTTGATCAATTAGTGAGGAAAAAGCGAATATATGAAAGACAGTTTCGTAAGAAGTTGTGTATTATGTGTTACAGAAAACGAGCAAAACTTTTTTAAATTTTTTTCTCTGTATCTTCTTTAGAGTTTATCTGCATTAAACATGTTTCTGTTTAATTCTAGAAATATACCCTAAATTTAAGCTCTCTTATTAAGCAACGAATTCGCCTACAACATTTAAACTCTGCTCACCAATCAGCTAGTTTAAGATAATTTACAAAATATCCCTAGATCTCTAAGGTATAATTTCCTTACTTAAATACAACCACGTAGCAGTTTTTCATTTGGCTTGACTGTTTATTACACATATACATTTTAATTTCGTAGCGAAGAAGTAGTTTCAAACAATTACTGTGCAAGTATGAAATTAGAAATGGTAGGAAAATTAGTTTGTTGAAGTTAGTTGGGTAAGGACTCCCCCGGGAGGGACAACACGCGCGGGTGTGAAGGTAGGACTTCCTTTGAAGTTTTAGCTCGCAGCTGTCTGTTTCCTTCCCGAGAAGGAACTTAATTGTTTATTCATTACTTGGAAATGCTTCTTACCATCAAGCTATCATGATCAGAGTGCTAAGAAGTAAGTTTAAAAACAAACAGGACTGTGTTCCTTGACCTTACATAAAGTTCTTTGGCACTTGGCCTTGGTTATGCAGCGGTTTTGTCGGTCCTGGTGGTGTAGTGTTAACCATACTTGCCTTCTAAACCCAAGATCGCGGGTTCGAACCCGGCCAGGATCGATGGATTTTTTCGGCGTAAAAATCGTAAGTATGGCTTCCTTCGGGAGGGAAGTAAAGCCCTGGGTCCCTTGTCGTACATTTACGGCACGAAAAAGAACCTCAAGCCTGAAAGAAGAGGCCTCTGAGCAAAAATTTGTCGGCCGTTTCACGCCCTGAATTGAATGGGATGCTGATGACCTGAGAAGTTAAAGAGCGTCCGTAAATAAAACAAATAAAAAAAAATGCAGCGATTTTAAATAAGGAAAGGGGGTTAATTAATTAAATAAATGTGTAGAGTGGAGGGAAAGATTTTGGAAATGGTTTGAATTTTATTGTTTTGAATTCTCAGGGGTAAAGGTTTTTCTTCTCCCTCTCCGATGATATGACTTATATTTTTGCCACGGCTGTTGAGACTCTGCTGCTGGAGACTTTTATGGTGACCATAGGGGAAGGAGTTTATGGATATTGATAAGATTTCTAGTTATGGGAAATGAAACACAATTTATTGTTCAATAAACTATTGCACATAAAATGTACTGCATTCATTTTCTGGAGAATATGTGCCAATATCGCGCTAACTATACGATCACTCTGACGTTTCTTAAAGCTAAATAAACATGGCAGTCTGCGTGTCTCACAAAGTTATCTTTATTCCTTTCAAATATGTTTCTACAAAAGTCTAGAATGTTTTTGCCCATCCTTGCATCTCTATTGAGTGATCTGTTTTCTCCATTTTTTCTCTGCTATATTATTTGTCAGAAGGCTTACGTGCCTTTTTACATGTAACTCACATCTCTTACGTATTAAATGGAAGCGTTAGGATCTCCCTTTCAGAAGTTATCAGCCTGTCTTTTCACTCCCTTGTGGTTATTGCTTTATTAGTCTTCTTTGCTTTACAATTGCCTAACAGTATACAAATAAACATCTTACTCAAGGATTCCCCTTTAGAAATTTCTCCAGAAAATATCAGTTTGCTTGGGTCATCTTTTACAAATATTATTACAATAGGCAACTGAAATTCCCAGGTGAGATTTTACGGCTGGGGGTAGCTTTCTGAACTCTTGCAAGAGAGTAACATCACAAACAATAATTAACACTTGTACAGGACATAAAATGACAGTACACTCATGACTATAATAAGGAAGTTACATAAAATTACTTGCTATAATTATTCTAAGTAAATACGGGGGTGGCAGCCCATAAATACTGCCTCAACTGCTGATGCGACAAGACAGAAAGTGGATGTTTCGTCACTGCCTTCTTCAGATATTTACTATTTAAATCTTCAAAATAAATATAGAGATAAATTTAAAGCTTTATAATTTTAGTTCACTTGTTTTATTTAATGCTACGCTATAATCATATTGTATAGAATTACTTGCAGCAGTGCAAGGTAGAAAAGAAAATATATAAACTTCCTCACATTCCCAAGAAAAGGGCGTTTATTATTTATTTTTATTTATGAACGCTCTAAAACCATCTTATAGTAAACAATTTCTCTTCGGATACATTATATGTTGCAAAAGTAAGAAATAGATTTAAAATGACGTACGATCGTCAAATATTGTGTTACATAAGGCGTTAAGTATGATAACTGGGGTTAGAATTCACGATATTTCTCGGACCTTGCATAAAGTTCTTTGGCCCTTGAAGACTCTTTCTTGTGACTGAACTTTAACATTTGCCCCGGGGTGGGGGGGGGAGAAATGTTCTCATAACGATAACGAGGATGTGGCTTTTTTGTTGTTTGACTAAACCATTTTTCCCGACTGGGTGAAAACATTGAAAACTTCTGAACCAAGTGCAGAAAGTGTAGAGAGATCAAATTGATGTTTTATTTAAAAACATCTTTATTTAAAAAAGAAAAAGAAAGAAAAGTTTTACTTGCAAATTAACCAAACATTTAAAAACATCTCTCATAGAGTTTGTTTTTATTGAAGCAGCGATCAAGGAAAAACTGAATTGAATGCATCATAACTGAGCAATAAGATTAATTTGTGCAGTAAGCCCTCTTGAAATTTATTACAGAACGTTGGAACAGTATGGTGATAGGTTAATGACGTATGAATGGGAAGAGAGATTCATAGCTGAAATGAAAACCTTCATTGATGAAGTTTGATCGGGGTATTCATCGTGTTAATTCTCCCATTTCAGATGATCTATCGCCAACATAATGCACGTTCTCGCACAGTGGCAACAATGAGCACAATAAGTAAATTTGAGCTTATGTCACCCACACTATATTGCGATTGTGGTTTCTAGTATGACAGTGACAAAATCGTAAAAGCCTGTTCTGATGGAAAATTGCTCTCCCTTGAGGGAAGTAGAAATGAATGTATGAATGCAACGTGACATGTACTGCATTCATGTAAATTGCATATTAAGTGAGTTTTGCTAGTAAAATTCTGATCTCAAAATCGTGTAGACATTAAGACAGTTCCTTTTCCATGAAACCGTTTCAATTATACATAAATAAAAAGTATATAACATTCCTTAAGAGGATGGAAAAATTCTAAGAAAAATTAAGTTGGTGATACAAAAGTTTCTTATTGTTTATTTGTTCAGATTTCTGTGTGAAAAGCAAACACCTTTTTAGGCCAATCTTTAATATTTATTTTTAACTCTGTCAACATTTTTCGATATAGAAAATGTTCCTAGTTTGCATTAATTGATAACACAGTGCTGAGTATGCCCGAGAATGAAAAGAGGCTAAATCTCAATGAAGGGCATCTATCCTCTTTATAGGGCGAAGGCTGTTGTTGATTTGGTTTATTTATGGACGCTGTTTAACATCTCAGGTCATCAGCGTCCCATTTTATTCAGTGCGTGAAACAGTCAATAATTTTTACTCGGAGGCCTCTTCTTTCAGGCTTGAGGTTCTTTTACATGCTGTAAATCTACGACAGGGGACCCACGGCTTTACTTCTCTTCCGAAGGAAGCCGTACTTAGGATTTTGTCGCCCCGAAAAAATCCATCGATCGTGGCCGAGATTGAACCCGCGATCTTAGGTTTAGGAGGAAAGTATGGTTATCACTACACCACCAGGACCGACCACGCTGACTGAGGTTTTTTTCCAGGTTTTCCTCAGCCTCATAAATGCAAATGCCGGGTAGGTATCCTAAACTTAGGCCTGGAACGTTTCCTTCCTTAAAAAAATTCTTTCCCAATATATCATTTCAATTCATGTATCATCAGTGTCACCGCCTGTAGTGCCTCAGTAGTAAAAACGGGCGTTAACCAGTAATAATTCAAATACCACCAGGACCGATAGAATGAAGGCAGAAGGAAGCAGGATGCTTGTGATTTTTGATTCATGGAGAGAAATGAGGTAATGTCTGTCCATTTGGAGGCCCTTTTGGGTTTTTTGAAAGTTCATCCCTTTCTAAAGAAGTCTATTGGAAGTTAAAACTTGTGGATACATTCTTTCATCCATTTGTTCTGTTTTCATAAAAAAGGTCAAGAACTACAAAATTTAATAGTAATATTTTCAATAAATGAAACCATGGTTTTATATTATTTCCCAAGTCGGTGGATGATTATTTAGCTTTATGCTTATTTATTATAAATGCTGTTTATGTTGCCATCTATGAGACAAACACTCAATTGGAGTTGCTTTCTTATTACAGGCACAATAATTTCCATGTACGTATGTACAAATGGGTTCAGACATCTGTACAAACTACATCCAAATCTAGTTTGTAGTTGTTCAATGAATTCTGTCATGAGTACAGTAATAGGACACCTTTCAATTGGCGGAGCAACCCAGCTGTACCATGCATGAGGGTGAACATTAAATGGGCATTGGCTTTAATCCCAGTTTTAATAAGATAGGCCACTTGTAGACTGAAATCAATGGAAAACCTAGAGATGGCAACACAAAAAAACAAAGATTTTGTATAAATTCTCTGTTGCTTGGGAAAGGAGCTGCAACAGTTGAATGCACAGCAACACGTTCATGTGAAAACATTTGTTTAAACCTTTCACTTGCAATCGTAGAATTCCTGTCCCAAACTTTTCCAGAAATTCAAACCTTAGCATTTGTCTCGAGAACTAACAAGAAAGTCCTTTCCTGTCTTCATATCTTACTGCCAGAAATTGTAAAAATTAAAAAGAAAAAGAAAAACCGCTACTAAAAAGATGAGGCAACATATAAAAGGTACATCCTTAGAAAAAAAAAAAAAAAAGACAAAGAAGAGCAACAGACAGAAACATGTGCAATTCGGAAAACACCTAAAATATTTCCTGAGTTCACAATGGTACTTTTAGTTAATCTTCAATTTATAACATAAACAGGAAATACGTTTGCCCAGAACTTGGGATCTGATAACTACGTGTCCAGTAATAAGAACTGCGTACCTTCGAATCTGCGTCATGCATTTATTGTTTTTGTTAGATTTTGTAAATAACCTACGGCAATAATATACGAGTCGTAGGTCTTTGCAACTGTTTTTTTTTTTCCCCTCGCGAACAAGGGACAACACGAAAAATCTAAGATATACGATTGAAAGTATATGAAATGTACTTTATAATGAAGTCACCAGATGGTGTATGCAAGAGGAGCTGCGTGTCTCAGCACGTCTCGAAGTTCAGTTGGTGAGTGAGAGCGAACAACGTACGCATATGAAAATAGCATTTATTTGAACGAGAAGGCCACACAGAACTACGCGAAGCATTGGGTACGCGTGTACTGCCCTAATGAACAGTGGCGAGGTGGTGAGGGTTTCAAACGGGGCAAAATGCCGACTACCGATAATCCGCGCAGTGTACGTCCTGTGTCCGTGAACTAGGATGTGTGAGTGATGGTGATGGGACAGGGATTAAGCAATAATAGGCGCTGGACACTTGTGGAATTAGAAGAACAAACGACAAAAACAGTGCACTGAATTTTACGGGAGGGTCTGAACATGCGGTAAATGTGTCCAAAGTGGGTGCCATATCCACTAACTGAGGACTTTACTACGAAAATGTCGCATCCATTTGGGGAGATTTCAGGAAGAAGCAGATGCCATGTTGGTTCGCATCGTTGCAATTGATGAAACGTGGGCACGGGCGTATGAACCAGAACTCAAGCGACAGTTGTCATCCTGGGTCACTGCAAACACAAGTTTCGCCAAACTCCTTCACCAACAAAAGTCATGGTCATTCTGGCATATGATAGTCAAAGTGTGCTTGTGTGTCATCCAGTGAAAGTATGACAATCTCGTGCATTCCTGCCGCGGAGAAATTCTATTTTCACATGCGCACGTTGTTCACTCTTCGTCACCTCTATTTCTGACCACTGTCGCTCACCAAATGAACTTCGGGGCATGCTGGACACGCAGTTCTGCTCACATACACCATACGGTGGCTTCATTTCAAAATGCATTCCAAACACTTTCAATCGTATATCTTTGATTTTTTGTGTTATCCCTTGTTCGTGAGAAAGAAAACAGTTGCCATGACTTATGACTTATCCCTCGTATATTTTTAATGGACGAAATATATTTGAATTTTATAGCATTTATGCTCAAACACAAAAAAGTAATCATTTTCATTTTCAAAATAAATTCCATCCTAATAAATATTCTAAAGCTAAAAACTAAAAGAGTATATATTTTATTTATTTCATTTAAAATAATTATTTTCCTATTTATTTAGAAAACAATTGTTTTAACTTTTTTGTGAATATAAATTTTATAAATTTCAAATAATGTTTTGCGATTGTAAGCTATAATATGTGTGTAAACATTAATTTTACTTATCAACTAAAAAAATTTATACGTGGGTAGCGTAAACTTTCGGTAAAGCTCACCGCTAATACCTGCTTTTAACCGCTGGGCAGAACAAACAAATCAAGACTTCCGAGAGTCTACTTTTATTTTTATTTGTTTCTTAAATATTTTAAAGTATACAAGGTGGAAATAAAACCCGGCAAAAATATTTCGGAGTAGGAAACAAGTTCGTATACAAAGTAGAAAAGCATCTACTATCTATAGTAGCTACTACAGCAGTAAAACCATTGCCAAGAGAATGTGGATTTGCTATCAGAGGTGCAACGGACCCAAATTCTACACACACAAATATTTTTTGTTTGTTTTTACAGGTTCAATAAGCGTCAGAGTTTGTATGTATGTAAAAATTTGCAATTTAATTGCCTCCCTCTGACTTTAGTACATTTTGTTCAAAATGTAAAAAAAAAAAAAAAAAAAAAAAAAAAAAAATAGTTGCCTATACTATTTTGCTCGAGTTTACTTACAAAGGCGGGCCAGAGGACGGTGGGGCTGCCGTTAGAGCAGAGTGGATCCACGCGGTCTGTCCACACCAGAGAATGCTCCACCAAGAACACGTGGAAGAGGCCTTCCTTGTATATACTGATCCACTCTCTCCTATGCCATTCCACGTCGTCATACTCCACCAACACCTGCAAAAAATCAGATATGGCTTTGTTATTTTCACGTCAAACTTTGTTATTTTCACAATATCTAACTCTGAAAAGTAAACGAGAGCGAACGTTGGAATGAAAATTGATAGAACGTAAAATTAACTTAGTTTTCTACTGTGATATACCAACCGACAGACTCAACCGTTATAGTTTGTAAATTTTTGTGTATATCTCATGCAAAATTCAGCGATATTATTGTGAAAAACCATCTGTCGAAACAATATCATGAATGCTGTAGCAAAAACATAGTTAATACTCGTATTAGTTGATTGTCCACTGTTCATTTTCCAACTTTGAGCTTTTATTGATGCGTTATACCTAATCTTTAGTTAAAAGAACATTATAATACACACACACACACACACACACACACACACACACACACACACACACATATACACCGAGGGTACCAAAATGTATACACACTTTCACAGTAGATATCTATTTAATATATTTCATATTTCAAAACTGGACCGAAAAACAACAGTAATGTGTAGTATGATGTTCACATACATTGTGATAGCGTTGCTACGTGACAGGTAAATCAACAATGAACAAATGAAGCCAGGATTATTGTATGATGTTCTGTAAACAGATGTGACTCACATTACGTGACGTTAGCGTTGCTACAACAAAATGGAGTCAAGATTATCGTTTGAATAGCGGAAAGCAATTTTGAAGTGGTATTGGAAAACCGAAAATATTACTGAAGTCCAAAGGCAATGGAGACGTGTGTACAGAACAGAACCGCCAACGCGAGTAACAATTGCACGCATTCGAGACAAATTTGAGACTCGTGGTACCGTATGCGATGTTCACAATGGCAGCACTTCGGAAAGAAATTGAAACGGCATTTGCTGCAATCGCTGAGGACACTTTCGCAAATGTTGCTCAATCAGTAGTGCAACATACTCAGAAGTGTATCGACGCCGATTGTGGGCATTTTGAGCAACTGTTGTACTTGTTGTAACTGTTAAAGTGTTGCTGATTAGTGCTCATCATTTTCTGTTTGTGTGGATTCAGTTTTGTTATGTTAATACAGTTTTTTCTTTGCTTGAAGTGTGTATACATTTTGGCACCCTCTGTGTATATAAATTAGTAATAATAATCTTTGTTACAACGTATGTTCAATATTTTTATTAGATTCAGTAGTATATTTGAACTGAAAATAATATTTAATTACGAAATATAGCATGTACATTGATACAATATATGACCTCAATAAACTTGTATGCTTTTAGCTATAATTATTACAATTATATATGACTGTATAAATACCTTGATAGTTCATACTATTTTTAAAATATGCCTGCTTTACACAACGGTGAGTAAAAAGCAGGTTTGCGTATTTTATTACTCTGAAACATACACAACTCGCTGCAACTTGTGTTCAGTTCACGTGCAGGAGCAACGAAATATACAGCAACACTTACAAAATGACGAAAGTACTGAATGTGTTGTCAAGGAAATAGGAGCGCGCAGTTATTAGGTTTCTTTAGGCAGAAAAAAAGCTTTGTGAAAATAATGCCTTGAATTTGCAGAAGGTTGAAAGTTACAAATGGCATATAATACAGTATAAACATTCAAGTCAATGTGCATTTAAATAACGGATTACAAGAAATGTATTTATGTGGAACATTTTTATCGTTATGATAAATTAATGTATTTGGATTGGATGAGATTTTCACCACTTTTTTTTTAAGTTTGAAAATCCTTAGCTAGCGTTGACATCCATCATCTATTGGAAAATTGAAAAAAATAAATAAAAAAATAATAAAATGTGACAACTACGACTCTGTCAAAGATGAAGTGTTGAAAAGACTTAACGATCAGGTCGGCAGTTTCTAAGGTATGGGTATGTTGATTTGTTTTATTTACGGGCGCTCTTTAACATCTCTGGTCATCAGCATCCCATTCAATTCAGGATGTGAAACTGCCCACAAATTTTGCTCAGAGGCCTCTTCTTTCAGGCTTGAGGTTCTTTTTCGTGCCGTAAATGTACGACACGGAACCCACGGCTTTACTTCCCTTCCGAAGGAAGCTAGTTTAACTACCATGCCTTTCCTGCCAACTCTTCCCAATTCCACACCATTTGGAGTTGCCCTCAGTAATCCCAACCTTTTTACAAAATGCCCTGTGAATATGTCGATATACTCTCACCCTTTCTCTGTTGAAACACCCTTTGAAATTGCTATTGCTATTTGAATTTGAACAGAATAACATTATAAACGTATTTTGAAATATTAATATAAAAGGGCATCAAGAGAAGGAGATATAGGCAAACACCGTATACAGACAAAAGAAAAAGTTAAAGGGGAAAGAAGTTGATTAGCTCAACTAAAGAGAATAGTCCAAGAGGTTGGAATTGATGGTGGAGGAACAACAGTTAAACGAATGGACAAGAACTATGCAATAAAGTGAAGCAAAGGGTAGATGATATTGGAAAGCAAGAAATATGGAGGAAATAATTGAGCTCGTTGTAGGATGAAAAAACAGTTTATTTTAGGTAAAATTACAGTTTAAAAAAAATTATTTCTAAAACTCATTAAAAGCTACCATATGGAGTAGTTCATAAGATAAGAGTACCTTGAAACATTATAGGAGATTTAAGAAAGAATAGGGATGAAAACAATATGTAGGTAGATATTTGTAACAAAAGGGGAAGGGAAGGGATTGCTTGGGATTGAGCAGATATGTTAGGGTTAAGAGCATTAAAAGTGAAAAAGGAGAGTAATTCACGTACTAATTTTATTGTTAGATTTTTTTTTTGTAGTGTCGGTCCTGTTTTTTTTTTATTTGTTTATTTAAGGAAGCTCTTTAACATCACACGTTATCAGCGTCCCATTCTATTCAGGGTGTGAAACGGCCGACCAATTTTGCTCAGAGGCCCCTCCTTTCAGGCTTGAGGTTCTTTATCGTGCCGTAAATGTACGACACGGGATCCACGGCTTTACTTCCCTTCCGAAGGAAGCCATACTTAGGATTGTTACGCCCGAAAAAAATCCATCTATCCTGGCCGGGTTTGAACCCGCGACCTTAGATTTAGAAGGCAAGTATGCTTACCACTACACTAACAACAATACATGTTGTTAATTGTATCCTAGAACACTTTTAAATTTTCGAATTATGTTGAACCCCCAGACATAATTATTAGGAAAGTTTCCACTTGTGGAGAAATAGAGAAGAATTTTTCATTGTATAGTTCAATGTTCACAAACTAAAGAATGGAGAGAAGATATATGGATTCAAATTGGACAATTTACAGGTAGAAATTGTGATACTAAACGTTTTCGGTACTGGTTACAAGTAGTTTTTGAGAAAATTTGGTGATTATATGGGAAGGTACGGAAAAAAATGGTGTAAAAGAGCGATTAAATATAAGGAATAATATATGTGAGAATTGAACTATAATCTTAAAATATAAAAAATTTGTGTGCATCTTACACTAAAATGTAAGGAAAAGTACGCTCGTTATATTATAAATTTCATAATAATAAAATTATTAAATACCATTCTTAATTAGATTATAACTTAACTAGATTATGTCTCCATCGTATATGGCGATAGGAAAGGAACCGGGGAGTGTGAGATCTAACACAAGTATTGTTGAGTGTGTTGCATCCCAGAACATTTGTTGAACTTTTTGTAATAAATAAATATTCTCTTCTAGAGATGAATGAATGTTTACAGCTTGAAAAACTGCGAGGACAACATATTCGGGTAATTTCAGCAACAAGTAGATGCATTGTAAAGGTTCTTTTAGTTGGTAATAATGAAATAAATGTTAATTGGCTGGGGAAGACAACAACCTGTTTGTTTCATTCACTCATCAGCTGTTGCTAATGACGGTAAAATATGTACGTTAACGTGCAGAATTATTGGAAATACATTGAAAACGGCTGGTTGTGATGTGAATAAAAAAATCTGAGGATAAAATAGGGCATGACAGCCCTGTCTCTTTCAGTATGGATGTTTTCACTGTGGCCCGTCTAGCTGCACAGACAGATGCCATTACATACAAAAGCAGAGCAAATACTTTTTTGTTGATTTTTTCCTGTTGTACATTTTTTGTGCAGAGCCAGCCAGCCTTTCTATTTCCATGGAATTAAAACCGCAGAACATTCGTTAATTTTCCTCTCTTTTGCTGCTGCTCCAGTTAGTTCATTCATGGAAAAGCAATCAAATTTCATTTATTACAAAATGGAATATCCACATCTGCTCATCCATGCGAGAACAGGTGAACGCTATGGCGAATCCCTCGAGAATTTTCCCAAACTCCTGCTCATGAATAACATCGAACCACTATCATTTACAATGGAACAGCCGAAAGTAAATTTTGTTATTTACTTCTTTCAGTTTTTCACACACTTTCATAACACTTACAGTGCATTATAGCATATGTGGCTGATACAATTATCGGGTGTCAAAAAAGAAGAAAAGGGGTAACCTTAGAGGTCAATAACTCTGATACCATGAATTACAGAAGCACTACTCCGTAAAATGAATTACAATACCTGCATACATTTCATGTATGTAATATAGGGGCATTTTTGTAACATTACAATAATAGTCCAGCATGAGTTTCATATCGCTATGCAAATATTAAGATCCTGATATTCGTTACCCGCATAGAGCATGTGAAATTCTAAACAACCTTCTCAAACAACTGAAGACGTGTCGTTCTTTATCATCGCAGGAAAAACTTAATAGCACATAAAGCTATTATATATTTTAGAGATATGCAGTCAATGAAAAAAGATTCAACAAAAGTAAAAATGTGGTGCTACGATAAGTAATATAACATGAAAACTAGCAAATATAATTAAATTTTTTTTTGAAAACCACATTTTTATTTTCTTAATTATAAATTAACTAAAAAGTATAAAATAATTCATCCTAGCCAAATGCAGATTTATAACCCCATGCAAATTCATAATCTCATAAACTTTTTAGAAAAAAATTTCCATACGAAAAACGTGGGGCATGCTATAGTTTGTCTGAATCTTTTGTGTGATTAATTTAAACTATAAATACCTTTAACAGTTATTAATTTTATCTATTGTATGCGCCCCACGTTTTTCGTTTGGAAGAATTTTTCTAAAAAAGTTTATGAGATTATGAATTTGAATGGGGTTATCAATCTGCATTTGGCTAGGATGAATTGTTTTATGCTTTTTAGTTCATTTATAATTAAGAAAACAAAAACGTAGTTTAAATTTTTTTTATTTAAATTATTTTCTACCTTTTAGTCTTGTGTGCACGTAATTTTGCAATCAGTATTAGACATCTCGATTAAATAATGACAAAATTGAGGAAATTTTAGATTTAGTTCATTTTGTTTACTCTTGATCACATCTAAAGTAGAAAATTGTTTTTCTACTCCACTGATATATCCAAACAGTATACATTTGTACCAGATCCTCAATATAGTAGTCAAAATCATACTCATTCACTACTTATTTACACAGTTGAAATTATTAATATAATATTAATACACATTTTACACATTAACACTATCCTAAACCCAAGATCGCGGGTTCGAACCCGGCCAGGAGCGATGGATTTTTTCGGGTGTAAAAATCCAAAGTATGGCTTCCTTCGGAAAGGAAGTAAAGCCGCGAGTCCCGTGTCGTACATTTACGGCACGAAAAAGAACCTCAAGCCTGAAAGAGAGACCTCTGAGCAAAATTTGTCGGCCGTTTCACGCCCTGAATTGAATGGAACGCTGATGACCTGAGATGTTACAGAGCGCCCATAAATAAATCATAAAAAAAAAAAAAAAAAAAAAAAAAAAAAATTAACACTAGCGCAATTGAATTTATGTAGTGGAAATTAGATTTATTAAATGTTATTTGTAAGGATTTAATTGTGAGGATTTAAATTTGATGTTCTTATTTGAAAAGTTGCCATGGAGACTGTATTGTTATCAAAATATTTAGCATGTCGTTGCGTCTTATTAGCGAGTCGAGAAGAACGTTTTTCCATCGTCTCAGCTGATAGCGCTTCTTGGAATTTGCGCGTTCGACATCGCGCTGTTTATTTGAATAGTTGCTATGGCGACTGTAGCTGTTATCAAAATATAACAAAAAGAATTCTGATCATTTTAGATTCAAATAAAACGTTGAAATTAAATATAAATCAAGCTACAATATAATTTGTTTATTGTATTGATAAATATAATACAGTCATCAGAGCAACTGTTCTCATTTTTAATTAAAAATTATTATAAATTTTACGTTTTTATGCGTTATTAACGGAACTACAGAAATGTGTTCTTACTATTCAATCTTACATTTTTTAAAACCTTCGTGTTCGATATTGCACTGCTTTACTTTCAAAACTGCGGAACCATGTTTTTGAATCGTGGAACCATTGAACCATGATAATTACCATATTATATTGTATTGTCCTCCATTTCTGACCTATGTGCAAATGTTCAAGTCTCTATCTCATTATTTAGAAGTGCATGAAAAATTAATTACAAAATTCCATCCGAACAGACAAGAAAGCGAGTTAATAAAAACATTTGAATGAATACAAACGTGTAAATAAACACTGGGTTGCAACTTGAATTACCTCTTTGTTAAGTTTCAACCACTAACTTCACCGGATAACACACAGCGCAGTTAAGATAGAGAAGTTGCCGGATAATCAGGGGTAGGTTTTAAACATGGCATAGTAGTATAACGATGAGCGATTGCGTTTCGCACACCACTCATCCTTGATATACACGGCAAGTGGCGCGGCCTTACGCAATATTTGGACAGAAAAATTAGCAGTCAATCAATTAGAACTTTGCTCAATCTATGGCATTGTAATGCATGATTTAATAAACAAAATGTATATACTACAGTATGCAATATCCACAATAAAATTATTTTTATTTTTCTGGAAATTTATACAGTCCATTATTAAACAAATCGCCACAAGCAAAGTCCAAGCCGATGAGTCCAAGGTCAGTCAAAACATGTTCTGAACTACAAACTGGTTGTCCAGTCGGCAACCATGATAAGTTAGCTATAAAACAGGATTTGATAACTCCGAGTTAAACTAGACGTTTGCAACCCGCATTGCTTCATTTCTATCTGGAGGCAAGCAATCAACATAATCTAACGTTATCGACGATAATAAACAGCGATTCTTGTCGATCCTAGTGGTCTAGTGCTAACCATTGCCTCGTAGACGCAAGATCGCGGCCATGGTCGATGGATTTTTCGTGCGTAAATAAAAATCCTAAGTATGGCATCCTTCGGAAGGAAAGTAAAGTCGTGGGTTTCGTCTCGTAGAATTATGGCATGTAAAAGACCCTCAAACCTGTAGGAAGAGGCCTCTGAGCAAAATTTATGGGCCATTTCACGCCCTGAATTGAATGGAACGCTGATGTCCTGAGATGTTAAAAGGTGTCCATAAATTAATCAAATCAACAACTTTGACTCTAGTAAATGTCAAGTTACATAAGAAGAGCTTGCATTGGACAGGGTTGGGCTGTGAAATAAAAGTATTGTACGAGGGTGGTCCATTAAGTTTCCGGCCTAGCCGATAAGGAGTATCGCCTTCACAAAATCCTTATCTGATGTCATACCTTATCTGTTAAGTAAATAATTACACGTGTTCAGATATAATTGCATAAAGAAGACTATGTGTAGAAGATTGTGACACGATCAAAATGGAGTGTTGAGCTGTTATTAAGTTCTTTACCAAAGACGCACTTACTTCAGATGAAATTAAACAGCGATTAGACGGTGTATATCGGGAAGCATCCCCCTCATATTCTATAGTAAAAGAATGGTTCAAACTTTTTCGAATGGGTCGAGAAAGCATTGAAGACGAAGAGCATGCAGGTCGACCCTTGGAGAAGATCACTCTGAAAACATCGCTTTTGTGAAAGAGAAATTATGCAAGACTGGCGGCTCAAAGTTACAGAAAAAGCAGCAAGGTTGGGCCTTTCGAAACAACAGGCCTTCCAATTATTCATGAACATTTAAACATGAATAAGGTTAGTGTAAGATGGGTGCCTAGACTTCTTTCCTCAATCCAAAAGCAACAACGAGTCATCTGTCGTCAGGCAATTTTTGGAGCTCTGCCGTGGCAACGAAAGAGTTCTGCAAACCATTGTTACAGGAGATGAACCTATGATCCCTTGTCCAAAAAAGAATCAATGGAGTGGCGTAAACCTGGCGAAGTACCGCCTCTAAAGGCCAAGGTCAATCAGTCAACCAAGAAGATCATAGCTCCAATCTTTGGGGACTGTGAAGGAATACTTTACATTGACTTCAAAGAAAGGAACACCAGCGTAAATGAGGAGTACTATGCTGCCCTACTGTACACACTACGTGCTTCCATCAAAGAGGAAAGGCCAGGAAATCGGAGTGGTGGTGTGCGCCTTCTTCACGACAACCTTGTTGCAAAGGAACTCAATAGCCTAGATCTAGCTCCCAGTGACTATTTCCCCTTCTTAAAACTCAAGGACCTTCGAGGAAGGAAATTAAAGTGTGACGAAGAAGTGATGGATGCTGTTTTTACCCCTTTTGCAGACAAGATTTCTGATTATTTAGGGTGGTGGGTTGAAATGTCAATTCAAGATGTGAGAAGTGTATTGCAATAAAGTGTAACTATATTGAAAAGTGAAATACAGTTAATGTCTTTATCATACCTAGAAAATGGTTAGGCCGGAAACTTATTAATCTACCCTCGTATATTATTGTGCTTTTCAAGCACTGCAATGCATGTGTGCGGCCAGTCCTTATTACAGTATGCCCTATTATTGCTTGAGGGGGGGCCATGCTTTAAAATGGGATGAGCAACTTTCCTATCAGCAGAGTGAACATGAAAAATCTAGGATATATATGCTACTCTTTAAAGGTGAAGGATTAAAAATGTAATGCTTATTTCTTAAAGTGCTAAGAAAAAAATGAAATGACTTTAACTAAATCTTAAACAAATCAGATAAAGTGTGTTATGTGTTGCAAAGTGTTTATTCGTTGTAATTATTTATAATAGTTGTTAATGCAACTAATTAATTGTTAATTAAACCTTGTTCAATTTGAACCACCATGCTCAGATGCAACAAATAATTAATATTATTAAAAGTGCTTAAATATCAATGACGTGTAATTTTTGTAGATATATAATTTTTGGCTTATAATAAAACGGTGTCTTTGTGACAGTATTTAGGTGTTTTTCCACAGTTACATTAGAGAAGTTTTACTATACTGATGTTGTGAAGTAAAAAGTAACCAGAACAACTAATCTAAATGCGTGATTTTGATTATTTAACTCTTAAAAACGGATCTTTTTGTAGCCATAGTCTAAGTTCATAAGTAATTTCACACATATAAATGGTATACGAGTATGTCTTTAATTTTTTTATTATATTACATTATTTATTACATGACGTAGAAATTAGTAATAAATTAGTTTTCTGCACGTCGTAAAATACACAAAATTACGCGTAATTTAAGTGAAATATGTATCGTATAATTTACCCTGCCAACCGTATTTGCAACAGAACTGCAACGAACAAGATTAGTTGAAAGAATACTTCGACATTATTATTCTTTAACGGTAAATTTGCTTTATTTGGGGATTCAAAATAATAAGGGAAAAAATTCACCTTTGTTGACTTTTTTTTCCCGCACTTTAGAAAACCCACGAAATTAGTTCTAGCTGGTCGGAACCGAAGATCGGACAAACAATCTTCCGAAAGCGCTAACCCATTATTCAGTTGTCGGTAGAAATTAAGAAATGAATTGCAACAAGAACTTCTAAATCACATTTTGGGTCGAAGATCGCGGTAAGCTACAAATCGTGCCGTTAATCAAAAGAGAAATATTTCTTCTTTCTTTTTTTTTTGCTATTCATAATGGAGCAGTGGCGTCCTCATTTCTCCGATGTGCTATCACTTTAGAGAGCAATGTGACCCACATCCGCTGCAGCAGGAAGGGGATGCAGCGGGTGGAGCGGGGGTCAATGCTCCGCCAACCTATCGACCAAACGCCATGTCCTTGAAGGCAGGTGTGCGTGCTTAGGGTCATGTAATGGCTGCAACACAAAAGCAATTTTTGGCCGCGTGCTTTGCACAAACTGCATGCAACGGTGAACTGCATGCATGTATGTAGATTGTTATCTTACCCTTTCCCCCCCTACCATATTGTTCAAACAGAATGCTTGAGAGAGATTGCTTTTACAAAGAAAGCAGTAAGTGTTGCAGCCCGTTTGTCATTATTTGAAACATCACCGGTAACTGTAAAACATTTTAATTTTTCCGTTATCATAAATATCAATTTGACTGTTAAAAATAAATTTCGTGTGATATTGGATCTTAATATCCTGTTCAGGACTGTGGTACAATGATAGGCGGAGTAAACTGCGCAAGCGCCATAAATTCCAGGCTTAGGTGAGAAGCAAGCACACTAAATACTCGGCCGCATCAAATAGATGCATCTTTTGTGTCATTCTATTTTGTTTATAGATATTTCGCTTGGTTATTAGTTACCATCACTATTTCTTTTTACATTTACTGCCTAAAACCGTGTAAGAGACGTTATTAAACTGTCTTGCTCCATCACGCATTCCTAGTGTATGCTGTCCTTGTTAAAAGCTGTATCGATAAGGTTCGGACGTTGATTTCTCCATTGAATTGCTGAATTGCTGGTTCTAGATGGCCGATATGCCACACGCAAGAGTCACATACAGTGAATTTAAACCACAAACGGCACTTTCATGCCCTTGACAATCTTCCAGATATAATGAACGGTGTCATCTAATTTGTCAACTTCTTCTGGCTCTCATATGCTGTTAGCTACTAAAGTTTAGCAATCCATTTCTGGCACAGATGAAGTTTATGCTAGAAAGAAAGCGCCAGTCTTGGCCACAAGCATATATTAACCAAATATGATAATTACAAACAGTTTATGCTTTACGAAACATGTTTACAGTCCCAAAAGAATTCTTCATGTCACTGTGGTCCAGCTTTTGGCTGCCTTATATACCTGTGAGAAGAACTTCCATACTGACACTCTGACAGTTTGGGTCAATGCATAAAACTTCTGTACAAAATCTGACGAGGAGCGAATGATTCCTTTAATTTTAATAATAAGTTACAGACAGGTGGGCTCACAGCGGAACTGCAACACGCCATGTAAAGTATCACCAACTTCATTCAGGTATTTTCCTTGCAAAGTTTTTTTTTTTTAATGTATGATTCGCAGTTATTCCACAAGATCCGATCGGAGTCACTATCTTCATTTATTTCAAATTCCTGTTTAGTAATACAGGAATAACTTGGCTTCTGAATTTTATACGCAGCAAGAGCATTATTTCTAAGAAATAAAAAACGTCATGGGCTCTATTCCGTATGTTCTAATACATTACACGTGTATTAGTAAAAGCCCTTATCTATTGTGTATACCGCCACGAGTGGTAGAGGTCGTTAAGGTGAAAGAGGTCTGGGGTTCGAATCTTGCCAGGACCATCCTCCCTGATTGAGGTATTTTTTCCATATTTACCTCAGTCCTCGTAAGTGGCAAATGCCGGGGTGGTGCCCTAAAATTAGGCCCGGAACGTTTCCTTCCTTAAAATAATCCTTTCCCAATATATCATTTCATCTCATGCATCAACAGTGTCCACCGCTAGTGTGCCTCAGTAGTAAAAAACGGGCGTTAAACACCATTCATTAATTTTTGTCAATTATGAACTTGTAACTTTATGTTCCACGAAAACTACCACAGATGGCCGGGGTCGTTAAGGCGCGGATTCGTGAGCGGGAGATCCGGGGTTCGAATTCCGCCAGGATTGTCCTCCCTGAGATTTGTTTTCAGGTTTTCCTGTCCTCATAAATGGCAAATGTCGGAGTGGTGCCCTAAACTTAGGCCTGGAACGTTTCCTTCCTTAAAAAAATCCTTTCCCAATATATCATTTGATCTCATGTATCATCAGTGTCCATTCCCTCTGGTGCCTCTGTAGTAAAAAGGGGCGTTAAACACTATAAAAAAAAAATTCTACGAAAGAATGTACAACACTTTAAAGTATTAGTAAAAAGTTAAAGTGGCTTCATATAAGAACAAGGTGGGAAAAAAAGTTGTTTGTTACACATCGCCATACCTTGAATTACATTATATCTATTCCTTATTGTATATATATATATGTGTATATATATACACATATATATTTAACAGCATCAATTTCAATCAAGGAGAGGTGGCAGAAAAATTGAGCTTTCCGATTGCACTCAGTTGTTTATTTTATTAGTCCATTTGATCATTTATATAAATGGGCATATAGTAAGGCATATTTTAATTATAATCAAAATTAGGAAAAATGTGTCAAAAGAAATTATTTTAGGGCATGTACCAACAATTCTTGAGAGAGAGAGAGAGAGAGAGAGAGAGAGAGAGAGAGAGCCGAAATATGCATTTGAAACAGGAAAGGCCAATATTAACCGTATTTAATGACACCCAACCTAACATAGAATGGACTACTCTTTCTTTATACATTCTCTCATAATTATCATCACTTTCACCAATACTTTGCATATTTAGATCAGCTGATTCCAAAAAAAATATTAAAAATATTAAAACTTTCATTAACATTTATAGTTACTAATATTCCTACACTTGTAGACAAATCGATACACTTGTAAGTGTAGCGTTGTAAAGTACAAGTGTAGCAGAAGTCTTTGTGAAACAGAATTTTACTGATAACTACAAGTTACAAGTCATACACTTGTAATGTATTTCAAGTGTAGAACAGGGCCTTGGAACTAAAAGATTAACGATTAATTCACATACATCATATTTTCTTATGCACTTTTTGATTTTTATACCCCTAATCTTTTCCACATATGTATGTATATGAGTTGGGTTAAAAGCTTGTGTGCTCCTGCAGTATTGTATCTGCCATTTATTATACGTGCAGCAGCCGGTTGAGTCAATACTTTAATTTCCATTTCATGACCTTGAACGCCGCTTTCTGAGCCTGCTGTCGGTCTCAGGGCGAAAATTGGTTAAGACAGTTGTCTCTAGAACAAGCATTTTTATAAATGCTATTCTAAACTTGAATCAACTCGTCGTTTGCGTGCGGAATTTATTTAGAATGTTTCTCATTAATTTGCCTCCGCACAATTTTGAACCAGCTGATTCAGTGCAGAACAAAAGCAGAAGCGAACATGTATGGTTTTAACAGAGGGGAAAACTACAAGCATTTGGCGCAAATCTTGCACGTTTGCCAGCAAAATCACTAGCGAAACTAGCAAAACATGCGGAGTTTCGGAATGTTAAGTAAAACACCAGCAATGAAACCATAAAAATTGCAGTGTTTGAACTTTAGTCTGCACATCACAATGTGCAATGCTTGTTTAGCCCAAGCTCTCCTTGCACTGCATCAAACAATGAAGCATACACTCTGTTCCCCTACATGTACCATATACTGCTGTTTCTAAATTCTTTAAGATACAATGCCCCCATTCGCACCCATTCCTCCCTTGCTTATCACAGATATCAACATACTTCTCCCTATCGCAATTTTTCTTTAATATCTTGTACAATCTCAAAGAATTTAATTCTCAAAACTTGACTATAATTCTTGTTTCTCAATATCTTCTATCCTCTTTCTTACTTTCCTCCAGAAACCTATAGAATTATTTTCTCCCTTCTGTTCTTTGGTATGTAACCACATTTTATTCCCTCTTGCTTTCTGTTTTACCTAATTCTGCCATCTCTTGATGATGTTTTTGGCATACCCAATACCTCTTTACAAACCACTCTACGTATTATATCAATTTTGTTAACACTCTCTGATAATCCTCAAATTTTCACTTAATATATCATCTTAGCTGCTTCATACAACCTCCCCAACCAAATTATACACATATCTGGTATCTTATATACACATACTCTCACTCCTTCCATTCCTGATTTTCCTTTGGCAATCACCTTCTTACCGTGTGACTCCCAGCCTCTATTTCTAATTAATGTCACTCTTAAATAATCAAATTCTTTACTATTTCCAACCTATTTCCATTCAAATACAATTTTTCACGTTTTCTTAATCTAATTCACTTCTTAACATTAATTCTATGCCCTAGGTAATTAACATAAAATCGGCGATTTTTAAAATACCACAACTTCAAACAGGTTTCGTATAAACAACACGGGAACTACGGATGTTTTATTTTCAAAGTTAATCCGTCAGAAATGCTAATTTCACCCTCTCTTTCGCTTATTGTTGCCTAGAGGCGAAGTTGCCTTGTCTCAGCTTGTATTTTTAATGGAAAATTACTGAATAGCCCACTACGCTGTTGTCAAGCAAATGCTCTATAGAGATTACGGTGTGTGCATGCACACCAGCAGAGACAATACTGGCTCTGGTGAGGAAGTTGGCAACATCAAGATCTTTGTTGAGCGAGACTGACGAATATCGCGCTTCATGTTTAGCACGTATAGAGGCTGTCTGCAGTAGTTTAAATAAAAATACCGAAACTGAGTCCTTAACAAAAAGTAGCTCATCACTGCACAATGTATTTACATGGTTATTGGTGCTGCTACCTGATTATCATATTGCTCACGGTTGAGTTCCACGTGTTTGGACCTCATATTACCCATTCACTAATCATGAATTAGAAAATTGAAGTTTTGTGTGCAGTTTCTGTGAGCTGAATAGTGAGTCCAAATTTTTCTTCTGGCACAGAAGCATTTTCGAGAGCTTTATTGAGAAACTGGATGATGATGAATTTACTCAAGGCTGTTTTCAATAAGATCATGTAACTTGTTACACGTCAGTAAAGTCTCAGGCCTTAATCAAATGTTTCTCTCCAGAGTACGGCCTCTGGGATTACTTTATTGTAATTGGCCGCGAAAAAATAAGTTTGAAATTCAACACCTTCACTGAAATCAACGACACACTGTAACTGGAGTGACAGTTATAGCAAAGTCATTTTCAACTTTTACCATGACGGAAGGCAATTTTCCTAGATATGCTGCATAGCTACCATCAAACAGAAACTATCACTAGTTATTCTGTATAACACAAGGTGACCTTAAATGTCTGTACACTGTGTATGTTAGAAGTTTTCAATGTTTCTACTAATCCGAGCGTCTTTAGGGAAAGTATGCTTTTACAACTCTATCCCGAACTTCTTTTTTGCAGCTTGCGGTCTTGAAGACGTTTCGCCACTCAATGCAACACCTGCTGAAGCAGAACGAGATACCCGACACTTGTCAAGAGGAAACAAAACAGGTTCCCCTACTGCCGCCCATTCCCAAGGACGTTTTTTCTCCCCTCTCAACGTTTACATTACAGGTAATGTATGCTACAAGTTCTTCTGCATAATTGCTGATGGTTGTCTTTTTAGCTGTGTGCTTGCGGGCTTTTTGAACGCTGCTCTTTCAAAATAAGTTTGCTGCCTTTGCGTGACTAAAATGACTCAAAGAGACATGCGTGTGCGTCTGAAAACGTTTGTAGCTGCAATTCAAGGCAGGGTATAAGGGGGAAAAAAATTAATTAACTAGTTTATTGTTTATGTCTCCGCCAGCTTCCTACCTCCGAATCGTTTAAGGTATAGCAAGAAATTGAAAATATAAAGTGGAATTTGTAAGCTTTCAGTTAGATATTCAAAGTGATGCCACTACTCATGCAATTGGCGGCTGATAAAGCTGAGCATGCATATAATACAAATAGAAAATTAAATCCTAGAGTAAGGAACCATATTGGCATTAAATAAATATTTACACAGGGTGCCAAAAAATGTATACACTTCAAGCAAAGAGCAAACCGTGTTAAAATAACAAAGCTGAATTCACACAAGCAGAAAAAAATGAGCACTAATCTCCTTGAGTTACAACAGTTGTTCAAAATGCCCACCATCTACGTCGATATACTTCTGAGTACGTTGAACTACTCATTGAGCAACGTTTGCGAAAGTGTCCTTAGCAATGTTCCGAAACCACTCACAGCACTGCATTCTCCGATCAGGGTCATCTTCATTTAAGTCTTGGGATGAAAACTTTCAACTTTGCTGTTTTAATACTACGACTATGCTGGTTCTATTCTCACGTGTACATTGCTTTGTAGATTTCTGCTGTGAGTGCTCAAAACGTTCCAAACCCATAGCCGAGGATGCGGGGCTTGTTGCTGTGCGAAGTCTCCCAGATCTGCTCTTGTGAACATCGCATACCCTACTATGAGTCTCAAATTTGTCTCGAATGTGTGCAATTGTTAGTCGCGTTGGCGGTTCCATTCTGTATACACGTCTCCATTGCCTTTGAACTTCAACAATATTCTCGGTCTTCCAGTACCACTTCAAAATTGCTTTCCGCTGTTCAAACGATAATCTTGGCTCCATTTTGTTGTAGCAACGCTAGCATAACGTAATATGAGTCACGTCTGTTTACAGAACATCACACTACACATTACAGTTGTTTTTCGCTACTACTATGAAATATATTAAATAGATATCTACTGTGAAAGTGTGTATACATTTTTGGCACCCTCACTGTATATTTAAAGATAAAACATGTTTTTATTTTTCACTTGAAGAGAGAATTTTTCTCTTACATCCACATAGCGAATAAAATTTCCCATAAATGGAACTGTCAAAGTTTCATGTAAAAGGAAACAGGAAACCTTGTTAAACTTCGTACTCCGGTAGACCGCAATTTTTAATTTATATTTTTTTCATATGAAATTAATGAACTGGATACAAATATTTAGAATTGTCACTGCAAGAATGCTATGCACACAATACCAGTAACCAATCTCACTCAGTGGTTGAAGACAAGGGGTTGAAAATGGTCAAATACTTGAACATGTTCTTGACAACGGAAACATTTATTTTTTAATTGTTGTCCATTTTACTTCTCTCTACTTTCCCTCTTTAGATTCCTCTGTGATGATTAGCTATCGGGAGTTCATGTCCATAAAACTTGATGAACGTGTTCAGCTTATGCCTTAAAAATATCTAAATGTGCTACAAAATATTCTTATTTAATTCCAGCTTATTTTCTAAAAATAAGCTTCATAATTAATATTACAGTTCACAACTAAGCAATGACGGATGTTTTCTCTTGTCTCTCAGCGTAGTGCGAAAAAGTTTGTTCTACATGGCAAGAAACAACAGGGGTGTGCTGCACAAAAGCTTTATCTGCTACAATTTCCGGTACTGATGTTTAACTGGGGATTGTTCCATAAAGAATAATATAAAGGAATGTTTGACAAATCTGATTGCAGTAGATTAACTTGGACCTGATATAAAGCACTGCAATGAAAAATGAAACTTCATTTAACACTTCACGTCGCACTCAAACCAAACTTGGAATAGCTTTTCAACTATACACAAACACAATTGAAATCTTGCCTTGCCTTCAAGCACGGCGAGAGCCCGAGGAATCACCAATTGCTCAAGTGAACAGAATTAGAGAGAAGGCTTGCAATAATATCAAATATTATTTTACTTCTAAAGCTGAACGCATTACGTAATTACATGCTATTTCTGCGACCTTGCACATGGCTTATCGGATTATCAGTCGCAGTGGATTTAGTACATCATTTCCAACTTCGGGGAACTTCGATAATGTTATAAATATGCCATACAGGCATTACAGTGTTGAATACGATATAATGACCAAAATAAGTTAGGCATAAAAACGTGTTTAACACATTCAAAAGATAGTAATTCGTAAAAATAACACACAAGTCCATCGAAAAAAATATGCAAATATATGAAAATCCTGTCCATAGCGATTTTATAACACACGCAAACTGTTATGGACATCAACAGTTCTTATTAATTTAAACAGGATTTTTTTCATTTCAGCAGCCGTGAATTTCCAGTCCGTTAACATTCCAAGATCGAAGACACAGCTGAAAGAGGCCTAAGAATCCCCTAATATGCAGGATAAACGTTGAACGCTTTTGCCATGGTAACCAGCTTGTATCAACCCGAGGACAGGATTTGAACTACATGACCCAAGTTCAGGTAAGAGCTCTTTACAGAAACAAACATTTGGAATATTATAATATGATTTATGCATTAGAAATAGCTAAATTTAAATTAACGACAAACAAAAAGTAATAAAAGAAAATTTAAATTTTATTCAAAGGTGGGCGACGTCCCAAAGTCTTCCGTCAATAGCAGCCTCTGGTTATAACATCGTAAAAAATTCATGTAGCCATTAAGCCTTTCCCTTCATCTTTTAAAGCAGAATGTCGGGTAACTTTAGCATCCGTCTCATTTAAGTCGTCAATTAATTAATTCACTGCATTCTTTGTCTCGAGGATTTTTTGAAAGTTTGCAAGGGTTCTATGCAAGCACAGGACTTAGCAATGAAAAGGGAATCTACTGTACTGCATCTTTCTGCATCAAATTTTTCCCCCTCTCTTTTGCATTTAGAAAACAGCTCATAAAATATTGAAGGTAAGATTTTTCTGGCATTACTGTAATGTAAAGTTACGCATCGCAAGGTTGTTTTCTCCAGAAATAGCGAATATCTGTGTATATTGTTTTTAAAAACATCAGAGTAGTTTTATATTCACTCAAGGTTTGTTTCCACTTTAAAATTTAAAACGTTTTTAAAGAGTTTATTTATCAAAGTATTTATTTTAGTGTCTAAATTATTAAAAGCAAGATTTAACTGTTACAAGATTCCCAGGCAGAACCGCGTAGTTCCGTAAATGTCAAACTTCCCTGTTCACAGTATTACTACCAACAGTTCATGTTGCGTGCTGATCAATTAAGTCTTAGGTTCTTGGACAACAAGCTAAATGACCTAGACGACTTACCCGGTTGTATCAGGACAGAAACAGGCCCATCACAAAGGACAAACTACTTCCACCTTTTGCTCAGCAAGTGAACAATGGAATTTGTATTGATACGCGTGAAGGTCGTGTGAAAGTACACCACAAACTTGGGCCCAACCCAAAAAGTTCTCTGATACACAGTTGTTGACAAAACAGTTTGAAAGCCTCTTTGCACAATGTATTAATGCGCTTCGAATGTCATTCAAACAAATAAACAAAAGCAGCTCGCGCGTGCAGTCGTCAATTGTCATCTTTCGTGCACATGGCAGGAGATAAGGCAACCTAGCATAATGTTTCGTTCTCGTGACAAGCACGGCCGTGAGCGTGACCGGGACTTCAAATGCGAATCGCTCACGAAAGTTCCCCTTCGCTCGGTATTTACCATGCGATAGCGAGGAGGTGGGGAAGCGGTCGGGACTTAAGGTCGATCTCTCGATTCGGCTCACTTGTTGCCTCCCCGTTTTCAATATCGGCGCGGCTAATTAACGTGGGGTCATTACAGACTTCCTCAAAAGAATTGCAGACTGCAAATATCGTATTCGTGGATCTTGGCGATCTAGTCAAAGGTGAAACGCTACCGCGCCTGCAACATGTGAAACAAACCGTAAAAACTGCCGGAAAGTAAACAAAACGTCTGTGTTTTATCATCTTGCTTACTGCGTTCCTGTATATTTTTATCGTACCTTTTACCGTTTTTTAGCTCTAACATTCTACACCAGTCTAAACGAGCGAATTTTTGCGCTGTGTGGCTACATGTTTACCTCCTGAATCAATACAGGTCCGGATTTTTTTAGCCGACGTGCCAATCATCACTCATGTATACACGCGCAATTCAGTATATTTCGGATTCAAAGGGTTCCTGTCGGTGGATAGATAGAAAAGTACCAATCGCCTGTCCTTCACTATCACTTGATTTAAAACAGCTCTGAAGTCAATACTGTCACGGGTGGCAGAGGTCGTTAAGGTGCGGACTCGTGAGCGGGAGGTCTCGGGTTCGAATCCCGCCAAGACCATCCTCTCTGACTGAGGTTTTTTCCAGGTTTTTCTCAGTCCTCATAAATGGCAAATGCCGGGTAGGTACCCTAAGCCTGGAACGATTCCTTTCTTAAAAATAAACCCTTTTCCAATATATCATTGATTTCGTCTCATATAACATCAGTGTCCTGTGATGCCTCTATAGCAAAGATGGACGCTAAACACCATTCATTCATCAATTTGAAGTCAATTAAAATCATTGGTGTATTCGTTTTCTGTGAGTGATGTAAAATCTTTCTGCAATCTGATTATGGAAGGAGGTGGACATGGATATTTTGAACATGTGCTGAAGAGCTAAATGATCTCGGAAACCAGGAACTTCCGGACCCATGTTAATTACCTTTATAAAATATCCTTTATAAAGTATACTTTCTTGGCTTAAAATAATGTTGATAGATGTGATTGTGCATAATATAAAAAAATGTCTTTAACAATATATTTTTATGACAGAGTTAGGCTTCTCTGACGGAAAAATTCTAAGTATGGCTTCCTTCGGAAGAGAAGTAAAGCCATGGGTCCCGTGTTGTACATTTACGGCACGATAAACAACCTCAAGCCTGAAAGAAGAGGCCTCTGAGAAAAATTTGTCGGCCGTTTCACGCCATGGTTTGAATAGAACGCTGATGACCTAAGATGTTAAAGAGCGTCCGTAAATAAAAAAAAATAAATAAATTCAACAAGATTGAAATAATGCATAAATAAAGTAAATGGGTGAATACATACGAAAAAAGGGCTAGTTAAAGTGGATAAAATAAAAATTAATAAGAAAAATAAAAAATAAACATCCAAGCAGCATTAAATTATAGGAAATTGAAAAATACAACTACATATTAATATGTAAAAAAATCTACATATGTGCAGTAGGAGAGAAGAAATACAAAATAGAGCAAAAGTATTTTAAGTATTATGTAAAATGATAGATTCTGGCAGAATTAATTCTATATCATCCTTAAACATAGATATGGAATAATAATTAGCATAATTAATATAAACAAAGGATTATTATTACTACTACTACTACTACTACTACTACTACTACTACTACTACTACTACTACTACTACTACTAGTAACATAATTAACACAAATAAAAGAAAATTTTAATATAAAATATTTTATTAAATTGTCCTCTCTTTTTCCAGTAATTCTAATTTTAAATGTTTTAAAAATCCCACAAAACGTAATCACCTTTTTTCTTTTCTTTCTTTATTTCTTTCTTTCTTTTTTTCTTTCTTCTTCTCCTTCTTCTTTATTGTGTTTAACGTCCGCTTTCACTACTGAGGACCACAGGCTGATGATACATAAAATGAAATGATAAACTGGGAAAAGAATATTTTTTTTTAAGATGGACCTAAGTTTAAGGTACCTCCTTGGCATTTGTCATTTATGAGGAATGAAAACCTGGAAAAAAAACTGTCAAGGAGTAAGGTCCTGGTGGGAATCGAGTCCCAGAACTCCCGCTCACGAGCCCGTGCCTTAACGACCTCGGCCAACCGTTGCAGTAACTCAATTACTGCGCACAGCTTAGAAGAATTTCTGAAAATATATTTCTTTTATCCCCTTAGCAGGTGACAAGAGTAACCATTAATAGTAAAAAGGCATTTTGTGTTTTCTCCATAGAATAAGCTGCCATTCCGTTTCGAAGCAAAGATTCTTTTATACATTTGTTTTCTTATTTAAGACTCTAAACCTCCCGTAGCCACCACTAAAGTTCTGTATGCTTCAGAAGTACCTGATTTTGTTTTTCACATGAAACACAGACGAAGCCTTTTGGCGACACGGTCATGAATGAACCCGGGGCAGCCAAGTAAGAAACATCGTTATTTGAGCTATTATGTGAATTTTTTCTTTTCAAAAGCCGCGACGCGAAGTTTCGTAGCTTGTTTTCAAACCCAAGTTGAAAGAATGGCCTCTTTCATGTCAACAGCTTCATTCCAATTCACTCCTGACCCAAAGCCCGAGCAAATTAAAAGAAACGCAGCACAAAAACTGAGAGTAAGAAAAAAAAGGAAGGGAAATAAAATCTTGGCTTGCCTACTTCTTGATGACATAGCAAGTCACGCAAGACTGAATGGGGAAACCGTACTAACTCGCTAATCGCATATGCAAGCTCATAAAACAAGCTATGAGTCATGTGGAAAACAAGTTTAGGCAGATAACGTTCATTTGTTTCCTGCGACAGCGTTTTACAATGCGTGCGTAGGCATCGATGGAATGCGCAATACATTTTATCCAGATGGGAATCGAAGCGGGGGCACTAGGTTGCCTCCGAGCCACGCCCATGGCCTTTCTTGGTGACCTCCATTGCCGGACTATTAAACGCTTCGCCAATAGAACCGATTGCTTAATACGTAATGCTTAATACGTATTTCTTAGAGTGACTGACAGCAGATATTTTATAAAGCTAATTTATCGCATCAGGTAACCATTTATTTGTAAATCAATTGCTATACATCAGCTATTTCGTATACTCTACGAAATAAAGTATTAATCTTATATAACGGCTTTCAAAGTAACGTTAACGTCAAAGACAACATTTTTAAATGACATGTTATTCCTTTTTCATCTTATCTGCAAGATCTTTGCGTCACTATATAATACTTTATTTGTTTTGCAAATCGTATGCTACCATGAAATATAAGAATTTGCTGATCACTTTAATAGCCCTTCCCTTATGTTGCCAGTTTATTGTTAAAATATCGTTTATAAGAAAAAGGGGAAAAACGAGGTTCTGGTGATAGTAGTTAATATTTAATTAACTAAAAATGCAATGTTTCAACTTAGATAAATTAGTTTATTCATTGAAATATGTGTTGCATTTCTGTGGAAGCTAGTAACAATTTTACATGATGACATTATAATTGCCACAACTGCTAAAACATTTTCTGCTTGCATTAATAAAATATTTTCAAAATAAAAGAGTTGATTTATCCGAGAATTTTTTCTACTAAAAATTCTAAAATAATATTAATTTAGACGCTCTGAATTATTGCAACATGTCATTTAAAACTTTCAGTTCAGCAATATATTATTATTATTATTATTATTTTTATTTTTATTTTATTTATTTTTTTTTTTTTTTTCTTGTCTCGCTGTTTGCAAAACTCTTCAATTTGAGCATATCACTCCATCTCTCAAACTATTATTCTGTCTCAGTCTTAGAGAAATGACGAACTCTCCCTTACTTTATCAATCCTTTCCACCCCCAACCCAAACCGCCTGGCATGTCGTTTTCATAAACCATCTTCAAATCTTAGCCTCGATATCTGAGAACATCATCACTCATTACTATCGATACCATTATATCGAGCAATTCATAACTGCTTCTTTCACAGTTTTTCTAACGCGTCCTTGAAATACTTTGCCTTGGAAGGTAATGTCAGAAACCATATCACAACTTAAAATTAAATTTAAACAGGCATTATTGTTAACACTCTATGCATTAAAGCGTGAATGTAACTTATTTTTAATTTAATCTTAATTATTTAACATGTTTTGGGTGTCTGTTTATAATTTTTTTACTATCATTCTTGTAATTTTAATTTGTTTCTATATTCGTCTGTATTTTTTTTTTAATGGTAGAAGTACTAAATAATATTTTGTCAATGTCTACTGACTACGCCGCAATTTAGGCAATAAATATACTACACATTAAGAAATTCAGGATTTTCTTTCATATAAATTTAAAATGAGCCATGAAGGAATACTTTCAAAACGGGATGAGATTGTCAATGTGTTTAAATGAAATCTTTTTATGCGCGTTAAGACTTTTTTACATA
Source organism: Metallyticus violacea (assembly GCA_030762175.1). NCBI lineage: Eukaryota > Metazoa > Arthropoda > Insecta > Mantodea > Metallyticidae > Metallyticus > Metallyticus violacea. Next base: position 80,855,622 of record CM060845.1, read on the forward strand.
GTTATGCTTTTCTAATTATTATACTTGTATGTATATACATACACACTTTACAGGCTTTAGTCATAAATCTTGACCGCTTACGAGGTGTTTACGTCTCGGCTACTAAGTATGCCGCAGCGGGTGCTTTCTTGCTGCAACTCCTCTTCTTAAATAGTGTTACTTTATCGAAGGTACTCAAATAATCATCCTTTCTGAGCTAAACAGACATTGTATCGGGAAAACACATTCTGATTGCACGATTAAGTTCGACCAACGCAATGCTTCTGCTTTCATTGCTAATGTTTACTTTTACATTCCTAAACCCGTACTTGTTGCAGGAATAATTTTACTGACGAATGTTTAATATTTGAACTAGTTTCGTCTAGTTTTTCTTTTGCTAAATCAATTGCTAAATCAATACGTATTTGATCGGTTTTCTGTTGTTTCAATGGACCAGTAGATATAAATTTGTACAAGATATCGTGAATTGTAGTTCTAGAAGAGGCAAATACTAGTAAAGTTTAAACAAACTCCTCGCATATACGAGAGATTATTTGTGTTTAAAACAGTGCTTTGAGACCGGCAGAAAACAAATTCTGAAAGTGATTTTCAAGAACACAAGAGATGAAAGCCAATTTAAGCACGGGCGCCGTACTCTACGATATACCTAATTAAGCAATTAGTACCCTAGACGTAAAACATCGCGAAAGCGGACAAGGTTTATAACTAAAGCTATATAATGTCTATATGTACTCTAATCATATTGATTATTCCTTTTCGTGGGAGGCTGTAATTAGAATTTCCCATAAAAGTATAAAAGCAAGTTTCTGTTATTTACTAGCTCATGAAAAACTGCCTATATGAGGCCTAATTTCTAAGCAAATAAAGACACCAGTAATAGCCAGGAACGAAGTTTTAAACTATAAAAGGCAGTTTTAGAGTTTTACATAAAAGTATGTTTTTAAAGTATTTACCGCCAAGGGTGGCCGAGGTCGTTAAGGCACGGACTCGTCAGCGGCAGGTCTGGGGTTCAATTCCCGCCAGGACCTTCCTCCCTGACTGAGGTTTTTTCTAGGTTTTCCTCAGCACTCATAAATGGCAAATGCCGGAGAGGTGCCCTAAATTTCGGCCTGCTATGTTTCCATTCTTAAAAAATAATCCTTTCCCAATTTATCTTTTCATTTCACGTATCATCAGTGTTTATCGCCTGTGGTGCCTCAGTAGTAAAAATGGGCGTTAAACACTATTAAAAAAAAAGATTAAAAGTATTTAATTTGAAATGTTATCAGTCAATTTTGATTCCAAAAGAAGAAAATTGAAATGACTATTTCAAGTGGGTTGGTAAGTGAGGGAAGGGTGGAATTCTTGTCTTCTAAACCCAAGATCGCGGGTTCAAACCTGGCAAGGTTCGATGAGTTTTTTCGGGCGTAAAAATCCTAAGTATGGCTTCCTTCGTAAGGGAAGTAAAGCCGTGGATTCCGTGTTATACATTTACGGCACGAAAAAGATCCTCAAGGCCTCTGAGCAAAATTTGTCGGCCGTTTCACGCCCTGAATTGAATGGGACGCTGATGACCTGAGATGTTAAAGAGCATCCGTAAATAATAATAATAATAATAATAATAATAATAATAATAATAATAATAATAAAGTAGAATTGGAAAAAGTTACGGACAAACCAAAGATATTTTTAACGTCTTTAAACCCACTCAATTTTGTTCACATCTATAAAACTTAAAAGGATGTTAAACGATTCTATTTTATACGTGCGGAATGGGCAAAGAGCATATAGCGGTGATGTGCTGAACATTTGCTCAGAGAACACAAACAACTGAAGGACGATCACATATTATTACAGTATTTACTGGGTTAACACTACATAAATTTAACTAAAAGTATAATGTTAAAGATAGTTTAATGATGCAAAATCACGACCCTTCGTGACTTAATTTGACCCTTTTTTCTCTTGGCAAAAAACGAGCAAGCCAATTTTATCTATAAAAATAATAAAAAGACGTGGTAAAAAACATTAATGCGACTATAATTTACTTTTTAAGTTTTTTAAAATGAAAAACAAAAAGTAATTTCCAGTAGTAAAGCATGTGAATAACATCTGTTTTAGCTTTCTTAGGATCAACGTAAAGCAAAATAGAAGACAAAATAGAACAATTATAGCATAACGCACACATTTGGCGGAACAGCAGAAAATCGCCGTTTACGAAGTTAATCCTTGACTATCACAACTTGTGTTTTTTTAACCAATGAAAGCATGCAATACTAATGCTGTACAATTTATAGCTGATGGTCGATTACGTGACTAGTCTTTTTTTAAAGAAACAAATAAACGAGGTTTAAGGCCAACACTTTCTACTTTTTCTTTTATGTTACTGTCACGATTTCTTCGTGACGTTTATGTGAAATGGTAAGTGAACTCAGAGTGAACCAAAACAAAAGAAAACACGGTTTTGACATTTGCTATCGTGAATGCGAATATTACATAGACTACTTTGACCATTCAAAAACATACACTATAAATTACGTCAGACAAATTAGATCTTGAAACTAAAAGGCTAATACAAACAGATTAGAATTTTTATAAAAATAGTTTTAAATAACTATTCAGGCATTGACCCTTGTAAAATTATTTACAGAAACATGAACAGTAGAAAGAAGCTGGTTATACAGCTAATGGCTTTGTACAGCTGAACCTGTTCAAATTACTATATCAAATAATTATAATTAGTAAAACAAAAGTCATAATTATGATTTTTACTTTTTTCTTTTATAAAACAAAATATAAAAGGTATACTGATTTATCAAAGTAGCAATAAAAAGATCAGATGGTTTTAAAAGTGAAGGAACAATTCTTTTGCTTACAAGAACCGAGCTAGGGTACGTAATGGCAGAGATGGGGGTAGAGTTCGTGGTTGCAATGCAGAACCTGCTCGGAACTTTAAGCAGAGTTCACGGCCAGTTACACTGTATGTTTGATGGTAGGGCAACTTCGCGTTCATGGTAGAAATTGTTCCATCACTATTCATATCTTTCATTTCGCTTTGACTGCACTGGACGTCTGTAGGTGATGGACTGAATACTATAGTTGTCAGTTTGTAGGGAGGAATGAAATTAAATGATGGCATAAATGAGCTCGGAGTTTTTGGCGCCTTAAAGTTATCTGGTATTCACCTTCTCAGGATAAAGAAAAACTCGTTTAAAAATCTTATCCAGACACCTTGACCTGACCGGGAATCGAACCCAGGACTTCGGATTAGAAGTCGCAAACGCTTGGCGGTCTGTAAACGTGGAAATCGTCTCAAAGCAATAGGCCGTACGCAAAAGAGAGGGGGGGATGAATAAATATTTTATGGAGACATCTGTAAGTATTTCAAAATAAAAACTGCCGTGGATAATGTGCCAGGTACATATAAATACACGCATAACAATTTAACACAATTTTCTTCATTGTTAACACCTTTTTACAGTAAATTTACTGTTCTTATTTTAAATGTTAAACATAATTTGGCGGTATACTAAATCCGCTACTTGCATCACAGCTATATTCAAGTTAATTGCACATTCATTTGATGCAAAATGTAATACTTATCTTCTGCAAATATATATAATTAAAAGAAATATTAGATCCTATGAGTAAAAACAAAAAATGGTTGCAGAACTGATCCTTAAGGTACAAAAACTCACTAAAAATTTCTCAATTAGGTGTGTGTGTGTTTAAAAAATAATACAATGCAATGCGCACCCCAAATTTGAAACTTAAAATTATATATATAAATGGCATATTATTGTAGGGCGTCTTAAGAGATAAGCCCGTCCTCTTCATAAAACGATCAGAACATAAAATTTATAAGTGGACTATTGTTACATCTTGGAACATGTAGGACAAAATCTATCATTCGTAATGTTGCCAGGACAGTTGGTGTAGTTCAAAGAAGAAAAACTAAGGTATTTCTTGTGGGTGATTTGTTTTATTTATGGACGCTCTTTAATATCTCAGGTCATCAACGTCCCATTGAATTCAGGGGTGAAACGGCAAATAAATTTTGCTCAGAGGCCTCTTCTTTCAGGCTTGAGGTTCTTATTCGTGCTGTAAATGTACGACATGGGACCCACGGCTTTACACTTAGGATGTTTACGCCCGAAAAAATCCATCGATCCTGGTCGGGTTTGAACTCGCGGTCTTGGGTTTAGGAGGCAAATATGATTACTGCTACACCACCAGGACATTTCTTTATGGTGTCACTAGTTACAGGTTGCCCCTTCCTCCTCCTGTCGTGTATGAATGCATGAACTTGTTCTTCATTGTCAGGATGTCTTCCTTTGCGAGTCCAGTGAATTTCTTCCTGTTAGCTTTAGTTGAAAATAATGTCAATTTCTATTGCCGCCATACGAGAGCGTTGCTCTCAGCTACATTGAATTGCCCTCCTGCCTTCCTGTTCCATTTTTTCAGCTATTCAAACATTCTATGCAACAATAAATGTAACGAAGTCGAGAACTGCAGCAATGCATTATGACGTAATAAAGGATAAATTCGAATGAAGTTACCGGCGAACTACGGAATGGATTTGCACTTGAAACTATTGCGTACCACAATTTCGAGTACTACATTTGCACAACAAAGGTATTAGATTCACGTAAATACGGCACTATGATCGACTGTCCAGCACAGAGGCACCGAATGTAAAACCATGCTTTACATATAACATGTTTGTAATTTTAAAAGATCAGTAGCTTATACTTTATAAATGCAGATTTAAAAAAGGAAATACAGGAACATGTTTTATAAGTTAATAATGAATTAAGATAGCGTAGAGATTGATCACATTTTTAGTAAATTTTGTTTTTATAACAGTTAACACTTATAAATGTTGACTGCAGTTTATTTATTTTGTTAATAATGTTATTAAAATATGATTGAAACCTTTTGCCACATGGCAAGCTATCGAGTAACTGCCCATCTCCTAACTTAAGTGATTTTCTTTGCTACAACCGCCACGGGTGACCGAGGTCGTTAAGGCGCGGACTCGTGAGCGGGAGGTCTGGGGTTCGAATCCCGCCAGGACCGTCCTCCCTGACTGAGGTTTTTTCCAGGTTTTCCTCAGTCCTCATAAATGGCAAATGCCGGGGAGATACCCTAAACTTAGGCCGGGAACGATTCCTTCCTTAAAAATAAATCCTTTCCTAATTTATCATTTCATTTCAAGTATATTCAGTGTTCATCGCCTGCGGTGCCTCTGTAGCAAAAGCGGGCGTTAAACACCATTCATTTATTCATTCTTTGCTACCCATATTTTCAAGAGCGAGTAAGAAAAAAATTGTTATGAATAATAATAATAATAATAATAATAATAATAATAATAATAATAATAATTAACTTTCTAAGGATATTACAAGTAATCTTTAGAGCTATTGTTTGTTTAAGATTCACCAATCCCTGCCACTAAAATACTGTGCGGCCGTTCTTGATATTTATATAAAAAAAACGTTAATATGAAAAAGACGGAAATTGCTCAAACCATGTCGCTTTAGTTTAGGGCGATCTTCAGTTTGTGACCTATGACCGGCAGGTACAACAAGACCGGCAATACGCTCTATTCAGTTCTTCATTTTGCCGCCAGGTAGTGCCACTAAACGGCAAAAAACCTCCAGCATGGGTTAATGTCGTCATCGTACCAAAATGGCCTCCACGGCGATGGCCACACCTCCTACAGGCTGGCAAGCTCCGCCTTTGAGCCACTTGACTCACGTGAAGGGAAAATCCAGGCACCGCCTATCACTTATCCGTTGCCATGGCGACCGATGAACGCCATAGCGGATTCCCTTGGCAAGACTAATCAATCACCCTACACCCTGCCTCGAAATTGCCATCCGTTTGTTTACATTCTTTTCGTAAACAAAGTAGCAATTTTTCATTTTTATCCATTCAAAAAAAGGCAATAAAAGGTTCAATAAGCACTCCCTCCCCGCCCATATAAAAAAAAATTATTATAGAATTCCCAATAACTATAAAGGGCAGTAAATCCAGCGACTCCAAAAGAAGGTTTGTTTAATCATATGGAGCTCGAACTCTATTTCCGCCTAAAACATTTAATCAACCATTATTTTTTTCCACGGAATAAAAGGAATTAAGCTGCCTAATTAAATTCATATTCTTTCTCTAAATTTTACTTTATTCTGTGGCATCTTTTTAAGTTGCCTACAGGCGAAGCATTATGCAACGGCATCATTCTGTTTAATAAATAGAAATAAATCGAATAAATCTATTCCACCGCACTGAAACATTTGCACGTCGAGATATGTTCGAAAAACAGTTGCAAATCGAGTCTATAACATGTATGAGACCGCACACGTAGTCTAAAGATAGCATTTGAATATTAATCCTAAGGTCCTGGGTTCGATTCCCGATCCTGTCAAGATCTGGGTTAAGTTTTTTTTCGGAATTTTTCCTTATCTAGGTGAATGTTAGAAAGCTAAGCACTCCCAGCTTATTTGCGCCATTATTTCATTCATCCCTATAGTAGGTATTCACAATTGCACATTGAAGCACATAATATCTTCAGAACGGATAGCTTTGAATAGTTAGAGATCAACGCTTTCTTGCGCCGAATGATGCATAATGGAAATAAAAAAAAGTAGTATCGATAAATACTCAGCTGTTTAAAAATACATTATATAGGCTTCATGTGTGTATGAGTGGAAAGAAAAAAATTAAACGTTTTAGCATAAAAAGCAGAACCGTGCAGCTATATTTTCAGACTCTTTAGCTGCACATATACTTGGCGAACAGCGCCTTCAGTCAGAAGAAAAACTATCGAAATAAGGTCGCTCCATGTCCTAATTTGAATCTAGGCAAGCTGCATGGAGCCAAAAGTTTGATTTAGCTGCAATGCTCTTGGAGGAGGGTAAAGACATATAGGAACCCATCATATAGCCACTAGTAATTGCAATATCGAACACTAGAGAGCCATACGCAAAACTTCTTGCACCGAGAAAAAATTAAAATGTTTAAACTTTAGTCCTTCATTAACACTTTACTTTGTACACTGTAATTTTGTACCCATGCGCATGCAGTGAAGTTTTGTTGACATTCACGTTCCAAGCTGCTGATTTAAAATTTTCAAACACCTTTGCAATTTCCCTGCAGAAAGACGATCAATAACTTCCTTCTTTTCAGTAGTTAATTCCACTAACTTACAATTACTCGTGCTGATCACACAAATTTAATGGAGCACTTTTTCCTATCAAGAACAAAAAAAAAAAAAAAAAAAAAAAAAAAAAAAAAAAAAAAAAAAAAAAAGTAAAGTTAATATATTTCGATCTCAGAACAGCAAAGACATATTGAGGAAATATTGACCAAAAATGTTGAATTATCTGAATGGTGCAATTAGAAAAGCATTCAGTAATAAAGCACGAAAAGAAACTACGTTAAACTGTTAGAGATTTTTTTTTTTTTTATATAATTTATTTATGGACGCTCTTTAACAGTTCAGGTCATCAGCGTCCCATTCAACTCAGGGCGTGAAACGGCCGACACATTTTGCTCAGAGGCCTCTCTTTCAGGCTTGAGGTTCTTTTTCGTGCCGTAAATGTACGACACGGGACCCACGGCTTTACTTCCCTTCCGAAGGAAGCCATACTTAGGATTTTTACGCCCCGAAAAAATCCATCGGTCCTGGCCGGGTACTGTTAAAGATGGAACTAGTTCTTCGGAAACAGATTCCAGCATAGGTCCGACATAAGCTGCATGCCACAAACCTGCTGTTGTTTATATAGAAACAATGTCGAGTTCAAGGTCAGCTACACTGCATGGTTCATGCTCAGGCAACTACGCGTCCATGGTACAAAATGTTTCATCAATCTGTTAAAAAATCTGTCCCGGAAGTGAAACATTGGCAATGAACCAAAAAGATAGATTACAAGCAAATGAAATGAAATTACTCAGATATATTGCAGATTACACAAAACTATTTCAAAAGAAATTAACATAACCGCTCAGAGTTTAAAATATTATTTAAATAAGTATAAACATTGCAAATACAGGAACAAATTGAAATTATATTTGAAAAGAATGGACTCCAATAAAGTTGCCGGCACACTTTGGGAACATCATCCTGTGGGCAGGAGAGATAATGAAAAAAATTGTAAATGTTGGATTGATCAAGTGTAGCTATAACAGGTAGAAATGTTCCAAGCACGAGTTGGTTTATTTACGGACGCTCTTTAACATCTCAGCTCATCAGCTACCCATTAAATTCAGGGCGTGAAACGGCCGACAAATTTTGCTCAGAGGTCTCTTCTTTCAGGCTTGAGGTTCTTTTTCGTGCTGTAAATCTACGACATGGGGCTCAAGACTTTACTTCCCTTCCGAAGGAAGCCATACATATTTGCACCCTTAAAAATCCATCGACCCTGGCCAGGATTGAACCCGCGATCTTGGTTTTACGAGGCAAGTATGGTTACCGCTACACCACCAGAACCGACCCCAAGCATGATGATCTCAATCTTCAGCAATAACTTGTAACCATCATGCAGACTGAGAAACACAATGCAGGTAAAGGGTACAATTCATTCCTTTCTTGGAAGTACTAACTAATGATTCAGTCAATGTTATTGTACGAATATTTGATACTTGGCACGCAGTGCATATCATAAGGAATGTCAAACACCCACTATGAAACACACACACAGTAATTTGGACAGGAATGCTGCTGGTTTCATCATTAGATGATGTCCAGGATTAAGGGCGTCCAACTAGAAAGTTTTACTACATTTGAGATAAAACACAAAGATACAGCCAAGCTTTTTCAACGATATTGACACAATTCCATTGGCACCTTACAGTAATTGTTGAAAATTATATATGTAAGTGATTTTATTTCATTTTGTTGATCGACTGCACAAAACGCAACGATCAGCCCGTTCATAGCACACGAAAAAGTCAACACTTTTGTATCTCTTCCTGTATCATAAAGTGCTTATTGATAAAAGTATAAGAAAATAACTGCATTTCATTCGAAATTTAAATTTTTTATACAGAGGTAATAACGTTTTTGTACGAAATATATTTGAAAGAGGACCGCCTCCTAGGTCTAGTGGTTAGTGCTTAGGAATTGTCCAAGTTAGGGAGGCCTTGAATGGAGTCCGCCCAGCCTATGAGGACAATTGGGGAGGTGAAAAGATGAAGTCCTTCATTCGAAAGCAACGTGATAGGTAACCGGTGGAATGCCGAAATGTAGATCAAATGCCTTCTTGCAATACTGCCCTCTATCAATTATATCGCAAGATGAATATAGAGGACGGAGTTGTTGCTATGGCAGGCCAAAGTTTGAAATCAAGTTGTTCATTGTTAATTTGGTTTATTTACGGACGTTCTTTAACGTCTCAGATTATCAGCGACCTATTCAATTCAGGGCGTGAAAGGGCCGATAAATTTTGCTCAGAAGCCTCTTCCATCAGGCTTGACATTCTAAATCTACGACACGGAATCCACGCTTTAGTTCCCTTCCGAAGGAAGTCATACTTGCGATTTGTGCATCCTGGGACCCTGGTGGGGATTGAACCGGCGATCTTGGGTCTACGAGCAAGAGTATGGTTACCAGTAGACCATAAGGGCCGACATATGGAGTATTCGTGCCATTGAGGATAAGTGAATAAAAATATTTCAAACAGTTAGAGATGTTATGTATTTATGCATTCATATTTGTAATGTGTTGGGAAATTCTTTATATTGTATATTTGTAAGGAAAATAGCAACATACGACTCTTGCATTGAATATTCTGACCTCTTCTACTTACATGTAACTTACTGACTTGCATTGGGGGAGAATGACGAATAAGGTGTGGAATTCCCTTACATAATCTTAAATAAACTTTTTTCAAGGTCCTTACTGAATAACAATGTTAATGTTATTTACTAGGAATAAATGTCGTAGGCTGAGAAAAATTATCTAACAATGGAAAAGTTTCATTAAGAAAAAAGCTTATATCACTTCAAAATATCACCTAGAATTAAACGAGAAAAACTTTTCATAGAAAATGCTCTGACACACCAAATTTCAAATATTTTCAAGGATACTTATACATAAATGTTTGAGACCTTTTATAAAAAATCTGATATTTTGTTTTTACTGTTATAAAATAGTTCTGATCTCCTGTATTACAAACACGCATTGCTGGCTTCCCTGACTCCATTTTTAAATTTAAGCATGTTTAAAATCTTGAATGTGAGTTATATGTGATAATATATTTTTTCTCTTTTCTCACTTTTTACGCTTTTTGCAACATGCCACTTGAGGAAAAGTTTTCGTTACAATTAATGAAATTTGGTTCATTAGTTCATAGATACATTGTGTAAAAATTGCTTTGAAATTAATTGTAACTAGATTTCTAAATACTGTGAAAAATATCACATATTATTATTATTATTATTATTATTATTATTATTATTATTATTATTCCAGAAGTCTAAAAGGCATTTAAATGCAGTTACTCTAAAGGTATACACACATTGGCCATAACTCGAGGACCACAAATTGTAATATTTGGAGAGTTTTCGAAGCATAATACCATAACTATTTGGTATAAATTTACAAAACCGCATTCTCAGTTAAATACCACAATTCATTAATGGATATCCTTAATGAAAACAGAAGGTTTTTAAACGATTATAGTTTTGAAAGTTATATGTAATCGGTAATATTTTTAAACGAACTGAATTCCTTTTTCTAATTTTTATTTAAAGAGAAGATATTTAAATAATTATTCTTGGGAGATTTTGATTCCTTTAAATAGCTTTGTAATTTTTCTGAAACAAGAAATCACACTTTTGGCACAAACAAATTCTTATTACTACAATTTAGAATTGAAAACACAAACTTTTTTTACACAAATCATTAAATAATTCAGTGAATAAACTAAATTTTGTGAATTTAAACCTTAGCTTACACTTTATGTTTGAAATATTTCCCACTTTTAACTTTTCTGTCACCACAAGCTATAATCATCATCAAATCTCAATTTCTTTATATGTTCTTGAAAGCACATGTTGTTTCGATTTTAACAATACCATTAACTTCATAAAATACGTTTTTTTTATTTATTTATGGACGCTCTTTAATAGCTCAGGTCATCAGCGTCCCATTCAACTAGGGGCGTGAAACGGCCGACAAATTTTGCTCAGAGGCCTCTTTTTTCAGCTTGAAGTTCTTTTTCGTGCCGCCATACTTAGGATTTTTACGCCCGAGAAAAAACCATCGGCCCTGGCCGGGTTTGAACCCGCGATCTTGGGTTTAGCGAAAAGAAAAAGAAGCTAATTTCTTTCATACATATATAATATGAAGAAAAATAACTTTAAAAATATTAGTTGACTTGTTAGAACGCCTTTTCAAAATAAAGAAAAGTATATTAATTTTCATTAAAACTCTGTTACTTTGAAAATTAGCTGCAGGACCCCCCCCCCCCACCTTAAGTTTGCGGCACTTACTGCATCATGTAGTTGCGTTCATTTTACTGATATTACTTTATATACAATATGAATGGATAGTACTTCCTAATGGCAACCCTGAATATCGGCGAATGTTTATTCAAATAACCGACATATACACAACACAACAGTCTGGCATAAAAAAAAAAAAAAAAAAAAAAAAAAAAAAAAAAAAAAAAAAACCTTCTATCAAGGAAAATGACATGTGTCCAACCGGGAATGAGCCCGGGACCTGAACCAGATTTGGCAGCAACAGCGATTCAGAATTTGACTTTCAATCTTGGCTTTACATTATGCGCAGCCAAGCATACCACATAACAGAATACGAGGAGAAAACCAACGCAACAAATTGTGTGTTTTCAAGGCTAGGTAACAAGGACATTTGAGAGCGTGTAGAACACCGCCACATTCTCCACGGAATCTTACGTCATTTCCAAGGTTAACAACACTGTAACCGCTGCGTATTTGTTTACGTAGACTACAAGATAAAATGTTTTGGACCAGGTCTCTTTACAACGAGCGCCGCCGTCATTAAAAGCTTGTCCAACTTCGATTCTTGGTGACATTTAGGCTTTTGCAAACTTCCAGCTAAATCAGGGATAACTTAACTTACGAAAATTAATCACGGCTCTTTTGTGAATGAAGATATCTCCACCATTTTTTGTTGTTACAAGCCCTTTGTTTTGTTTTGTTTTTTTCCAAGAACAAGTTGACCATGGTTTCACTCATAATCATAGTATGTGTAACTTCAAGATGAGAATGTAGTTTGCAAGTTTCCTTAATGACCTTGGGGTCTTTGGTACTCTGAACCCGGAATTCTTTGACACGAATTGATTCCCACCCAGTTTCCTTATGTGGTAGGCGAAGCGATATGGCCTTACTAGAGATGGTTGGCAAATGGGTTTTGTGGTGACGCAGGATATATTATCCTTGCATGAGAGTATAACAGACGTGTTACAGAGTATAGACAGACTTGTTTAAGAATCACTCACCCTTTTCTTCTGGGGATGAAAAAGAAATAGGACCGAAACCGAGCTGAGTGCCGTAAGCGATAACCTTTGAGACTTGCATTCTATTCAAATTCCTTGAGGGCGGCCTTCCTGACATTGGGTGTTTTTTTTCTCTCTCTCTTTCTCTCTTTCGCTCTACCATTTCATCTCGGCATTTCATTCCATTGTGCTGTAACAGGTCGAAAGTGTCAAGCGAAGTAGGCTGTGTGCGGTAAGATGATGGCTTGCGCTTTAGAAAATATTCTGTCCCTTGCGCCTGGAAAGGATGCCAGGTATCTTGAGGACTAAAACTCCTACCTAGAAACATTAGGGATCCCTTCTATGTCCACGCCTCGCCACCTCTGGATCCTAGCAGCTAGGTGCCTCCCTCACCTCATCATTTCCTCTCGAAGGTGCTCCCATTAAGAGCGTAGGCACAAACGACCAGTCTTTAACTGAAATGCCTCCTATGCTAGAAATCCAATCCAATAAATGTCGCTCCCTGTAAGCATTTTAGTTTGCTAGTTAAGATTCAGCAGTAACCTTATCTTAAAAGTGAGTGGACAATATGGAATGTATTTTGACCCACAAAGGTAAACACTTCCGTTGACACTGACTGATAAAATGGCATACTCTTACTCTTAATTTAAATTTAAAAAGTAGTACCCGAATCCGCTACACACTATTGATTCTTGAGTGTCATGAATAATGATTAGATTAGCATTTAGGGAATAACCGGGCGTTTGGTTTAGTTTTGTACGAACAAATTGCACCTACAGTTCTTTCTCACAGTCGCGTCGTTCATAAAAGTGACTTGACAAGTAGATGATGTGATGACGCTATGAAACGTTGCACTCAAAAGTTTCTTCTGCTTTCTTTTTGGCTTTGTCAGTAGAGTTTTTGCAAACGTACGGCGTTTTGTGTTGCGAATACTGTTCTAAAAACATGATGTAATTTCAGTACTGTTGCTCGGAAAACTTTATATAAGGAGTGTTGGTAACAAAATATAAAACATAAAGAATGTTAGTTTAAAAACTGTAGATGGTGTTTTGTTTCAGTTCTCAGATGTTTGTATTGCTGGTGTTGGGAGTAGAATGCTAAAGAATTCTAAGTTGTTGAATACAAATCTTATAAAGCCAGTATTGTGTTATTTAATTTTCCAGATTCTACTAATTAGACGGCCATAATGGAAGCAGCCACGACATGGTTCTTTAGAGATGGCAGAGATCTCTTCTTTGAACGCAACAGTTTTACCTGGACTAGCAAACTTGTAGCTTCTCGGTTTTTCCTTGATAGTTAGAAACAGTATCAAGTCGCAGCGAGTTAGATCTGGACTATACAATGAGTGGTTCACCAGTGTCATTGCAGAAACTCCAAAGCGGTGTACGTTGGCATTGTCTTCTTTCTGTTAGTGTTCGGAAGAACTTGGAAAGGCAAACTGTTGTGTACCAGTTGGCAGTGACCGTTTTTGGTTTCTGGAGTGAAATGGTTGCAATATGCCACTTGCTGAGCGGTGGTAACACCTCGACCTCACCGAGAAATAATTTGGGAAGACATTCATTGGCTACTTCTTCTTTGATTCAGGGTCGTAATGATAAATCCAGGACACCGTGAATATATCGCAGATATGCCGGGAGTTGCCACTGTCGAAACGACGATTCATTTCCTGGTACAGTTCAGTCTTGATGATTTTTGTTTTACTGAGAGGTTGCGGACTATCCATGACAACAAAGTTCCTCACGCCAAGGGATTTGTACAGAATTTCTGACACCTGCGGAAAATGAATGCTTAGATTCCTCCATCTTCGCGGATCGATCTTCACTATGACTTCTACAAGAGCAATGTTTTCCTTTGTGACTACTGCTGCTGGACGCCCTGTATGCCCTTCGTCTTTCAAGCTGCGTTTCATCATTTAAAATCTGCAAAAGAGCGGAGTATGGAAAAGATGCTGTAATTTTTCCGTAAGGAGTCAGTCACTTCTAACAACAAGCGCACGACTACAATTAACATTTTGCTGCAGGTGCAAAAATGGATGCGTTAACTTCCGCTATGGTTACCAGTTCAAGTCACAGTTCTTCTAATGCTGCCAATGGGAAGCATCTCTCTCATAGGACCTTAAAGAGCGACTGTCGTAGTTAAAAGCATTGTGCTCGTGAATGCGCATGTTATTTAATAATATTATGTCTTATTAGAAGACCCTCAACTTCTATCTCTATCATAGTCGTGAGGTCACGTGTCGCATTAGGGTAAGTGCATTTTCGGAGCATTAAAGAAAAATGTATAAATGATGTGAAGTAACCGTTTGTTTGAAATACAAATAAATGACACACGTATAAAATAAATTAATGATTAATTTTAATTTTAGCATTTAAACCGCATCACACGCTCATATAGCATATATAATATACGTTCACTGAAATAAACGTTTGTTTTTCTTACAACAGAATAGTTTTATTAAAACATGTTAAAAATGACACTTTATCTTGGAATAGAAATGGATACGAAATGATAAAGCTATTTTTTAAGGTGTCTGTCAGAATCTGAAAATAAATTAGATATTGACTCTCTTTAAAATAAATATACTATACGTTACTCAACTGTTAAATAAAGGTGTATGAACAGTTGAAAGTCGTTTACGTTTCGAACTAGAGCTAAAAGCGCTTTTGCATGCATTGCGTTAGAACAAACAATCAAATATTTTAGACTTTTTATAACAGTTATGATTTGCAGTGGTAGTAAAAATCTGTTTCAGTTCAGTTGAATATTAATTTTGTCTCCCAATAATAGAACCTCAAGAACGGCATCACATGTAATACCTCCAGAGACATATATAGCATTCCCCATAAGCAGGTGATGCGTTTATACATTGAATACATAACATGGTACATTTACATGTTCTTTGCGTTTTCTTTTTGCAGATACCCCGCACATGTCAGAGAAAAACATGCATATAAAATGGTTCTTATTAAGCAGGGAGAAGGTTGTCAAATTCATTCAACTAGTTACCAAAAATAATGCAAGCTTGAGAAAAAACTAAAATTGCGGCAGCTAGAGTGATTTTTCATTTTTTTTCTCCTATTTTTTGCTCGATGAATCGTTTGTTAATTAATGATTTTTCCGAGTTTCGTTGAGAAAATACAAAAATTGCGAACGCTAGGGCATTAATAGGGAGGGGGGGGGGAAACACGCACGCACGCACGCACACACACATATTCGTTGTCATTTTCGGTGCCTAGTAGGTAGGATAGATGGAGATTTGACGAAAATTTTCAAAATCGTTTCATGGGTACAACCGCAAAAGCTACATCCCTTCGGAATTCGCTAAAGGAAAATAACGAAAATACATTGATTTTAGTTACAAGTTTTTCAGCCTAGCGTAACTCACGAGCGTTCAATGTTGAGTAATACGTTTATTATTATTATTATTATTATTATTATTATTATTATTATTATTATTATTATTACACGCACTGGTGAGTGAATCGTGTGAATGAGCAACTGAAAAGGTTTTTGGGAAAACTTTTAGTGGTTTAAGTGAAGTTAGAAAAAATTAATTTGTCTCTAAAGGACATCCCTAACTTCCATCGGTCAAAAAAAAAAAAAGAACTGTAAATAAAATTACGAAGCTGCCTTTTCCCGTAAATAAAACTAGTGAAATCTCTGGATGTGTGGCTGTTCTCTGTTAAATAAATTATTTTCTTGGCCATTTTGGAGTTCTGAGCTATCCGCTCCAAAATATTTGGAATTCTGGAATAATCATGGTTTAAATAATTTAGGGGGTGTTTTAAAATTAAAAATAGCTTCAGTATGGCGAAATAAACTAATTTTATTATATTTATTATTATAATAAATATTGTAATTCTATTAGTTTCAGAGGCACGCTTGTAATACTGAGTTTACCCAACAATTGTGTGTTAATTTTTAATCTCTGTGACGTAATAACCGCGTACCAATATCATGGTCGAAGGCTCAAGCGTGCCTTGCGCAAGCGTAGTAGTTATTTTACAAGTAACTGTTTCAGAGGTGAATTTAACCTTTCATGGTAAATTTCAGTACTGTGTAGGCTAGCTTGGTCTCGGCCCAGTTGCTTAGCCTGCCTGCCTTCTAGGATTTTGTAAAACCTGAAGTTAAACGTTCAAAAAGATATCACTTTAATATATAGAATTTCGCTATTTTTGTTGTATTGTAGTAATATGTCAGGGTGTAATTATTTTATTACAGTAAATAGCACATATTGTGATTTATTGTTTTAAAACTCATTCTTAAACTCTCTTAATCATATTTTAGTTTAATTCGTACCGCGAGTCGTATGATAGGTTGGTAGCTCTTGTTTATAATTGTTTTCCCTCTATTTCTCCGGAATTGTTATGGCGCGGTATCTGAGTAGGATTATAGAGAAAGAGGTGTTAAAACTTCAGTTAAACGTCAAGAATTCATGGAGCGACTAGCCTGTACAGTAAAAGCAGCTTTAAGTGTGAGTCATGGAAAATGAACTATTTTTAATTAATTGTCACGCATAGGCGCTGACTACACGAGAGGCGTGAGGGCATGTGCCCCCCCCCCCCCAAAGGAACTCGTCGATAGGAGACCCGAGAAATTCTTGACCGGGCAAAATTGTCCGTCTTGGATTTCTTTAAAGATATATCTAAAAAGTGATCATTTCATATTATAGTCTTGGTTGTACAGTTAAGCATTGTTATTACGATAAGCGACAATATCAAAGATATTGCAATAGCACTGCAGCAAATTTGTTTGATAAGCTCCAGCTGCTATCAACAATGTATGGCAATAAAACTAGGTAACAGTTTTAGCGAATTCGGAAGAATTGCAGTTGTACCAATGAACAATTTATTTATTTCCCTCGATCTTACTTTCTAGGCACCAAAAGTGACGAATATATATATATATATATATATATATATATATATATATATCCATAATTTTAATTTTTTTTCTCAACGAAACTGGACATATAACAATCAATTAACAAATGATTGATTCCGTTTGTTAACCAGCAAAATTGGACCATTGGGGGGGGAGGGGTAACCTAAAGTGGAAATTTTAAAATCGTTTAGCTACTACACTTTTTATTTTCTCTCAACGGAACTTGGTATATGCCATTGAAATAAAACAAGAGAATGTTAGGAGTGGGGTATAGCTGAAAACAGAACATTTGTAATCGCCGAGGACATCGATTAAGATGGCCGGGGAGAAGATTTGGGATATAGGGGGATTATTATTGTTTCATTAACCCATTGGATTTTCGCGCCAAACGATAAACTCGGTGTCATGTGAAAAAGTATGGGGCAAATAGTCCGCACATGCGCATGGATGAATAATGGAACTTGTCCTTACAGACAACGGTCAACCTGTGGCTTCAATACCGAAAGGCATCCGAAAAAGCCGAATTCCAGGGAATGCTGGAGCGATGTAAAAATCTTAAGCGGTTGTATATGTATTCTATCAATCTTTTAGTGTAAAATGTACAATAAAAGCAGGCGGAGAGTGAACAACGGTTGCAGAACACAGAAAAATAAGCAATCGTACGTCTAAAATTAACTGTGTAGTTTAAATGGATTCAAGAATTTTTGTGGGTAAATCATCGAGGGCAAAGTTAGCTTTCCGAACGCCAAAATAATAAAACGCAAGAATCGAAGAAAAGATAAAGTGTGGAAAATGAATCCCGAAATAATATTACTCCAAATAATAAAATAAACATAAAAAAGTCCGAATAAGTATTGAGACAGGTTTAAAAAAAACGGAGTTTTGTATATTTGTACATTGATGGCAACATTTCTTATAGGAATGCCCACTTAGGGGTTCTAAATTTACTCCAGACATGAACTTTAGTGAAGGGAGGTACAGTAATCGAATAATGAATATAGTGTTAAAAAACAAGAATGATAATTTAAATTCGTTTTGAATCTAAGGCATTTGTGCTATGAATGTTTGTGAGCTACAGAAAGCAGCAAGTTTGTATCGAGGTCGACCAGTGCGGCCTGTAGAAGATGCCAGGGGCAACCACTTGTTTTGCCAGGATGTTTGACATTACGACCTAAATCTAATTGACGTGACACCAACCTGCCTCCATTCCAATGCAAAAGAAGGTTTTTTTTTATTGGTTGTTTATTATTACTTTTTATTATCGTTCCAGCATCTCTCAATTATACATTTTAATTCGGGGAGAAAATATCACATTGTTCTTTTACTTGAAAGATTGGCTCTTCAGTTAAGTCAGACATGGAAAATCATGGGGAAGCAAAATTCATTACCTGGAAGTTGAGATTGAAGTAAAGAGATTTGGCTGGGTAGGAGATAAGAGGAGGATAAAAACCGAGAAGCGAAATTGAGTAAAGGAAAGGAGAAAAAGGAAAATGTAGGATAGGAGAAAACAGAAAAGAGAAAAGAAGAGAGTAGTGGGATCGAAGAAAAAGAGAGAAAAAGCAAAAAAGCTAAGTAAAGAAAAAGACATAAAAAGGAGAGAGGTGAGAAGAGGAAGAGGCGAAAACACGAATAAGGGAAGGAGGAAAAAAAAAAGCAGACGATAGGAGGGAAGCGAATAGGAGAAAACGATAAAGAGGAAAGGAGAGAATAAGAAATAAGAATGAGTAAGGAAGAGGAGTGAAAAGCAATAGTAAAAAGGGAGAGGAAATGAGAGAAGAGGAGGTAATGGAAGGGAAGAGAGGAAAGGATAAAAGAAATAAGAATAGGGTAAAATAGAGATATTGGGAAATAAAAGAAGATTAAAGAAAAGAGAAGAAGAGGAGAGGAAAGAGAGAGACTGAAAAAGCGAATTAGAGATGAGAGAAAAGAGTTTAGAGGAAAAACAGGAGAGAACAGAAGAGAGCTGAAGTATGGAGAGCAGCAGAGGAGAAGAAGGAATGGAGATAAAAGGAAAGGAGAGAAGGAAAAAGAAGAGAGATGGGGGAGGAGAGAAGAGCAAATGAAAGAGAGAGAATAGGAATGGAGAGAAGAAGAGAGGGTAGAAAAGGAGAGGAGAAAAGGAAAGCAAAAGAGGAGAGGAAAGAATAGAGGAGATGAGGAGAGGAAAGAATAGAAGAGAACAAAAGAGAAATAGAGTGGAAGGAGAGAAAGGTGAGAAGATATAAAAGAGAAGAGGAGATAAGTTTATGAGAAAATATAATCAATGTTCTCTTTTAATTGTTTTTATAAACGTATTCGTCTTTTTATGAAAATGCTTGTCCTCTTGCACGAAATACTGATAGATAATTAAATAAACATATCTGGTTAGGTTTAAATATAAAAAGCGTTCTATCTCCAAACAACATATCATTTGTTTATTGTAGTAATTTTAAATGAAGAAGCATACAATAATGTTCTGTTGACGAAGATGCAAATTGCTTCTGCAATGGGTCCCATAGACGCATATCATTGTTATCAGACAAACATTGTCATTTTCTCTATTTACATTACAATTACAAGGAAGCAGTCCCTATCTGCACTGCCCATGTGATTCACTTATAACACGCCATTTGCGAGGCACCGTGTCGAGTCACGTTTTTTTCCCTTCCCCTTCCCTCCTATTCCTCTTTCCGATTTCCCCGGGCGATGATATCGGGTCACGCACGTGGTTAGGATAGTGTCAAGGGCCAAGGTCTTCTTGTACGCCCATTCTCGTGCGATGCCCTTCGTCTCGCCGGACCCACGCACACGCACTGTGCCTTGCACGAGATTTAAGAGGCGTATTTAAACACGCCAAGCGCGGAACACAATCTGAACGCAGTCGATTCGTCACACATAATCTCCAAAGTATTAATGTACTAAATTCTAGAAGTACATATTAAACATTAACCATAACATTAACTATTTCACACTAACATAAAATTATAGGATTATTTCATATGGTAACTTTAATAAAACATTTGTTTGCTTATAATACTTTCATAAAATGTATACATTTGTCTGGAGCTTATTTCATGCATTTTTTACAAAATCTCTTATTTTTTAAACAAATTTACGCATTTCCTACAGCCAGTTACAATGTAAGATTAAATCTAGGCATTCAAAAGAAAAAGAATCCAGGAAACTTTATACTGAAATATAATTCACATAGGGCAATATTTTATTTTGAAAAAATTCAGACTAAAAAAATCATCAGGGATTCAAGAATATCGTGAACGAATTTCAAAATTATGACTTTTTATTGCTTTAAACTTACGTTTATTTTATTTATTTATTTATTTTTCCTCTTTTAACACTTGACTTGCCTACTCTTCAAAGTCAATACCACTGGATTCTATCGTCATGAACTCCTGAGCCACCTTTCAGCCAATCTATAATTCCATCACGATACCAATTCTTAGAAAGAATTCGCGGGCAGCAATTTCAACTTTTGCTATGTTCCTGAAATATCTCTCCTGAAAAAAATGAAACCTTTCTTATTTGAGCAGTATGACGTGTTAAAAATTGTCCAGTAGCAACAGAATTGTCTTTCTGTTCGATAGTGCTGAATGTCTGAGCCAAAACATCATCAACTGTTTCAAATTGCTCTAATAAAGCTGAATCCAAAGTGCATCCGTACTTCAATGGAAAGGGCGTTTCTTGACTGGTAGCCATTACGGAAGTTAGGGGGCGGCGCCCGTTGTTGCACCTGTGGCAGAATGTGTGATCATGCAATGATATTTTTGCGCCGTCACAGATGAAAACATCGCCGCAGAAATCAAGAAATCCTGCACAGTCTTCTTCTGAGGAAGTTTTGTTGTCGTTGAGTAGCAAACAAAAAATGGCAAGAATGGAATGGCAGCCTCCGATGTGTTTAGTGTGTCTTCAAAGGTGAGGAAAACTGGATTTCCAATATGCTCCTGAATGAAAGAGGAATGAGCGATCTGGGTCTTCCCAAATGACGATCCCCAATGAATGTTAAGTATTATGGAAGTTTAGACCTGATGATGGTTACTAGTTCCTTCTCGGTAAGTGGCTACATTGTAACTATTACACTCCAGAAAATAGTCACCACAGTTTGCGTCACTCCCCAGGGTTTTCAGAGTGCTTAAAAGAAAGAAAAAGAGGACCACGACAATGCCCCTATACACAGCTTTGAAATCAATGGAATTTCTACAAGAACCGAGAGTAACACTGGTGAACCACCCACCATACAGTTCAGATCTGATTTATTGAGATTTTTTTCCTTTTTCCAATTGTCAATTAAAAAACTGAGCCATCGGTTTGGAGGTTCGGAAGAAGCTGCTGTGGGGGTTTGTTGTCATCTCTAGAGAAACATATTGCCTTCGAAGGATGTAATTTTGTACCGAGAGTGAGGGAGACCACTTTATAACTTTCTTTTTAGTGGAATCCAGAAAATTAAAAACCTCTCCTCGTAATATTTTAATAAAAAATAATTCAAGCTACCATGTGATCGATTTTGTTTTAGACCGGGATGTTTTGCCTATGGGCGAGCACGCCGCTCATTATCCGGTTAGCCAGACAGCCAGATCTCGGTGATTAGCGCAGGGTAAACAATAAAAAACAACCATTCAACAATACAGAAACCAATTTAAGATGCTCATGCTTACTAAATTATAAAATGAGGCGTTGAAACTGGCCGCCTTCATTCTCCATACATTTTTGACATCTCTTTAGAAAATTATTCATCACTTTGAGAAATGCAGACAATTTCCTCACTAATATTGTCTTTTGAGTTCTTGTACGGTGTGCGGGCTCTTTTTGTATACGGTATTTCTTAATTTACCACAGAGAAAATAATCGCAGACTGTTAAATCGGGGGATCGAGGAAGCCACAAATCCCTCCCTACTGATAACTCTGTCTCACAGAAACACATTGTCAATTACTCTCATGGAATTATTCGCAATGTGAGCAGTGGCAGAGTCCTATTGAAAAAAAATGCATTATCACGCTTCCTGTAATTAATTCTCTGAAAAAGGTGGGGGGTTAGTGTGGTAATCACAGAATCAACTGTATGCTTAAAAACAAAAAAAGTCCTATAATTTTTTTCACCACAGATACACTGTTTTTATCATCATGGAGGGTAACTTTATGTATGAAGTCAGGTTTATCGGTACTCAGTAACGATTTTTTGAGTACACATAACCATGGAGGTGGCACACTTTTCAGAATCCACCCACAAAATGTGTGCCTTCCATAGTGATTATTATTATTATTATTATTATTATTATTATTATTATTATTATTATTATTAGGCTTAAAGTGCAATAATTTAGTAACTTTTGCACAGACCCTTATGAAATTCCCACTTGTTGCGCAAGACGGTGAAGAGATTTTCCAGGGGAATTTTCTAAATGATATTCAATGTCGTGTAATCTCTCTCCGGTGAGGACCCTATGCTGCTCTTTTGGTATCTTAGGCTGGACACTTCCATTTTCCTTAAATTTATTTTACAGGTTATTGACTGTTTTACGATCTGGAGCGTCTATACATTCGAACTTCACCAGTTGACTGAGTTAACACATGAATCTTACATAAAGACATTCTGTGCCGTTGAAAACACATGAGGCGTAATACACATTATGTATACTATCGAATTAAGAAACGTATAACACAACTCACACCCAGCTGCGCTAAGACTGCAACAGTCAGCAAGTACCACCTATTAACCTAAGATCGCGGGTTCGAACCCGGCCAAGACCGATGGATTTTTTCGGGCATAAAAATCCTAAGTATGGCTTCCTTCGGAAGGGAAGTAAAGCCGTGGGTCCCGTGTCGTACATTTACGGCAAGAAAAAGAACCTCAAGCCTGAAAGAGAGGCCTCTGAGCAAAATTTGTCGACCATTTCACGCCCTGAGTTGAATGGGACGCTGATGACCTGAGATGTTAAAGAGCGTCCATAAATAAATCAATCAAAAAAAAAAAAAAACATTCCTCCACGGCACTGGGGTGGGAGGTCGTTCATAGAATAAACCCCATGCCCCGGGAGAAAGCATCACTAATCACACGGTACAAAATAATTACCAGGGGCGATCGTCCAGTTGGAGAATTGCGATATTTTATATGTAATCTCTCTGAACTTTCACACAGTACATTGTGTAGTTTCATCTTCTCTGCGTGACAATGATGCAGATTCTTTAAAGGAGGTGTTTTATTAACAAAGAGTATTTGGTAGAAAACGAATCTCACCAACATTCAAATCAAATGTGTTTAGAGATGATGGTGAGCAAAATCATTGTCAGTTTTGGGGCGAAAAGTTTACTAAGTTACACCGGAAGAAGATCCATACCCCTGGCGGCCGCACACTGCAATGATGATACGTGCATTGTGCAAGATTACCAGATTAAATATATCACGCTACTGAAAAGTTGTTAGCTGTATGACAATTGAACATTTCAATGGCGTTCATGTGAACATAAAAAAAGACATGTTTGGAACCCATTTTAAGAGTTACTAGATAACTTCCACTTTCTCTTCTGAAAATAAAGTCCACAATATTGTTGTATTCAGACGCTTTGTGTATCTTCAACATATTTAGTACTTATATTCCATATGCTACCTATAAAACATTCTGCGATCGAATTATACTCCACCGCTTCAGCATACCGTGCCTTGTGCCTTACTACAAGGGTAGTAAGGCCAATCGCTTACTATTAATACACTTATAATGTATTTTCTCACATATGTTCTGAAATGAGATCGTAAAACAGGCTGCTTTCTTATACCAAATATTTTGGTATATGCTTCACTGAAGTTCTCTTGGGAAATTGAAGTTTTTGCAGAATGCTATTTTTCAGTTCTCCCAGATACATCGGTTATTTTTGTAGATTATATTTTTAATGCTCCCCAGAGATGAAGAGTCGCAGGTGGATTGGGGCTCGTTAAGAATGCATACTCTCAGCGATAATTCTAATAGGGAACTATGTATGAAGTTCGTTCATGGGGAAGTTAGCTGCACAGTGCATAGGTATAAGGTCAATTTAAGTTTAGTTATTTTTGTGGTGTACTGATAAATCAGACTCAGTTTTTTTGTCCTTTACAAATTAGTGCTGTGTTGTGATTGTGTGGGGCGTTAAAAGGCGTGTTAACTTATTACGTAACATTTAGTGCATGCATGATGGGGCACCGCTACATTTTTCTTGTGCTACTAGAGCGGTTGTAGGTCAGCACTTCTAAGGTCGTATGATTCTCCCGACTTCAATCTATTACATTTTTATATACGGGAATCGTTGCGTGTTCCATACCCATTGACAACGGAGACATTTTTCGCTAGCGTATTGAACTAGAATATTATCAGCTATGGGAAGGAGTAAAATGCGGCGCTTGGAAGCCTGGTGGTCATTTTTAGCCCTTTCTGTAGAAGTATAGGTAAGTAAAAAATGATTCATTGAAAAAAGTAGTTAAATTGACCATATGAACGGTTTTATTTATTTTAGGCCTTCTATCAATTCCCCAGAGATTTTCTATATGTTGTAACATTTGGTATGTACTGTTGGAGAGTTCTAATGGAAGAACACATAAGTACTTTCCTTATTCATCAATAAAATGGAGAAGAGTTAGCAAAAGTAAGTGTACATATTTTTGGGCCTACAGAATGTTAAGTTCTATATGCATCTGTAACTTAATGATTTATCCTCGTATTGCGCGCATTCTCATTCGAAAGTCCTCCACTATGTTAACATGGAATTTTTTCAGCATTATTCTTCGCTGTGACTTCAGAGAGCTCTTCCTCTTCGACGTTTAAACTCATATATTTAGAAATAAAAATATTGAGTTCCAGTGAATTTCATCCAATTCAGTTTTGAACTGCTGGCTGTCAACATCTTCAAACAAAAATATATGATAACTGCAAGGAAGCCTTTCGCCTCCCTTTTTGTTGCTGTGGTTGTTGATTTGTTTTATTTACGGACGCTCTTTAACATCTCAGGACATCAGCGCCCCATTCAATTCAGGGCGTGAAACGGCCGACAAATTTTGCTCAGAGGCTTCTTCTTTCAGGCTTGAGGTTCTTTTTTGTGCCGTAAATGTACGACACGAGACCCCACAGCTTATTTCTCTTTCGAAGGAAGCCATACTTAGGATTTTTACACCCGAAAAAATCCATCGATCCTGGCCGGGTTTGAACCCGCGATCTTGGGTTTAGAAGGCAAGTATGGTTACCACCACATCACTAGGACCGACTACCCCTCCCTTTTTGTGTTAAATGCGATAATGCTGTATTCTGAGGCTGCCATATAACTAAGATTCTTATTGGCCATAGACCGTCAAGAATGATGACACATTTAAATACAGAAATTTTTCACTTTATCGTTTTGATGCGAGTTTTAAGGTTGTTCATCCTATGTTGCAAATTTCACGTAAATTAAAGAATACCGAAAAATTTTCGAGACTTTTTTTGAATAATTCGTTTTATGGACAATTAACGATTTATTCGTTTGGGGCCTTTACGCTTGGAACAAAGAATCAGAGGAGAAATTAATCATATATTATTCCAATGAAAAGGCATTAGTGCATCTTGGGATGACCTCCCAAAAATCCAGGAATCAAGTTTGTAATGCATTTATTGAATATTTTAGAACTGTTATTATAACGCATCCCGCTTTTCACAGCTACAGTTATTTTTTGGCTAAACTTAATAACAATGTTCAATAGTTTAGTTTGCTGGGATCCGAGCTCGAATCTTCGTGCTGCGAAGTGACGTTTATGGTGGTCAAAATCCGGATTTCCGCTGAGTTTCTAAAGAGCGTCCGGGACTTCTATTGGCAGGTAATATATTCTTGTATTATATAAGTATTAGTATTATAAATTTCCATAAAGCTGCATTGTTATGTTTAAGTAATATCTTTATTTTATCTAATAAAAGAGGTAACTTCCTCACTAGGAGGAACAGCCTGAGTACGTTGCCAAAGCGAGCCACACTGAAAGTAATGGAGTTGCTGGATTGTTTTTTATTTAGTCGTGAATATTCATTATTATATTTTGTGAGTTTATCCGAAATACTTCGTATATTTAATGCCATTTTTATGTAATGGGGGAATATATTAAAATTAAAAAAGAAAATATATGTGTGAGGCAATCTGGCAACCGTGTCGTCATAAGACCAGTAGTCTTTTCTTAACCAGGGACGCCCTATAGTTACCCAGTTTTTATTCCACTAGCATTACTCTAAAATTCACCTACTTTACCTCACGATAATCCTGTCTTGTTTACAGATGACTCAAGAATAGGACACTCTCCAGGAGCTCATCTCCAAAAATAAAGTTCTCCGCGTGTCTTGGGAACTTTATTACAGTTTTTCAAGCAAAAATAATTACACTTCTGACCTGGCATAGCTTCTGTGAGAAGAGCAATTAAATTCATCGACCTAAACTTATTTAAATCTCATTAAGTGAACTCTTAGACTTGTATGGGATCGTCTCCAAGCTCCCATTAATCTTTCTACAAAGAGTGAATTAGAACTTAACTGAGCTCCTGATTATCAAGGCATTGAAGGTAATGAAACAGCACATAAGGAACTAAGACTTCTAATAACGTGAACCTTTCAGTGGCATTAGCAAGAAAACTGCTAAACCACAGCACATCAATGGACCAAGAAAAAGCATCAGATAATATGGAACGACTTTCTTGGTCTGCAAAACAGAATAAAATTCTAGCACTCTGGCTAAGGACTTACTGAGCGGAGATAAAAATCAAACCAGGAAAGTTATTGGAATGATTACTGAACGTAATGGGACTTTCAGCAATTCCTGTGGACTATGGTACTCTATTATGGAAATTCCACATGCTATACATGTTAACAATCTGATGAAACTGCAGAATACATCTTACTTGAGTGTACATCTCTAGACAGACAAAGAACATCCTAAATGTGTAAGAAAGATTTTAAAGCTCTAGATCGGAAACTAAAACGTTAGGATTAAAGGAGGGCACAAAAGACCCTTGTGCCTTAAGTGCCAAGGTGTATTATTACACACCACAAAGAGAATCAATAAGACAATCAATCAATACTACTTCCCTCTACACCTTTATCTATTCACTGCGGTTGTTTAATTTCGGCAAAGACCATGATGCTGGAGAATATTTTTATAATTAATTTTTAGTTCAGCTTTCATTTACTATTCTGGTTTCTGTATCGCGGGAATGGTTTTTCTAATGTTAATATGAGTTGAACTGAACTGAATGGATTCCGAAGATACAATATCTGCTGTGTCTGCCGCATGCTCTCATCAGATGGGGGCAGTGGCGCTGTGAGGTTTATTCACTCTCTCAGGAACGACAAACTAAGCTGCCGTATGGGCCGACATTTTCAAGGGTAGTTGTCAACTCTTCCTTCATTTTCTAATAATAAAAATAAAAATAATAATTTCTCATATACCTGCTCAACAGTGTTATAATATTAATTTGTATTTTTTGTTGTGCTAAAATATAACTGCAGGTTAAAATAAATTAAAATTAAGCAAATATACATCTTGTGTTTAGAAACTTTTATGAAATATTCACATTTATTATCAAGAAGTGAAGAGAGAGCTTATGGAAATCGATTTAAATTTCCTTTGAAATTTAAATCGATTTAAATACACGTTATTCTTAAGTGGCACACGGAAGGCGGATATCTCGAGACACTGAAACTAGAACAACATTTAGCAGATGAATCCCGCATGTCTTTCCGATATCTCAGTTCACGCCTGTTATTACTAAATCATGAATTTCCTCGATTTGTAATGCGGTTAGGTTTTATGACCCAATGATAACGCCCGAGGTCTTCTAAACGAGTATTTACGTTATTTGCAAGGTCTGAGATCTCATAATATCTGGAATATTTTTGCTAATTATCTAGAACTGAGACGCAATGTTTCTATAGATCCCATGTAAATGGGCGCAACTAATCAAACCCCTACCAGCAAAATAAATATGTACATAATAACAGAAAGATGTCTGTTCGCTACTTTCCTGTAAAGTTTGGACGGATCAATTTACAAAATTTCCTTCGAAAATTATGCCAGAAGAGTATAACCATTATATTGTAACGCGATTACCTATTAATCGGTACAGCTGTCAGGAGGATAAGGTGATCAGCCCATCGCCTCAATTGCCATCTAATTTAATGCTAACATATTACTTGGGCGTAAAATGGCTGGTAATTTTGACCAGGGACCTCTATTTTAGACATGGAGTTGCTTAACGTGTCATAATTCTGTAACAAGGGACGTATTATTTAAAATACCTCCTGGAACACCTGCTCTCGAGCTTTTTATGTTCGGAAAAATCTATCGACCTGAGATCATTTTGGAAAGGGTTTGAGGACGCCTGCACTTTGAGAACTTCGCTTTAAAAATTTAAGTCTTATAGGCGTCCGAGTGATATACCACCGCGAGGAATGTCATTTTTCCCTTTCTTTCATTTCTCTTATATATATATATATATATATATATATATATATATATAAACACTAAAATAAAAGTAGATAAAGATAAAACACAGAGAAAGAGTCACACTTGAAACTGCTATATTTCGAACTACTGCGAGTTCTTCAATGGCAAGAAGCTAGACAATATATATATATATATATATATATATATATATATATATAGTTGAAGATACTGAAACACGCCTTTGGGCATCATGCCTCATAAACACGTAGAAGATTGGCAGTGAATTGTGAGATGAGCACAAATGCATTTTAGAACTTGTTTGAGAGTTGGGCAACACCGAACCTCGCTTAAGCGTACTATCATGTCAGCTGAGTCTATCGCTCTACTCAGAAGTTTCCTTAATGACGACTTATTTCTAATGCTTTTGGGACACCCAGACCACCCGACATAACGTCACCGATTACGAACAGTGGGCTATTTGATGAGGATGATCAACATTATTCACTAGTTGAAGTTTTATGTGCTGCCTTGATGAAGAACACGCACTTAAAAACAAATTTTTGATGTATTTTTGATTTGAAGGTTACACAGTTCAAAATATTTTAACTTTGTGTTAAATATTAACAGAAATTGTTGTTCTGTTGTGCAGCTGAGGCGGGATGTAGACAGCCCCTAAGGTTCTGCGACTTCAAGGAACACTAAAATGTCATACTATCCTGACAGGATCGGCGCTAACTACCATTGCAATTGAATTCACTTACCGTCCATCTATCCAGACGAATTCTTCACTGCTATGGTGGGACAAGGCCGCAGTACGGGATATTAGGGCAAGCTTTTACTAATGGTTCAAAATGGTGGGGCAGGCAAGCAGTTCTTAACCTTAACTATTTCATAAAATCAAACCATGAATGGAATTAAGGACGAAAGAAATGGATGCAGAGGGTGACTGGAAAGTAACTGGGGAAACGGAACGACCCTAGGTGAGTGAGTTCTAATGTCAACTCACTTGCCTGCCAGGCATTGGAGTTTCACACACGGGCGCAGAGGGTGTTTGTAACGAGCACCGGGAATCGGCGGACTACAATAGGCTGAATGATGAAGGTGAAGACGTGGGTGAGATGATGATGGAGCAACAGCGGATAAGAGGTGGGAAAATCGGAATACTCGGAGAAAACTTGCGCAGGCACACTACTTCGTCCGCCAGAAACCTCAATTAAGGCATTTGGGATCGAGCCCGATACCTTTGGTCGGCAATGCCCATCCAGATGCAACTTCGCCTCTATGGAGAATGAAATAGAGTCTTCAGCTCTGGCAGCCCAATCATCTATTAAAACGCACACTGTGCCCATAAAACATTTACATAATAATCATATTTCTCAAGATGTTTTTTTCTGTGAAACACGTTTACATTGAATGTATGTAATTAAATTACATTAATAGAAAGGTTGAGAGATTAAACTTCTGCTTTTTTTTTATAAAACATTTTGTGTTTTAGTTAATTGCTCCTCATAATTAAATTTCATATAGGTTTGTGAGAATGCACTTTTGTTACTGATTGTACACATCCGCCCTTGAACAGAAAACTCTGCCTGCAATTTAAAAATAAATCGTACGTCAGCACCAGTTTCTATTTAGCTAAAATCGTTAGTGTACAACTTGGTTGCCAAATCTATTTCTGTGTTTCTTGCTTTCACCCTCAATAAAATAATAGCATAATCCTTGTAAGTTAATGATTATAGCCTAGAAACTATAATCGTTAGGAAGAATAGAAGTTCTGGTTACTATAATTAAGAGCTTAGCACCCCTTGTCATTTCTAGTTAGCCTAAAATGATTTCATGACATTTATAAACACCGGTGCGCAGTTTCCAGCCCATATATTGTTGCATGTCATAGCAGCGAAGTTCGTCGATCCTGGTGGTCTAATGGTAACCATATCTGCCTCGTAAACTCAAGGTGGGGGTTCAAACCCGGCCATGGAGTAAAACTATTTCGGAAAAGAAATAAAGCCATGGGTCCCGTGTCGTGCATTTACGACGGCACGAGAAAGATCCTCAAGCCTGAAAGAAGAGGCCTCTGTGCAAAACTTGTCGGCCGTTTCACACCCTGAATTGAATGGGATGCTGATGACCTGAGAGCGTCCATATATTTAAAAAAAAATCCTCTTTTTGATACATAAGACATTCCTTTAGAACACTTGAACACTTGAACACTCGAACCTGGGGATGTCTTAAATGGGTTTCAAGTTAACTTACTTAGTTTGCTTGATGGTTTCACTTCTGTTCTGTGCTGTGTCAGAAAAGCCAGCCTCTCTGACAACGCAGCAACATAAATGCTCGTTTGCATTGACATCATAATAAACGACAACTTTTCAAATAAGAAGCCACTATCTCAATTCAGGTGTCAGCTAAAAGACGCATTTAAAGTTTTGTCTAATAAAGTTAAAACCACAATTTTGTCCTTTGCAACAAGTTATTTGTGTGTATCAGGATTCTCTGCTTATCACACATCTTATCTCGATATGGAGCCAGATATTTGGCTTCATCTGTCCCAAATTCAACGGTTATAGCAAAGTTGTGTAAATCAATTCAGTCTCATTCCTGTCATTAGAATAGTTTTGTTGCGTTCCCAAGTAGTATTTCTGTTTTGTAACATTAAAATGGTTTTATGTACCAGATATATGAGGATATATTATGGATTTACAACACTTCTTTTAGTTTGGTTTAATATGTGTTGTCTTAATATGCTTTTTGTTTGCTTTGTTGTGTATATAGTGAAATTAAAGTTGAACTAATTTTTCAATAAAATGAAATAAAATAATAAAACATGTTTCACACGTCTGGAATTCTAAATTCTATCCTCAAATAATATGGCCAAATAATTGCTAGGTGAAAATTAGTGGTCCGTGTGAAATTTTACACTGAAAAGTGTTCCATGACATAAAAAGTTTGGAAACCACGATAATTGTATCGTCCTTCAAGGAGAGTACGTTGAAAAGCAAGACAAAAATTAAAAATTTAGATCAACTAGAAGTGCGTCAGGGGTGGTGCACGGGGATTAAAGACTTTATACCCTTGTATAAAATACAGGGCTTCTCAAATAATTGTTTTGTAAATTAATTATATACAACGTATTGGGCATGTGCGCAGATGGATGGAGAAAGCTCCAATGTTTTGTTCTATGCTACGTACTATGCAGAAGTTACGGTTGTTGCAGCCAGGTGGCAGCGCTTGCAAAATGCGGCGAGCAATAAAGAGAAGACGCTTTGTACTCTCGCACAGCATCAATTTCGGTCCATTGCCATTGTTCAGCGCCACTTCCGCATGGAATTTGGGGGAAAAATCCCTCCGTTCTAGTTGGTATGCGCAGTTTGTGTAAGTAGGGTGCTCGTGTAAAGGAAAAACACCGGAAAACGTGGGCCAGGTCAGCGCACTCTTAGGGACAAGTCAGGGAACTGGGCATACCCGTGTACCTCTGTTAGGTGCTTAACAATGTGCCCTTATCGCCTGGAGATGTCAAGCTTTAACATCGCGTGCAGCAGCGGAGGGAAGACGATGGTTTTAGAGACAAACGTATTTTTACAATTATCAACCTTTCGTTTGAGTGGAAAAGTCACTAAATGTAATGTTCGCTTTCAGTGGCTGCTCGCGCTTAAGGGCACGTGCACGCCTTTTAATTCTGAACGTCTAAACAATTTCTGCATAATTGTAAACTCAAAAAGATTATACACACGCAAACAGGAGAAGCGTGCGGTTTAAACGGCTTTTGCGAATGCAGCAACTTGGTATGTGTATGTGTGAAGAGAACGGGATAGGGCACATTCTCCTTGTGACCATTTAGCAGAGCAGAATGCTTTGGTTTAAAAGGATTTGTTAGGAAGTGGGTGAGCAAGGGGATGAGAGCGGTGTTACAGTGAAGCTTCACAGGATGGGTAACGCATCCAGTTCAAGTCCAAGTCAACTGGAGAACTGAGACTACCAAGTTGGTCGGACGTGCTCCTGCTAGAAGAAACCGATCCGAGAACATGCATAAAGGCATTACATGGTGTAATTCTATTTTATAATCTGGGATAATGAAATTAATCTATAATGTGATTTAGTGAATTACAACTCTAATTTAACAAAGCTCCCCTTCCTTTTCTATCCAAGTTACTATTTCAGTTAGATACAGGTAAACCGTATGGCTATTTTTGAATGTTATATGTCGTGACATATAATTGGTGGAGGCGCCGGGTTTCTAACTTGTTTGTTTTTGTTTCTTTTGGTTTAAATACATTTTCTTCTAAGTCAGGATAGTGGACGTGTTTTGGTAACATAAGTATTCCACATGGAGTTGTCATTCTTGCCTAGAAATAAATATATGTTACAAAGCTTCAAATGCTATTTCAGAGTAAAAGAAGAAAGACCTTATTGGCTTGTTGTACTTTTAAAGATCCATTATATTACATTTTCTACAAAAATCTAGCAACTAGTTGCAGTGTTCAACACTAGCGTCCAGATTTAGTAACTTCTGAAGAACTGCGTGAATAAAGAGAGATACGAACGCTAAAATACTTAGTATTTTGACTCAGTATTCAGTTCTAGGTTTTCTGTTAATTTAACTTTGTGTCTAAAGTTTTATTCTAAAATCAAATACCTTAATA
The DNA here is from genome assembly GCA_030762175.1 of Metallyticus violacea. Taxonomy (NCBI): domain Eukaryota; kingdom Metazoa; phylum Arthropoda; class Insecta; order Mantodea; family Metallyticidae; genus Metallyticus; species Metallyticus violacea. The sequence continues at coordinate 80,889,023 of CM060845.1, forward strand.
CATTCTTTATGTAGTTGCAAAATTATTGCTTCACAGTTCTTTATTCCGAAAATTGTTGATAAAGAACGTAAGTGAATACTACTCCAGTCTGGATTATAAAAATAATCTAAACATATTTTATTACCGTTTTATTCCATAACCTGCATGAGAATAAATCCTAATCATTATAATTTAAGTCAATTTTGCTCAGGGTTCAAACCAGACAAGTTATTATTTTTTACATTGCGTAAAAGTAAAAACAAATTATTGTATTATTAGAAAATTATATTGATATGAAGAATAACATTTTGACAATATTTGAGCTTAATATACTGTATTACTTGCAAGTAAAAACGCTTCTCTTGAAATTTTTGAAGTATCTGTAACTCCCTGGGTAGGGTGAATTTATCACATTATTCCAGGTTACAAAATTGAAATACAATTGTTACATTCAAACAGCAGATGTAAATGCCTTACACGTTCGCAAACTGGTTCTTTCGAACGGGAGATGTGACGCCAGCACTTGGTAGTCTTTCTTCAATTGTCTCCCACCTTCACTTTAATTGCCACGTCGTTGGGGATTCCTAGGTCATCAATTAGGTTAAGACATAAGACCATTTGTTTCCAGAAATATGTGAGTAACGAACACTTTCTCCCAATCAACGAAGTACAACAATCTAAACATTGCATATGCCACGTTTCGTGTATTTTTACTTTCCCATTTCCTTAAGTCCACATCTTTCAGGTTTTCAGCTAAACGCTACGCATTGCACGGTTTTTGGTTCTATTATGAGACGTAAATTCTACGTCACACTGTCGCCACGTGACACGACATGATGATCACATGTTTGTACGCAAGTTTTCTAAACTTAATCAGGAGAAGTAACCTGGGACCCCATATTCGGCTTCCGAATCCACAGCTTCGCTAGTTTCATCTTCATCATATCACTGGGATTAATGCACTTCTCTCCGAGGATGTTGCCACCATGGAATCACATCCATTCATCTCCCAGTGAAAAAGGTGATAACATTCATATGCATGGAATTAGAAAAAACAGAAAGTTTCTGTTCCCTGAAGATGAAGACACATTTTCTCTTCAAAAGCTTGGAAAGTAATTAAACTCGCCTAGCGGAAAATAAAAATAAAAAAAATATACATTTTTAAGGTTTTGTATTAATTGGTGCATTAACTGTGCGACATATTTATTCTTTTGTTTGTATTAAAGAAATGGTTTTTCTTAGCGTGAGGGATATCATTCCAGACTCGCTTCGGACAAAGGTGCGTGTGTGCGTGTGTGTGTGTGTGTGAGCTGTCCCTTTCCCAAAAAGAAGAAAAGTTTCTACGCGGCATTTGCTTTCACGACTTGGGAAAACTCGAAATATCCGTCAAATGATTCCGTAGACCGAATACTTCACGTCACATAAACAAGAGGTTCAAGACCAGCATTGACAGGTTGGATCTCCGTCGCCCGTCACCCAAATTAGGACTTTTCTGATTTTCCTTAGTCACAAAGATTAATATAGTGTTGGTTTCTTCCTTTTTCAACCCCAAAAGAAGTTCTTAAAAATGAGGATAGGATAGGACACAAGACAATTATGCATTTAACGCCATCTGTCAATAAATATATGAAAACAAACAGCTCGGGAGGGCAGCATCACTACTGTGTCATCAGTACGAAGAGAGTGAATTGAATCTTGTACCATGGTACGTCTAACGAAGAACATGTTTATAACTATGATAACCAAAAATGTTTTAAAATTACCTATTAAATTACAGTAAATACACTGTAAAATATCACACAAACAATTTAACGAAAATAGCAATCATTGAAATAAAAAATATTTATGTTGATCACATAATTTATGGCATACAATGAACTGCAACAAATTTACAAATACTCTTATTTTATACTAAAACGAAGAAAAAATTAATAAGTAAGAACATTATGTGATTCCTAAGTTGAACATATTTGGGGGGGGGAAAAATGTTTCTTTTGTTACGCGGGAGTGTAAGGAGGAAAACGCTCCTGGGGAAAAAATAAAAATAAATAAATGAAAATCATGCAGGAGGTGCGTAAACTAAGCGATGCCCTCAGCAGTCAAATCTGTGATGGATGTTACTGAGCGCTAGAGCAGAGAAAGAAATTCGGAGGAAGCAGCGACTCCTGTGTCTACACCTAATTATATATATATATTAGTGCCGTTATTTAAATTTTGGGTTTCTGGTTAAGCCCCCTTCTAATAGTCTGATTTCGCTGATTTTCAGAATTTTTAATTGTTTTATTTTAATGGCATATACTGAGTTTAGTTGAGAAAAAGCAAAATTTGCAGTGGTCGCTAGAGTAATTTTTAAATTTTCGCTTTTGGTTAATCCCCCACTCCTAATGATTCAGTTTTGCTAGATACCGAACTTGATGAATAGTTTGTTAAATGATTGTTATATGCCGAGTTTCGTTGAGAAAAGACAAAAATTGCGGCCGCTAGAGCGTTAACAGAATGTATTTATACACATTTATATATAAACATTATTCATCATCATTTTTGGTGCTTAGTTATTAGGATCGATGGAGGTTTGAAGAAAATTTCAAAATTTTTGTGGGTACGTTTCCTCGGAATTTGCTAATTAGGTATCTATCTACGATATACACCCTTTAGTTCTTACCTCATTGCGCATCACGTAGATGAAAATGATCACGCATACGTTCTCGAAGGAAAAAGGAATGTGGATTGTACATTGTACATATCCTATCAAAGTCTAGCACACTTGAAGTGCACTAAATCACTGGATGTATTCTTCTTTAAAGTCAGGCATATTAAAAACTTCCCTCTTCAACATTGGAATGATGGAATTCAAAACGTTATACTTCGAATCAAAGAACAAATTTTATCTACCCCGATACCGATAAGCTAATATAACCAGAAATGTTTTAAATCATCTTCGATTGCTGTTTTGAGAGTGTCCTATCTCTCAGATCTATGAGTTAAATTTCTGCTGTTTTAGTATATACGCTTATTTAAAATTCCGATGATATTTAATAAACACAAGTGCATAAAAAACTACATAATGACGAAAGTATAAGAAGCTAATCTGAAAATAATAAAAGATAAATATAAATTTCCTAAAAACGACAAAACAAAAAATACAAAAGGCCTAAAATAATAGCATAATAAAATAGGTATCTATTAATCGAGGGTACATGTACGGAGTTTGTGTAAAAGTTACTTTTGTCCACGACTGTCCAAAATTTGGGTCCTAACTATAAGAGAGAAAAATGAGATAGAATCATTTAAACTACTGAAACATATTGAAGTTCAAACATTAATTCAATCGCTGTATAGAAATAATAAAAGAAAAATGCGAACACAAGGTAATGCAGCACTCTCAGTTGATATTAATAAAGGAGTTACCAAGCGTTTTCATTTATTTATTTTGAATGGTGTTTAACGCCCGTTTTTACTATTTACTACTAAGGCACCACAGGCGGTGGACACTACTGATACATGAGATGAAATGATATATTGGGAGAGTATATTTAAAGGAAGGAAAACGTTCCAGGCCTAAGTTTAGGACCGCCACGGGTCGCCGAGGTCGTTAAAGTGCGGACTCGTGAGCGGGAGGTCTGGGGTTCGAATCCCGCCAGAACCGTCCTCCCTGACTGTTTTTTTTTTTTTTCCCCAAGTTTTCCTCAGTCTCATAAATGGCAAATGCCGGAGAGGTACCCTAAACTTAAGCCTGGAAGGATTCCTACCTTAAAAATAAATCCTTTCTCAATATATCATTTCATTTCATGTATCATCATCAGTGTCCATCGCCAGTGGTGCCTCTGTAGCAAAAACGGGCGTTAAACACCATTCATTCATTCCTAAGTTTAGGGTACTTGCCATTTATGAGGACTGATGAAAACCTGGAAAAAATTTCAGTCAGGGAGGAGGGTCTGGCGGGATTCGAACCCCTGACCTCTCGCTCACGAGTTCGTGCCTTAATGACCTCGGCCAATCTTGCTAGTTTGCCAAGCGTGTCCACTTTATCCACTCTGTTTAATGTTTACCCTGAGAAGGAGTTAAATATTGGCTAATGACTTTATAGTTAATAATGTAAATCTGTAGGTCTACATGAAAACAACTCAGACAATACATAATCTATGTATACAAATGTAACCTATTTGTAAGGTTGGCAGACTTGAGCCTGCGCAATAGGTTGGTGTCACTACAATTGGTGGGAAGCAAGACGAAAAACGGATTTTGTTTCTGCGTTTTACAGTTTTGCAGCGATTATGAACTGTGAAATGTAAATGCAATCCATATTTTTTTCAACATCTGCATTCTAAAACCATAAACTGCATGTAGATGCCAAAACCTGTAATTTCGAGAATATGAAGTTTATTCTCTTTAAGGAGGATGAAAAATATACGCCCACTGCAATGTATGCATGAAGAAACAATATATCAATACACTACACATTATATAGTGTTATTAAGTAATTATAAATATGAATATTTAAGACTTTTTCGAAAATAAAATGGAAAAAATAATAAGTAAATCCTTTGCCTGTTTATTAATTTAGTTTCTTACAAGATAATAAAACCGTTTTATATTTGGTAATAAATTTTGATTTGAAAGGTTACATAGTCCACATGAAAAGAGTTATGTGAACTACACACAGATTACATGTATAAACCATGCTTAAGACTAAATTATGTGTGTCTACAACACATCCCTAATGCAAATTTTACCACATTACTCTTTACTAATAGTGAGCTTGTTATAGAGGAATCTGAAAATGAAGTTCAAATAGCAGTTTACAAACTAAATCAAGGTGCTGCTACACAGAATGGAAGGAACTCAGTGCCATAATTTTATGAGGGCAATTCCATGCTATAAATGGCAGATAAATAATTTTCTAATACAGTTTTGGTCACTGAAATATTGTTTAGAAAAAAATGGTTATCTTTTGCGCTGCAAATTGTTAATGTGTCGAAATTCATATATTAAAACTATAATAATGCATATAGAAACAGAAATTGAACAATTTTTTCGCAACTCTTAGTGAGTAAATGCACCTGAAAAGTTTTAAATGAATCATTTTGATTCTAAAATTAGATTGGGTATCGCTCAACTTAACACTGTTGTCATAGTGTTCATGTAGCAAAGATTAAAAGAATATGAACAAAGCTGTTACAAAACTTGTGTGCGCAGTTAGGTCATGTTAAAAAAAATACATACTGAGTAACTTTAATTAGTGCATTCTAAATGCCCTTATAAGAATATTTAGCAACTTTTCCTTATGTTTCCAGATTAAATATTTATCTTCTCGAAAACTGTTAAAGAGAATTGTATTTAGATTTTTGTTCCTCTTATTAACCTCTATTATGGCACTGTGGTCTCTTCTATCCTGTATGATATGGATACTTCCAGAATTAAAATAAACAGAGTAGCGTTTCAAGGATCATAACTTTATTAGATAACATCGCAATAAATGGAAAATCTTCTGAACAATGAATTATTTAATATTTTTGGAGTTTCGTTGTGGACATGGAAGGCCAAAAATGATGTCACAATAAACATTAATTTAGAAAAAAAAAAATCGAAACCGTATACAGAACTTTAGAACATAAACTAAGAAAGAAACGTTGTTGACTCCGCATCTATTACTATAAGATTGAATAATCAATTTTTAACGTCAGACTAGCTACAAACAATTTTAATTCAAAATTAAATTTCTCCATTTTGTGACTGGACAAATATTACTAGATTAGAAAAAATGGAAATTCCGACGTAAGACAAGTATTAAATTTACGATCAACAGTAGATCGTATACAGAGAATGCCAGATTCCAAAATAACAAAAAGCCCGTTATTAAGGAACAAAGGAAAAAGAAACATCGCACGGAATAGAGAGATGACAGAACTGTCTAAAAATTTCTATAGATGATGGTACAGGAAAGCGTGTCGCAGCTAAGGACATCTACTAGCCTAATAACGAAGCAGTTGTATCAGTAATAAAAGAAAATCGCTTTACTCTGCGGAAATATATGAACTTCTCGACTCGTTCTAGCTGCAATCTAGACGGACGTGCGTTGGGGCGCCGGGAGCAAGTGGTCACTAAGAGTTCCTCTCTAAATTTGCAGCTGCCAACACTCCAGCGTTTGCTTAATATCCAGCTCCTTACAGTCTGAAAGAAACGCCCCCAATTAGAGACACAGAAGTGCGAATGTTTACGTAAAAATGTTTCGCGCCGTTTAACGTACCTTGCCCTTTGGCGTCTCAGCGTCGCGGCCCACCGGACTCAGAATCCGTCCCCTTGTTTACATTCTTTTCAATTTTCATCTCCCCACCCCCAGTTTGTGTTCACGCAAGCTCTCTGCGTCATGTCCAAGCCTTTCTTTTCCAGCTCCTTCACTGCTGTTGCAGCTGAAGAGAGGGGGGTGTGGTGGTGACGTTGAAAGGCGACTTTGACGTCATCATCACCGTCACCACCACTCTTAACGCGAAAATGTAAAAATCGTCACGTAGCAACATACTGGAAAGTGGATAAAAGTCTTAAGGGGTTTTAAAGCCCCTGTGCGCTCACGTTCACAATTAAGGGCTCCCTGAGATGCGCGGAGAGTGACAAGGACAGAGAGATGCTGCATAATATAGAAATCTGCAAAATGTGCTGCTTTTGTGTTTTTGCGGTATTTATATTTGTGGCTTAAGCTCTCGGTTTGCGGTCTCTATATTTCGCCAGGGGCTGTCTTTCGAACATACTGCTATTCTGCTTCATTTATTTCAAAACAGTTAATTATAGGTTTCAATATTACACAGAATTATCACTCATGAATACAGGGTAGTTGTGAGTTAACAACTCCGCCGGCATACGCTACCCGCCACACAACGTATTTATTTTAACATTATTTAGACAAACTAAACTTTTATATTTTATGAAAATTACAGCTTACAGTGGGGTGAGGAAATTTTTATGAATGCTCAAGAAAGAACACCCATCATAAATAAAGGGTGCGGCAGAAACAATGAATCGTTTTAAATCGTGCGCTATTGTTGGTGACGACTTTTTAGAGAGCTGATGTTTGTACCATTGTGTAGTGCAGTTCAAAGCAATTTCTGGACGTCATATTACATGACCTTGGCCGCTCGCTTCGCTTTGCTTCGCTTCGCTACTTGGCAATCAGTATGGGGTGCAGATTGAATGAAGATGATGCGTTTGCAATCGAAACGTGGTGATTGTGACGTAAGAATACAGCTTTTGTTTTGGTAACATTTCGATATCGGTCGGAATGGACAAGCTCCGTCACGGAAGGAGATTACGAGATGGGTCAGTTAGTTCATGACAACATCTGCTTGAAACAAGAAGCCAATTACGGTTCGCATCCCACGAACAGTAAGAGCTGCTTTCGAACAAAGTTCAAAGCAATCATTTCGTCGGCATTCGCAAGCCCTTAACAAATCGGATAGCAGTATGTTTCATATGAATGCCGACGACCTGATCGCTTTGGACTTTGCTCTAAAGCAGCTCTTACTGTTGCCGTGTTTATGTAGTGTGAACGGTAGGTGACCTAATAGGTGGCTTCTTGTTTGTTGCCGAAACAAAAGCTGCGTTCTTACGACTCAATCGCCACATTTGAAAAACGTTTCAATTGCAAACGCACTATATTTGTTCCACCTGCATTCCATACTGACTGCCAAGTAGTAATGTGCAGCGGAGCGAGCGGCCAAGGTCATGTAATATAGAATACAGAAAATGCTTTGAACTGCACTACACAAAGGTACAAACATCATCTCTCTAAGAAGCCGTGACCAACAATAGCGCACGATTTAAAATGGGTCACTGTTTCTGTCGCACTCTGTATATTAATCTAGGGAGCGGATTCTTACATAAATAGATACTTTTTATGCATGAAAATTAATGCCCATAACTTAGTCTAAAGCTTCAAACGAACAATCACAAACGGTAGGCTCACCTCCATATATTAAATCACCCGCTCCACAGAATGACTGTATCAGTATCCTACCCAACATCGAAAGCACTTGAAAGAATTGTACAAAAACAGCTCACGGATTCTTGACAGATATAAGCCTGTTTTATATCTGGACATAACATCGGCACTGCGTTGTTGAAATTTACTGAAGACATAAGAGAGACTATATACAAATAACTTTCAGTATTAACACTACTTGATTTGAGCAAAGCTTTTGATTTAGTCAACGTTGAACTTTTGAAGTATGAATAGTTCAGATCATTTCTTCATAAACGTTAACAATGCATTTTATCATAAGACAATTTTTCCTCCTGACGAGATGAAAAGGCGACAGTCCCACGAGGTTCGGTATTGGGACCCCTTCTTTTCTCATTATATATAAATATTTCAGATTCAATAAAATCACTGTGGATATCAACGTAATGCTTATTTGTTGTTGATTTGTTTATTTATTGACTCCCTTTAACATCTCGGGTCATCAGCGTCCCATTCTATTCAGGGCCTGAAACGGCCGATAAATTTTGCTCAGAGGCCTCTTTTTTCAAGCTTGAGATTATTTTACGTGCCGTAAATGTACGACCCGGGACCCACGGCTTTACTTCTCTTCCGAAGGAAACCATACACAGGATTGAACCCGTAATCTTGTGTCTATGGGGCAAGTATGGTTTCCATTAGACCACCAAGGTCAATTTAATGCTTGTGATTTACCAATCTATATTCATAGTCGCACTGGTAAAATGACACAGTTCTGGCAAGACTTACAAATATCTTTTTTCATTACTATTAAAAAAAAGTATACTTAAATTGAATCCAGAAAAGTAGCAGGCAATAGTTTGGGACATCAGCGGTTGTTAAATACTATAAACATGCAAAATTTATCTCCAATAAAAATCGGCAATAATAAAATATCTTTTATTGTTAAATACTACAAACACACAAAATTTATCTCCAGTAAAAACTTATCTTTTATCTTTAATATATCTTTTATTAAATCAATAAAAAGTCTCGAGATACATTTCGACAGAAACTTGAATATTTCTGGTGTAGCAACATGCACTAACGCTTTTGATACTTTCATTTCTGCAACCTCAGTGCTGACTTAATGCAAAAGTCTCAATGTGTTCATAATGTTTGCATACGTTACATTTGCAACATTCGTATTTGAACATATCTCTCGAACTATTATCCTGTTTCCGTCTTAAGGAACGAAGAACTTTCCACTCTCTCCCCTTACTTTATCGGATCCTTCACCTCCAAGCTACCTGGATGTCGTTTTCATAAACTATCTTCACATCACAGCCTCGATACCAATTCATGTCATTCTGTACTATCGATATCATTACATTCAACTATTTCATATTCTTTCTCCTCCACAATTTCTCTTGTTCGCTTTGGAATTCCTTACGTTGCAATATCAGAGGAACTGTCATAATTAAAACAACACATTACTGTTAATACTCTACAAATGAAATCGTTATAATAGTTTATTTTAGTTTAATATTTTCCTCTCTTACTAAATTATTTACTTGATATGTCTCAGGTGTATTTCTATAGTTTTACTATTATGTATAAAACAATTCTAGCAATTGTATTATATTCATTGTAATTGTCATTTTTTGGCAGTGGTTAGGGTACCTTATATTATTTTGCAATAGATTTGCTTATAAATTGTTTAATTTAATTTTTATCAACAATATTGCATTATTTTGTGAGTAACGTGTATTACTAATATACTGTAGTACGGAAGAGAAACTAGTGGCCATAGCATTGCCAGTGTAAATAAATACTTTACATATAAATCTTATTTCACTCAAAACACTTATTTTCAGAATATTCTTATAAATACTAAATTTGTATTTAATTGTATTTTAATACGATTTATTCTACAGTATTTACTCTGGTACCACGGACTACGAACGGGAGCTATATAAAATGCTGTTTCAACAGTCTTTCGTTACCTAAATGGTTGAAGGTTCCATTATCACCACTGCGAAAACGAAGACAATTCACACCTCATTTGTGTCGCTCTTTGCTTATAATGTAATTCGATACAAAGCGATGACACTTTGTTCTAGCAACCAATGCTCAATCCTGATGTTTTAATGTTTTATATATATTGCTTATTGATTTGTATAAAATCATTAAGACCCGACAGAGACCGTCAATTGATTCTTCCTTTCTTAGTCTTTCTACTTTATTAATTCTAGCATTTTGACAATGAGGACTAAACTGGAAAGTCGAGCGTAGTCTTAACGTTACTTGATGGGCACAGATCTCTCGTGATAGAGCAGGGGCATGCTGAAACGCGTTCAGCGAAGCTTTGATGTTTCGATGTTTCCTCCCGTCTGTTCAAAGGGAGGAAGACGTCGACTATGGTTCAAAACTGGTTTCTCGAGCGAACAGACATCTTGGATGAGGTACCTTGACCTCCAAAGTCACCAGATTTGAATTTTATTGAAAATGTATGGGCTAAAATCCCGCAAGCTCCATGCTCACGAAAGCTCTGGAACGCTTGGGAATTATTATTTCCACTGACATAGATTCCATGCCACTAGGATTGATGTTTGCTAACATTGTCTGAGATTATAAAAAACTGCATAAGTTAGTGTTATGAGCCGGTTGTCAGTTCTTTTAGTTTCTTAATCACAAAAAATCAGTCATTTAACTATGATAGACTTTCATAAACAGTTTAACACAAAATTTCTTGAGAATCTGCAAATATTTCGTATTTACAACAGTAACACACACAATGTTCTAATTTTCTTACACGCAGGCGTTTTTTTTTTTCACTTGGTTCCAGAGCATTCTTCACTCAGTATTAACAATAAGCAAATACTATCACTTATTACGTAAGCATAAAATGTTCTTTTACTGTAACCTGGAATTGGAATACTTTCCCTATAGTGAGGGCAAAAACTTTTTCTATATCTCTCACTTTATATGAATGAGAAAGTACTTTTTTTACGTTTTATTTTTGCGAAAAGAACTTCAGTAGATAGCCACTAGATGGCTTTCATATCTCATAAAAGCAAAATGCTTTACCCGTGATGTTCAAATCTGAGCGGTTTGATAAGTAGCCTGGTTTGAAGTTAAAGAGCACAAGTTCAGTCTTCCAAAGTACTTTATTTTTTTATATAGCCCCCTCAAAGTTCAACGTATTTGCTCCAACGTTCCACTAGGTCCGTGATTCCCTCGGTGAGAGTAGATTTCTGCCGTAGGACTTCTTCATTTAACTTAAATTTGCGTCCAGCCAAGAAAGTTTTGAGTTTTGGGAGCAGATGGTAATCCGAGGCAGCAAGATCAGTTGAATAAGATAAACGCAGAAGCACATGAAATAGACCGGCACGTTGTAATGGTGAACAAACACCTTCTTTTGTTTTTTTTTTCCCTGTTCGCTGTCTTCAGTCTCTCCAGAAGTGAGACGTAGTATTCTGCAAGCAATCAATCAAGAAAATTCCTTTTTCGTGACAAATAACTGAAGTTTTCGGAGCAGTTGGCCTCGTGCGGTTCACTGTTTCGTTTGCGGTGTATAGTAATAAATCCTATTTCGTACATAGTCACAAAACGCTTTAAAATCCGTTGCATTCTTCTTAAACATTTCAAAACAGTCGCCCGTTGCTCGCTTTTGCTCCGAAGTGAACAGACGCGGCACCCATTTTGCTTAAATTAATTCATTAAACAAAATAAAATGAATGCGAGTGCTCAGTGGAGATATCCGTGGCCTCTGCTGACATGCACTTTTACTCGTCTCTATCTTGGATTTTATAGTAGATTTCTGGCCTCACAGCTGGTTTTGGAGCTCCAGGATGTGGTGCGTTTCGATGCTTATTCTGTTACGCTTGAATTCATTTACCCTTAGTCGAACGTTTTCATAGTAAGGCAATGCAGGCAAACTCCTCCTAATCAGGAATACCAATATTATCCATTTTTACTGCTAGTTGAAACGCTTGTGTATCAACAGCTGCCAAACAATGAATGAATATTGATACATAGAAAGCAGATGTTGCTGTTACTCAATTAGTATACGAACCTAGCTACTTATCAAAACACCCTTGAACGTTGTATTGAAGAAAAGCTAACTCCAGTTACAAAGGTAATTTATTGACGGAGGTTATCTGATAAATAATGCACAAGGTGGTAGGACTGTTGAATGGATGATGATATCAGTTGCAGATGAATTCTTGAGGAAGCAGCACATAAGCTCGTTGCTTCAGTATAGTGCTCTGTCTAAAATGGCGAGAGCTGGAAATGTTTTCCGGTGCTTCTGAGGAATGTGCTTCAAGATTAGAACTTCTCATAGCTAACATTTTTAGAAATGTATAGTGAATGCAGTTCGTTTCCTGTTGGGTTACTCGTTTCCATAAAGAACATGCCAGTATAAACGCTGTCCAAGGTCAAGAAGTCCAGAAATTCCAAAGATGAGGTGGCGCACTTTCTTGAAAAAGATCGCAAGCTTTTGTTATTTCAACAGGACTACGTATTTTCAAAAACGATTTTTTCTCTCGCTGTTTGACTGCTGAAGAGAAAGAAAAATTCTACATTTCCTGTAAAGATTTGACATTGACGTACAAGCGTTCCTGTGCATTGACGAAACTGGTTTAGAGTTGAACTCCCGATCTCAAAAAAAAAAGTTCCACAGTAAATTCGGTCAACAAGTGATGACCACCATGGAATCATTACGACACACTTCCAAGTATGACAGCAGCGTATTTTCGTAACTGGATGCAAGTACTGCGCAGAAAAATGCACAAAAGCCGATCTTACTTGATCAGGCATGGTCGCTAAGGTTTAGTGGGAAGTATTGCAGACTTTGACTTAACCTCTAAGTAAAAGTGTCTCGTGCGTGTATATCGTTTACCCTTGAATGCCAGACCTGGTGGTGAGGTGATAATCATACATGCTTCGAAGGCCCAAAATCGCTGGTTCCATCCGGGGCAGGATCGATGGATTTTTAGGCGTAAAATCCTATATATGGCTTCCTTGGGAAGGGATGTAAAGTAGTCGGTCTCGTATCATAGATTTACGGCACGTAAAAGAACCTCAAGCCTGAAAGAAGAGACCTCTGAGCAAAATTTGTCGACCGTTTCACGCCCTGAATTGAATGGGACTCCAATCACCTGAGCGTCCATAAATAAACCAATCCAACATACCTCCCTGAAAGAGCTGTTGCAGCGATTACTCTGAGAAGTGAATAAAAGTGTTACCCTTAATGAAACAGCAAATGTTCGTAAATGTTGAGATGCAGGCCTCTGTTGAGAACCATATGTATTTGGTCTGTATAGAAATACTGCTAAAATACTATTTACCGTTAAGGACAAAACAGTGCGCATTATTTATGAAATAACTTGAAACTTCACGAGGTTGCGCATTTGTTATTACTATTATCATTATTATTATTGTTATTATTAAATGTTACGTGCTTTGTGCAGAGCAAAATGAAGATTGCCATCATAGAAAATTGGCACCCTGTTTATATTTAGTGATTTTTCGCATAGAAACGCTTGCGCAGTTGAGAAGAAAAAAAGCTAAATATATACCTACGGTTATGAATGTGACCTATTATTTTCAATGTATTTGTTGTCTGTCCACTGGCATAAAAATGGCCCTATAAATCACAAAAACATATGAGACAATTTCACAACATATATTAAAAACATTTCCAAGGGACGTTTGTTTTATGGGATATTGTAGGCACATTTTACAGTTGCGTTTTATTTATATTTCGTTTATTTCTCATTTTCATAGCAATATTCTCAGGGAACTGTAGTCTCCATTTCATTTTTGGTCGACAATGTTTACATTTTATCTGGAAGACTGTTTTATATTATCTTTGGGACACGAATGTCCTTTTCTCGCATGATTTGTGCGTGTTATTGGTCCTAGAAAAGCGATTTTCTACCGCCAGTGCCCAAAACATTAAAAACTGGCACGGCCATTATACAATAATGCTCAATTTTGGTTCCCTTCGTTTTCCTTTTCCCTCAGACGTCTTTTTATCGTTCCATGCATTAATTTCCATTTAACAGTTTTTTTTCCCACATCAAAAATTTCGGGTAGATATACTGAAGCACAGATATTTAAAATACTTTCCCTTTCAATAGTTTTATTTTCTATTGCCGTTTATAATTATGTATGCCCACTAATACCAATACCTTTTATTGGTTATATTTCACAATATTTTGTTACTTTATATAATTTATGTAGATGTGTTTTTTAGGTAAAATACTACTTGGCTACCCTTAAACAGAAAATAGGCTTTTTACCTAACAATTTTAAAATACTCTAAATATACGTCGTTCATATAGATATTAAGTAAAAATGAGTGAAAAAAGAACATTGTCCTGCCATTAGCATTATTAATATTACATTGCATTTTCTTTACCTATCTATCAGATATGAAAATTATTTTGTAACTTCTCAGAATGATATAAGATGATGGTAATAGTTCCAAGTTTGTTACAAATATCAAATCTTGCACCTTCCACTTGCCACAACGTTCCATTTGGCCGAGAGCTGCAGTGTCTATAGCTAATTTTTGCAATGCAGGTATGTATGTAGTAGAACATTAAAAAAAATCGAACATCATGCAATAATTAAGTACTTGGCGAGAAACGATACGAAATAATAGAAATTCACATCGAGAAGAGTTTACCGTTTTTATCATTTTCAGCGATTTCGAAATGGACAACGGAATATAAATGAAGTAGCAAGAACTTGGAAGATGATCTTGATACTGGATGGCCAAATCAGCTGAAGTATCCGAAGTCTGAAATTACTGAAGCTGCAGGCATTTCAGAGAAAGGGGCATTTTTTCAATTTGATGGAGAAAAGACGCATTAAAAGTATCTGTATTATGAATGCAGCAATTACTGATACCTGATCCAAAAATTATCGGACTTCAACTTTCTAAGCAAAGTTTAAAGAAAAAAATCCATTAGATTTTATGTGATCGATTTGTGACAAAGCAAATGATAAGTGGGGTAAAACTTGTGGTAAGATAGACAAGAACTTTCACTGTATATTAGAATGTGCAGAAATCGGAGGATAGAGAGAGGAGAGGAACAAGAAGTGGAAAAAGTTGCAGGGAGAAAGTCGGGTATTAAAGATTTTTGGGATTAGTAGAAAAGAATTTTTGAATCGGCTTGGAAATTATGCAGGGAAAAGAGAAAAGTGGTAGAGGAAAGTGATCAAGACAAAGGAAAAGGTAACAAATAGGGAAGTATTTGTAAAGTCATTTAATATGTTTATTTAAAGTGAAGCAGGATCCATATATACCGCAGGATCCATATATACCACAACCGGAGTGTTAGTTCTAAGGATCCTGCACTCCAGGATCAAGGAAACAAGTTTGTGTTTGCAAATTACTTTAGAAGGTGAATAAATGTAGCATTATAGAAATAAAGGAATTGATATTTTGTAATAGACAGGTAGAGAAATTGAAAAGTACATTTTACACTTTGGGTTGGATCTGAGCCTCGTTCCTTGGAATTCCAATAAGCTGCTACTGATGAACCGGGTACTGATGCAATCTTACCTTGTTTAATTATATTAGAATTTAGACAAAGGTGATTGCATAAAACCAATTATTGTATTAGATGTTCTGTAATATTTAGGGGTCATACCTAAAATGACCAGGGCTAAATAGGCAGAGGCCCCTTCATAGTTTGTATTTGTATATTGTATTTTTCTTAGCATTCAATAAATTATAATTATAACTGACATAGAATAAAACACGATTATATCTCTTTACAAGTACACCAGAAACAAAACTGCAACCAAATAAAGGAACAACTTGTTTAGTCACCACCAAAGAAAGTAACGTCTGTGAAGTCGACAGTCTATGGTTTCAGTTTATTAGTATGCTAAAGATGCCCTGCTGATTTACCACTTGCCAGTGATATAACCATACTGGAGGATATTATGCAGTAGTATAGCCTTTGGGACTAACAATCAAAGAAAGAAGAAGAAAAAGACAGAAAAAGACGCGTTCACAAAAGAAAAACGCTGTATTTCACCAGCTGTTATTAGATTTATTTATGGACGCTCTTTAACTCTCAGATCATCAGCGTCCCATTCTATTCAGAGCGTGAAACGGTCGACAAATTTTGCTCAGAGGCCTCTTCTTTCAGGCTTCAGGTTCTTTTTCGTGCCGTAAATCTACGACAAGGGACCCACGGCTTTACTTCCCTTCCGAAGGAGGCCATACCTAACATTTTTATGACCGTATGAACTGATAATGCGATTGACACCCGATTCGTTTTATTATCCTGATTTGGTTTCATTATATTTTCTTTACTTCTCAAATTTGAAAATATTCCTTAGTGATCTTAAAGTAGTTAAGAGTTTTCAGCAAGGCTGAAGAAAGGATTCATGATGATATAAAGGCTTTGGAACATCGTTGGAAAAAAAAAATTAAAAAAATAATATTAAGCGAGATCATGCTGAAAAATAAGAAGAAAAAACTCAGAGAGTTAATTTTTCCATACTTTAATCTGAAAATTTTCAAATTACTCTTATATATGAAAATTAGGTTTCCTCAACTTGTTAGATAAGTACATTGCAATATTTGTTTGCTAATGTTTAATATTTCATTTCCTACTTTAGAACGCTAAAAACTGCCTAATGGTTTAGTCAAATTTTGCAAATTATACATAACACATTTCACTGGGAAGATGAAAGATGAATGAATCTTATCACTTGAAGCTGTGTAGAGAAGCTATAATTCTGTATCATCCCCTTTAAACCAAGCAGTGGCCAGGCTATTACGCAACTAATGCACCAATAAATCGCCACAGAACGGTTTCCCCTACTTCCTGTTCTGGTATATCTCCTTTAAGAAAAGTTTGCTCATGACGTCGACGCCACCTACGTGCGGAGCAGATTGTTAAGTTATTTATTGCCTGGATGACACATTTCCCTCACTGTGCAACAGAAATAGTAAAGGTTAAGTTAGGCAGAGGGCAGCACCAGTGTTACTTCTCGTTGTCAGGCAACCGTTTTATCATTTATATCTCGTTCCTTCTGAGAAAATAGATCAAACAAAACGCACGTGCTAGTTATAGGGTCAAAGGTGAATTATCTTTCCTTCAATTGTTTTGGTTTGTTTATTTTGTCCTGATATCGATAGAGCAGTTTGTTTGAGGAAGTCTACGGCTACTGGAAATTTGAACATACACAGGATTAGGATCACTGTCTTGTGCCATGTTTCTCAACTTTTGTAACCTACTACAAAGTTCAATGAATAGTAAGAAATATGTTCTATTTCCAAGAGATAACAGAAACATACTTTGGGGAAATTTTAATTAAAACATTAATATTATTGGCGTAGTTTCAACTGTTATGTTCAAGGTACAGGGACGTACCCTCAAGAGTTTACGAATAAAGTGTTTTAAGCTCTAGATATATCACATTATTATACCCGCCGACAGGAACTCGTACAAGTTCTTACTTCATTCCTAGCTGGCATATTTTCAAGTGTCTCTGGTGTAAAAATGAACTATAGAAAAGTACTATATTGTTTAAGTCGGAACTGTTTCTTGTGGGCACATATCTTTGATTATAGAGCAGACTTACGGGCACGTAAGAGTTTTTCATCGGTAAACGCTATTTGCTCAATGGTGCATTAAGCACGGTTATAATTGCCATCAACCGCTTTTGTCAATAATGCACTTGCAACCAGCACGAATACTCATATCCCACTGTTATGTCACTGTAGGCAACGAACACATGTACTTTCCGATTATTGTAAATAACACTAGAAAATAATAGTAAATTTTATAATTAATTTGATTATTACCAAATCTTTAAAATATACAGTTTTATTAATAGCTAATTAACATGATTAAGGACAGTGAGAAATGCTTTCAATACTCAGGCAGTGATTGCTGTTTGAAGCATACTCTTATCAATAAGCAAGATACAAAACATTTATATCTTTACATTTTTGTGCAAAAGTGACCTAAATACTTGTGTGTGTATACATTATTCGATACAGGGCACATACACTGAACTATTTTAACGTAAAGCTATTGTTTTTTTTCTACCACTTATTAAATTAGTGTTTGACATACTAAATACTTTTCTTTCAAAATTTAAAGCTTAACACCTAAAAAAAACTTTTCGCGAACAACAAAGTTTTTACATCCAATTAAAAAAGTTCAAGTAAAAGTTTTAAAAATATCAATACCATATATACAGAGGGTGCCAAAAAATGTACACACACTTCAAGCAAAGAAAAAACTGTATTAGCATAACAAAACTGAATTCACACAAACAGAAAATGATGAGCACTAATCATCTTAAACTTTTACAGTTACAACAGTTGCTCAAAATGCTCACCATCGGCGTTGATATACTTCTGAGTTCGTTGTACTACTGATTGAGCAACGTTTGCGAAAATATTCTCAGCACATACTGTTTCAATTTCTTCCTGAAGTTCTGCCAGTGTAGCTGGTTTTCTACGGTATACTTAAGAGTTCCCCATAGGTAGAAGTCCAACGGAGTTCGGTCCGGAGAAGGCGGTGGAAATTCAATTGGACCTCTTCGTCTATCCAGTGCCTTGGATACTTTAAAATTACTTTCCGCTGTTCAAACGATACTGTTGGCTCCATTTTGCTGTAGCAACGCTAGCATAACGTAACGTGAGCCACATCTGTTTGCAGAACATCATACGATAATCTTGGCTTCATTTGCTCATTTTTAATTTGCCTATCACGTAGCAACGCTATCATAATGTGAGTCACATCTGCTTATAGAACGTCATACGATAACCTTGGCTTCATCTGTTCATTGTTGATTTACCTGTCAGGTAGCAACGCTGTCATAATGTATGTGAGTCACATCTGTTTACAGAACATCATACTACACACTACTGTTAATTTTCGGTTCAACTTTGAAATATATTAAATAGATACCTAATGTAATAGTGTGTATACATTTTTTGCCACCCTCGGTAGTTTAATAGATAAGATTGCAGCAAGAAAATGTACAGTATAAATTGTATCATTATATACTTAATAGCTTTTGAGCTATGTGCACCTATTTCTTGAACACCCAAAGTTACGAAAAATAACATTTAAACGACAGTAACTTTTTAAAATATTCCAGATCCATAATTCTGTTCCCGCTCCCCCATTTATCTGTAGCCTCTCTTTTCCTCTTCTGCAATCTTTTTGGCAATTATTGCTTCTTTTTCGTAGTTTCAGCCCTTCTTATAGCATTTCACAGTTATTTCCTACGCTCACCCCAAATATAATGCATTCTACTACTACATTTCCATTGAAACAAATTACACGATCTAAAACAACAATATTTAGTGTTTTTAACTCACCATAAACTGGCACTCGCTCCCATATCACGCTATGGAGACTTTTGTTGGGGAGGCATTTTTTAGATCATCGTCTTCAGAAAGATTCCTAAAAATGGTTTTATAGCAGGAAGCACTGACTCTGCAAGTGAATGTTTGTGGGTGTACTTTTCCCTAGTTATTTTTGATACACCAAGTATGTTCACCTTTAGGTCAAAGTCTACACGCTATGGATTATCATTTGTGAGCTCGTGAAAATGCATTGCCCTCATGCTTCTTTACAGTATTTTCGAAAGTTACGCATACAAAAGTTTTTTGTTCTCCCCATACCTATTAACAGTCCATAACACCAAAATCTATTTGAACTAAAATATCTTAACGATCCCATGTACCTCATACCAATACAATTAAAAACACAACGTGTTGCCAACCCTGGCAGATGTATGTCATTGAAGCAGAATGAACATCAAAACAGAATAAACCTTACCATACTTTGCTACATTTACTTCATTTAGAAATAAGACGCTCATGAGACGCTCTAGGTGGCTGAATGAGGAAAGGGATAGCTTATCAGCATCTCTGCAGTGTTTAGAAGGCACATTTAAAGGTTATTACCCCACAATGTACAGAGCCCTTGTTTGGACGCGTGGCCGGCTTAATGGGAATTTGCTTGGCATCGGGAAGCACGCTGTTTGCCGGTGAAATCGCATATTCATAGCCCCTTAAATTCAAGCGCATATAGATTTCTACAGTACACCAAACAACAATTTTTTGGCTCATACAATGACATGATCGGGTTTTCTGCTCTCCAGTATCTATTGTTTTGTGTCGCTGCATGACCATATAAATAAAAACATGATGCTTCGTCCGTAAGGAAAAAATAAACAAATAAATAAACGCGGTCAATAGGGAGAAGATAATATTATCCAAAACCCAATTGCAGAAATTAACTCCACTCACATTATCGGGTAGTTGCAATTCTTGAACTACGGTTATCTTATGGGGTTTTAATGTTAAAGGTTTAGTGGCATTTAAGCCGAGGTTTGCGAAATTCCTGATTCCTGTGCAAGCTTTCTCAGAGGTTTCTTTGGACTTCGTTTAACTTTTCTCCGATGTCATCGAGTTTTTCCTCTGTAAAAACACGACGTTTCACTTTCAATTTTTATCAAGAACAGATCTCCTTTCCTAAAATCTATTCACAAGATTAAGAACCGTTTCTTTGTGAGGCGCACGAACGGCAGGGAATCTGTATATAAATCGCCGTCTCACTTCTCTACATGAGTTTGTTATCACATAGGATACATATATGAAGATGCTGTGTGCTAAAGTATACGGACTTTTTGACATTATAACATCATTAACACACTGTAATACTGAAACACGTGGTCTCACAACATTCACTCCTGTACAGCACAAAGACTTCGCGTCAGCACATAGAGAGACGGGAAAGTGAAGAGGGGAAGAGAACCGATTAAATACTGGGCAGGAAAATCCCCGTTAAGCCGACCACGCGTCTAAATGAAGCCTGTATATAATTCATTTTGAAAGAAAAAGTATTTAGTTTTATAAGACTAAAAACAAACAATTTAAGTTTTAGAAAAAAAAAAACTTGCAGTATTCCTTAATATAGTAAAAGAACTTTTTCTTCTTCTTTGCTAGCATTACAGTCTTGAAGGACTTGAGCTTCTCCTGTGAGTGAGGTTACAAAACACGTTGCGTAACTAAGAGAATTTAGTTATGCAGAGGGCAAAGAGACATTACCAAGGCAAATTAATAGATTAAATTTGGAAGATTTATGTAAGCTCATTGAGACTCTCCTTGGACTAAAACATGTACCAACGTATTCATGTTAATCTACAGCATTCTCTATGCCATTGTTCAGATGAAAATACCCAACGTTAATTTTGGACTGCGTCCGCAATTGAACGCTGGGCCACATTTACCCCAATTGCCAGTCATAATGACGGACAGTTCCCATGCTATTGGCTACACCTGTGGTTTTTATGTTTCAAGAGAAAGCATTATTTATTTCTTTTATGTTGCTATAATTCAAGTAGCTGTTAAGAGAACAGTAAAATCCATTTTGGGGTTATTATGAGCTTATTGGTACGACACTGTTATTAATTACACTGTGTTTTACGCAGTTGATTGGCATTGGAGTATGTAAATACGAGGTGTGATCAAACATAACGGCAATATTCGTTTTTCTTAAAGAATCTTTATTTATTCATCAACATCAATTCTATCCCCTTCAAAGTATATAATACACTTGTGCCAGTGCTTTTTCCAATCTTGAAAGCACTTCTGGAGCTCACTTTTCGGTATACCCTTCAGCTCCTTCAGCGATTGTGTTTTTACTTCATCAATGGTGGCAAAATATCGTCCTTTCATGGTTTTCTTCAGCCTCGGGAAGGGGGGGGGGCATGTCAGGCGAATATGGTGGCTGAGGCAACATAACGGTTTTGGTTTTTTTGCCAAAAAATCACAAACAAGCAGAGAAGTGTGAGCAGAAATCTCGGAACAAACTTTGATGCCCAAAACATCCCCAAAAACTGCT
Organism: Metallyticus violacea; assembly: GCA_030762175.1. NCBI lineage: Eukaryota > Metazoa > Arthropoda > Insecta > Mantodea > Metallyticidae > Metallyticus > Metallyticus violacea. The sequence goes on from CM060845.1 coordinate 80,910,839, forward strand.
TGGCATGAACCAAATGACATACCGACATCATCAGCAACCTCTCTGATGTGATTCCGCGATTTTCCAGAATCATTTTCTTCACTTCTTCCACGTTGTCGGTAGTTATTGATGTGCTAGGACGCTAGTCATCTTCAACGTCTTCAAGGCCCTCTTTGAAGCGTCTGTACCACTCATAAGCTCTTCTCTTGCTCATAGCAGATTCGCCAAAAGCCACAGTAAACATTTCGAATACTTTGTTGCACTTTATTCTATTTTTCAAGCAAAATTTAATACAAATTCTTTCATCCATGTTTTTTGAAAGTAAAAAATCGCCGAGCTCACTAAAACACGTCTAACTTTTTCGACTGTCAACAATGAACTAAACATTCAAAACAGCTGAAAACGCCAACATTGGTCAGAAACATGTGCATCAACAAGCTAAAAGACAAAAATTGAAAATCGGATTTATGAAGCTCGCGAAATAAAAAAATTGCCGTTATTTTTTGAACAGATCTCGTATAGCTTGCCACTTAAGCTACAAGGTCCTTTTGTGCATTTCTTTAACCTTACATATGTAATTTCAGATCTAGTGCCTTACTGACCTCTAGAATATTCTCTACAAACTTAGGAAATCCATCCAAACCGGAAAGTAATTGGTTTTTCAGACATACACTCTAGTAAGAAGTGACTGTTCCCTTAGGCGACATGTGGTATTTTACGGTGGAGTCCCATCGTCCGCTCAGTGATCATTTCAATAGCTCTCCTGGTTTGTATTCATACCCAGTATGTTCTTTGCCAGGGTTATACGATCAGATCTAGTAGTTTTCTTGCTTATGTCACAAAAAGATTCTGGTTCTAAGAAGTCAATCTCAGTTCCTTTTGCTGCTTCATTGCCTTCTGTGCACTAAAGTTCAGGCACCCATCCAACAAAATTATAATTAATTAGAAAGATTAATGAGAGCTCGTAGACGTTCCCAGCTGACTTATTACATTTAAATGCACTAATATAGCTTAATTGTCTGTGAAAATGGGTATACTTGATTAACATAAATTCTCTTCTCACAAAATTTAATATAAGCTAGAAACGCAATTATTTCTGCCCGAAACAGAGAATCAGAACTTTACAACAGAGAAAGAATATAGTAACTTCTGCACTTAAACACAATATCAGGCAGAAATAGGAAGAATTACGAAAGCTGAGCTGTTGCAAGTGAATGGGAAATTAATTTAATGATGTCAGAAATATCCTACAACACTTGGAACATCTGCAATTACACAAGCTAGTGCTCATTATGAAATAAATAAAAGTAACACTCTATGCATGTTATTATTGATCAATATTGTGCTACTGGCGCTGCCTTGACTTCGCGCGGCTTGGTTCAGATGGCGAAAAATAGTTATACTGAAAAAGCTTCAAACATGAATAGAATACAGAGAGAGAGTTATACAGTTGGGGGCTGAAAGTCAGTTAAAACCATTTAATGATATATAACCAAGACATTAGCCAAACATTCAAAACACAGCAAGTAGAACGATAAAAGAGTTTAATATTGGGATACAATTTTAGAAGAAAAGTGAGCATTTGTTTTTAATAGAAAGAGAGAGAAATATAAGTGAAAGAAGAAGAATAAATGGCATGCTAAATGCAGTAATGCTGGTATTTGATTAGTTTTATTTATGGAATCTCTTTAACATCTCAGATCATCAGCGTCCCATTCAATTCAGGGCATGAAACGGCCGATAAATTTTGCTCAGAGATTCTTCTTTCAGGCTTAAGGTTCTTTTTCGTGCCGAAAAAATACATCGATTCTGGTCGGAATTGAACACGCAAAATTGGGGTTAAGAGGCACATATGGTTACCACTACACCACCAGGATCAATATCACTAATGTAGAACAGAAACTTGAAACCAAAATAAAATGTGCATTCAAATCAGTTCAGGCGTGCTGCTGTATGAACTAGTTACTGCCATAAAAATTAATTTTTGGAGGGCCGTTACAAAATCTAGAAGAGAAAGATTGGAAAAGATTCCTATTTCGGATGAAGGTTAAAATGTACTTTACTGAAAATACTGACGAAAGGTGACTTGGGGGGGGGGGGATTATTTACGGACTTTCTTTAACATCTCAGGTCATCAGCGTCCCATTCAACTCAGGGCGTGAAAAGGTCGACAAATTTTGCTCAGAGGCCTCTCTTTCAGGCTTGAGGTTCTTTTTCGTGCCGTAAATGTACGACACGGGACCCACGGCTTTACTTCCCTTCCGAAGGAAGCCATACTTACTATTTTTACGCCCGAAAAAATCTATAGATCCTGGCCGGGTTTGAACCCGCGATCTTGGGCTTAGGAGGCAAGGACTAAAGGAGACAAATAGGTGTATATAGGTTGCACATTAGGAAAAATTGGGAAATAGCAGAAAAGTATAGAGTGCTGAAGGAAAAAGAAGAAAATAGAAGCGTTCGGTATAAAACAAGAAGCAAACGGAAGAGAACGAAGTAAATACAGAAGATTCAAGTTGTCCTTGCCGAAACGCTAAGCAAAAGCGGACGCAATATATTATATTAATAGCGAGTTTATATATTGCATGCTGTTTCGAGCGTGCCAACATTTTCGCTTAAGAATAGTCTACAAGTTGGACTATGAATAGTTGAAGTACGATGAGTGCCAAAGGTTCTTCTGCCAGATTTTCGTGTTAAACGCCTGGAGAATCACCGGCAGCAGAACATCTCCCCTTCTTTCAGCCTTGTTGCTGTTATTTGTTCTTTAAAGACATGGGTCCATTTTTTATTGCCTTTGTATATTCATTTTTTAAGACTTCTTACTGATTATTTTTAACATTTGTATGGTTAATTTTTGCGATGCTATAATAAAAACGGAAAATTTTCATGTAGATTATTCCAATAGATATCATAGAAACATTTAATAACAGAGAAGTTCTTGGAGGTGAAGCAGGAAACATAGAAGAGCATAAAATATACTTTTAAAGGTCAAAAAAAAAAAAAAAAAGCTTTAAGCGTTTTAATACCTGTCTATATCACAAATTTCGGATAAATCGAGGAATTCAATATTAATTTTAATATAAAATATTACAGCTATTACAGAGACATACATTTATTGACCACACGCTATAAAACTCTTTCGTAAAAGATGTTTAACTATGTAACTAAACAGTAAGTTTAGATGAGAAAAATCCTGCATAACTATCTTATATAAACAAGTAATGCAAACGAGAAGAGAGTTTATTTTAAAATCCAAAAGTGTTTGATAAGGTCCTTGAAAACCTGTGGAATACAATACAAAATAAGAGCTATCAAAAACTTTAATGACAAGAAATGTCTATTACAGTCATTAGTGTTGCCAGTAGAATAAAAAAAAGTTTAAGCAGAAGCAGTGACAAAATGTGGCTTTTTGTATCGTGTAGGCTGACACACGAGATGTCGAAAATAATGGAAAATATAATTTATTTTTATCATACCACGAAAATTGCTCTTTAAGTTACTATAAATGTTTTGTGGTCAATGTTATAGCACTGTGACTACAATTATATTAGAATTAAATTAAATTACATACAATACGTAAAAGTCAATGTTTTATGTCTCATTTTTAAAATCTGTTCCAATTCTGTACAATAGTCACTCTTGAAATGCATTCTTTATATCTAACTGAACATTTTACTGTTCCTTTCTTCGCAATCCCCGTAACATACCGTGCCGTTCTGCTACAGTTGACAATTATATAGAAATGGAGAGGAAATTATTATAAACTAAGAGTTGTTAACCTATTTATCCCACATAACCACTGCAACAAAAGAACGAGATACTACATTTAATATCGTCTGCATCCCGGTTCTTCTGTTGGGCCTCAGATCCTACAAAATCAGAAGAGAGCAGACGTAATCAACAGGGCTGAGATCAAGGCTGGCCTACATAGTAACGACAACTCCATGAAAGACCCCGTTTGCCTGGGACTTGAAAAATCAGTGCTACAGTTAAGCAAGGCGGGCTGAACCTTCGATTGTATTATTGGTTACCGGCTATTTGCATCACAAACAGCGCACTAGTTTAAATAAGGAAAAGTTTAAATTCGTCAATAAAAATTAACATATAGTCGTATATGTTAAGTTATTGGTTCAGCTTACAGCCTTAATGAGCTTCGCCCCTAACAATACGATTTAGGAGTAACACAGGGGCCAGTTTCGCCTGCACTTTTGGAGACTGGCCCAATCAGCTGAGAAGACGCATTATTATGGACTGTTTTTAAATTAAATAATGCAATATATAGTTTGGATATATCAACTCAAGAAACAAAGAATATGTTTTTCAGGAAAACATGAATTATACAAATTAATTAAATTTTCATAACATTTTTATCGGTTTCTTAACGCCCCCCCCCCCCCAATCGAAATTTCGGTCCTGGTGGCGTAGTGGTAACCATATTTGCCTTCGAAACCCAAGATCGCCGCTTCAAACCCGGCCAGTATCGATGCTTTTTTCGGGCGTAAAAATCCTAAGTATGACTTCCTTCGGAAGGGAAGTAAAGCTGTGGGCCCCGTGTCGTACATTTACGCCACGAAAAAGAACCTCAAATCTGAAAGAAGAGGTCTCTGAGCAAAAGGCCGTTTCACGCCCTAAATAGAATGGGACGCTGATGACCTGATATGTTAAAGAGCGTCCATAAATAAATAAATAAACCAATAAATCAAAATCAGACAGTCCTTCGCTGAACATTATGTACCAAGTCCGTTCGTGCTGTGAGGAGATTGAAGAGAAATTCCTAGGTGTTTCAGTTCAAGTCGTAATGCGAAGCACAAAATTATAGCATTCACACACGTTAGAAAAACTATCAAGAAATCATTTTAATTTCTCTAAGAGAATTGGGAAGGTAATTTCATAAGCAGATGCCAGAAATGTGTGGAAAGCGAAGAGCTTCTTGTAGCGTAACATGGGCGAATACGAAACTTTTTAAGCGCATTGGAATTTTCTAGACTGTCACTGTATTGTTTCCACTACCGACTCTTGTGTTATGCCTCTACTCCAGTGTAGCTCAGCTGGGCGCCGCGTAGGTTTTCAGAGAATTAGATGACCGGATATTAAAAAGCAAAACATTTCTAGATTAAAAATAGTTCGTGTTAAAACTTTGAAACTTTTGTTTAAAATGTATTTGTGCTGGAGCCTGGGTATTTTATTGGCTTAACGGGGCTACCTGTAATATTACATATACGCAAACCTGGCCCCTTAGAGCCCGACCAGTCAAGCGAAAGCGCTTGTCACAACATTTATCTTTTATAGTTATCACAATGAAGCTCACAATGGCTCCAGAGCTCCTTGTGTATTTACCGGTTATAACGGAGCTGTCTTGCACACACAGTTAAAAATCGAGGTGAAGGACCTGTGAGAGGTTTTCATGCTCTGCTAGTCATGCGAAGGCTGACACACATGAAATGCACGCCTGCCGATTGGATTAGTGCACTCGCTAACTGCAACGCATTCGATATTTCTCGTTCGCGAGATCGATCGATAGCCTATCAGCTACAAATGTCAGAACGACTGCAATTCTAAAAGCCATCCACTTCCGCATTATTGCTTTTCACGACTGTTTAATAGCTAATGGAACGCACCCTGTTGTCGAATGAAGACAGGCGGAGTGTGTTTGATAAAGAGATATTCCATGTTTGGTAATGAAACGATCAGCCGGTTCCACATTGTAAATTGTTAGAAGAAATCAATGAGAGAGTCATCCCAAGATTCTACGTGTCGATCGGAGAGCTTAGGAGACGCTAATAAACGCTGTATTCACAACGTGCATGTAGCGATTGCCACACTGCAGTGGACGCTTTGCCTGTAAATGTTAGGTCATAATCATAAGCATTTGGAACGAGATTTAGGGTAGAGTAACGGAGGTCGAACAGTTTAGAAGGCATTGCTCCCAGGTTCGAATGCTACACAACATTTTTTTTTTTTTATTGGTTTTATAAGAGAATATGTAAAACATCATGTTGCCTTAATATCATATTGTACATTAACGTATCATTTCAGTTTTATGACATTTCCTATGCACACACAAAAAACTTAATCACAAACTAACGTATTCTTTACAAATAATTAAATTTCTTCAAAGTGAAAACGCATTGAAATAAATAAAAATTAATATCGGGTGTATGAACCTTCAGCATCTATAACTTCCCTCAATCTTCAGGACATAGATGATATCAGATTTGTGCAGTAGTGTGAACGAGAGGCTACAACATCCCAGGCTTCTTGAATTTTTTGTCCTTCATGTATGTGCTGGGAATGCGTGTGCAGCATATTGCATTTATATAGAGCAAATACTGAAGGCAATATTATAATATACATAAGATATAACTTTAAAGTTTGCTGTTTATGGTAAACAATATTACGAAACTAATTTGTCATAATATGTCACAAAGGTTTACTAGAAAAACTTTGCTTCATGCCGGGAGACGAACCTGCGCTCTTAACCACATCACTGCACACTCTGCCACAGAGCTAACGGAACGCACACACACTAGACAATGTCTTGGGTGCTTGCCATATAACACAACTGCTGCAGTGGCTACACAGCTTTGGTGGTTACTTCGTGAACCGCATGCCGTAACGAGCAGGATTTCGAAAATTTTTGCGTTCACGAGAGAGTATATATATTGCAGACTTGCCCGACAAGGTGTACACATTGGGAGCCCTCTGTCCTTCGTACGACACCATAAAAACAAGGTTGCGAAATATAACAGAGGAAGAACACCGTATTGAAATACCACTCCAGAAAATATGGATGAATGACATAGGTACTCTTTCAGGATGGGAAATGCAACTTAAACCTATCTCACTTGCCTTTCGCACAGGACCTTCAGGTATGAGAAAATCATCTGTTAAATCATCCACTTCCACGAACTAGACCTGAGATTGTTTTGGGTCCCAGAGCACAATATGAACTACCTATTTGAATTTAGTTACACACAGCACCTACAGATGTCATTAGGTATGTGGTCAACCCATCACCTCAAGTGCCAGCTACTGCAATACTAAGGTATTACTTGAACATGAATTATCGGTAATTTTGTCCAATGTTCCTTTTTTCAGGTATGGAATGGAGTTCTTTCACGTGCCGTACACCTACGACACGGGATATTATTCCATCTAATAAGATGTTATCAATAAAAGCCACTAATGTGGCTAAACCCATTTACATCTTAGTTTACAAGGCTTACACTCCCTTCCGAAGGATAGTTCTCCAGATTTCGACCTAAGCCGGACTTGATCCCGGGAATCTTGGACCCAGAGGAGAGGGCATTATAGAACTCTAAATATTTCAACGCTGGTATTGCCTTATTCTGAACAGAATTCTTCTGAACCTGTGAACGAATTATGACATATTAACAAATAAATAATTAGAAGAATGAAGACACTCTCCCAGTCTATAAATTGATGTGTTAAAACTAGGCTGGGGAGAAAGTATCTAAAATGTTCCAAAAATGCATTTTCTTGTCATGTAACGCATCGGTTCAAACGTGTCTGATTACGTAATTGAAAATTGATGAGTCGGTTTTGATTTGATTGTCTTTTATACTCGCTATATTTAACTATCTTATAGATCATTTCCGGGAGAATGAAGCAGCACTGTGAAAAAGTGGCTTGCAGGGCAAGATCTAGGCGTAGAAGCATTTTATGACCAATTTGACAAGTGTATGTAGTTCAAAGATGGTTAGCTAATTATACCAGTCCGGTTAATTTACATGAAAAGCGCGAAACTGCCTAATTTGGCAGCATTATTGACCAAATCCCTGATGATGATTTTATTTGAAGAAATGGACGCCTGCGCAGATCAAAATACACATATGAGTTTAAATTGGCCGTACATTAATCAAAGATGAGGTGCACGCCAGTGGCTTAAAGTCAATACGAAGAAACAACTGAAAGAATTCTAGATATGCTAACAGAAGACTGGCGAGTGCGGATGCGCGAAGTAGCTGGCTGGAGCTGTGGGCATCTCACTGAACGAGTGATGCTTTTTTTTTTTTTTTTGTTTATTTACGGACACTCTTTAACATCTCAAGTCATCAGCGTCTCATTCAATTCTGGGCGTGAAACGGCCGACAAATTTTGCTCAAAGGCCTCTTTTTTCAGACTTGAGGTTCTTTGTCGTGCCGTAAATGTGCGACATGGGACCCACGGCTTTACTTCCCTTCTGAAGGAAGCCATACTTTTTACGCCCAGAAGAAATCCATCGATGCTGGCCGGGATCGAACCCGCGATCTTGGATTTAGGAGGCAAGTATGGTAACCACTTCACCACCAGGACCGAAGATCGAGTGATGCTGTACTGTACTACACATGGGTGACGCGATTGTTAATTGTGCACCGAAAATCAAGCAAAAGGCGCCACAATGCAAAGTTTGACGAGATAGGTGCGAAACAATAACAAAAATCTAGTGCGAAGCGTCAGCGGTTCGTTCGAGAGAAAAACGGGCAAGGCAGATGCGCAAAAACGTGTTCTCTTACCTGGACATCGCACAGTCGGATTGGCAAAAGTGCATTATTTGGATTTCTCATTCACCCGTTTCCCGAACTTAATCCCAAGCGACTTCTTGCTAGGGATTACACATTTGACTTCAGGGAAGTTATACAATGACGCCGTTAATAATGATTTTGTAACAAAAGCTATTTCTGGTGAACAAATTGGAAACTCGCTATATCTGAAACATTTTTAAATGATCGTCGCAAAGTTTTGGATAAAAATTTACCAATGACACGTCGGATGTAATAGGATATTAATACAACTTGTCAGCAGCTGCCTGGTTTTAAATATCTGATAGAGAGGAAAAGAGCATACATTTAGAAGAAAATTCGAGTATAATTGAAGATTTCCTTATGAAAAGGAATGTTCATGTCATATGTAAAAGATAGACGCAATATTTATTTATTTATTTATTATTCTGGTAGAGTTAAGGCCATTAAGCCTTCTCTTTGGCTCTACCAGTCTAACTATAATTATATGAAGTTATAGCGATAATATTATAAAGAGCTAAAACGTTTTTATAAAACATTTATCACATACAATGTGAATTTGACTCGCTGGTCAACTATAACAATTGCCTTTCCAGAAACGGATTATTAAACAGGCTGTTTGAACATTGCTCAAGGTATCAATTAATTACATATGTATTACGTACGAGAAAACGATCCAAGTAGCACTGCAAGAGTTCAATTGTTTTATTTTGAAGCAGGAAAATGCATCGTGTTAATGTTTAAATATATTTTCAGTATCTAACGTAATTGGTGGGAAATCTATGTAAAATGAACACAGGAGCTAAAACCAAGTGGACATTTTTCACATAAACATATAGTCCGTTTAATTTAATCTCGGCTCTAGGTTGAATATTTTATGGGAGTAAATCATTAAGAACGTTTCAATTGGATATAACACTTAAGGCAAGAGCACTTTTTATACAATTCGCAGAGGCATTTGTCTCATCGTTTCACAAGCCTCTGAAATGCAGCAGCATAAAATTCTTTGGACTGTTGTCGGAACCAGATAGTGACTTCTGTTTCTACAGCTTCAATGGGGGGAAAATGTTCACCCGAAATTGGTGCTTAAGAGATCCGAACAATTGGAAGTCCTTGGAGTAAGGTTGGGGCTATAGGGAGGATGCTCCAGGGTTCCCCACTTGAAATTTCGTAGCTCCTCGTTTGTCCTTTGGCAGTATGAGGATGTGCGTTATTATAAAAGAACAATATGCATTGAGCCATCCTGGTCGCTTCAGTTGAAAGGCCTTATAAAGTTTCCTGTGGATTCCTTGAGGATGGAATGCCACCGCCTTTCTTATCCCAAAGAACTTTCAGTATCACTTTCCTGGCTTTCGCTTACATTTTTCGCAGGCGACTCAGGATGTGTCCAAAGCTTTGTCTCGGGCTGGTGATGGTGAACCCCAGACTGGCAATTCGGACTAGCGTGTCATGTCCTTTAACGTGGTAGCGACTGAGCTTCTTTACACTTCGTGTTGTGGGGTGAGCATGAACAATACTCATTGTGCACAGACTGTGAAAACCTATGAGATAGGCTATGTCGTGCGGCTGTAGTGCTATAGTTACTCGGATTGTCTTCAATTCGTTGCAAATTCGCTCCTGTGGCAACATCCGTTGGTTGGCTGACAAAGTTTTTGTCTTCTTTATATGTGCCCGCCCTTCGGCGAACTTCTGCATCCGATTGTAAACAGTTTGATGTGAGAGGCACTTCTTACTTTAAATGGGAAGCATTTATTTATAGATATTCTTTGATTCTATACCATTTGCTCATAAAAATCGCACTACGGAGCGCTGCTCGAAGGTTGTACACACATTCAGAGGTGCCGCCATCTTGAAAGTGCTGTTTCGCTATTGTAAACATCGATTGTCTAGTGTCGAATTACCACCGGACTAGGTCTGGTTTGACCATATTTTAGAAAACACTTGGATAATTCACTATAGACTCTGAAGGCCGATATTATTATAATTATTTATTCTATTGTAATTGTAAACCCCAACTCCAATCTTAATCAACTTTTCGTGATGGTTGATTACTCTAATCGTGAAATTGCAGACATGCATCTCATTGTAAAGGGTCTGAAGCACGAGGCTAAATAATAAAATATTTCCAGAAACTTCTGACTCGCCTTGTGGAAAGCGGTTCATTCGAAGAAGACTGGCAGACCAAGCAGAGAGAATTTAAATCCTATAGAGGGTTATAGTGAATATATCATCCGAGACACAAGTAACTATGAACGTAGAGGATCCTGCGGGTTCTTTATATTTGAACTTTCGATTAGAAAGTGAAACTGATCTCCCAGCCCCCAACCCCCCAAAAGAAGAGTTTTGTTCAAGTTATTGCGTGTATGTGCTCAGAACCCTATTTTCTGTTTGTCATGTAGTGCACTGATGAAGCTGCTTTTACCAGGATAGAGTGCATAGCTTTCACCTTAGGCACCGTTGGACAGATCAAAACATTTATACAACTTTGGAAGTTACACACTAGCAAAAATTTAGCAAAAATAGTGACACACAACCGGACTTGGAAGATTTACAGGAGAGTCATGTTGCCTTTGTTCAAACATGTTAAATGTATTCCTGGGAGATGTTCTATTTTATTGTTTGCCATGTGTGGTACATGCACGATGGGGCACCATCTCATATTTGTGTTGTTGCCAGAAACACTTTATATAAGCTATTCCAAAACAAATGGATAGATCGTAGAGAACTAGTGGCATTGGCTTCAATCCATTGGGTTTCTGCCTATGGAAATATTTTAAGGTTATCGCTTAGTCATGGCCTATTGATAACATTGAAATATTTCGACAGCGCATAGAACAAAAATGCCAGTAGATACTTCAGATAGCTGGAACGCTGGACAGAGTACGGCAGTTCATGATGCGGCATTTATAAACTGAAAATGGTTATTTTAATAATCACTGAGTAGCATTTATAACACAAAATTTACGTAATTAGAAAAAAAAACAATGAAAAGGTCATGTATTTATACGCAACTTTAGTTCTGGTTTTAGTTCCTCTATCCATCTCTATGTAAGCCACGCCCTTCTTTAAGTCATTTACACTCCACTTTATCTAGAAGTGCAGGATGTCTATGAATATGACGACATTAAATTTGGTGAATTTTATCACATCAAAAATAAATTACCGTTATCCTCGATGGCCTATGGGGTAACACGCTCTTCTCCGGACTAAGGGCTCGCCAGTTCAAACCTGACAGATTGGATAGCTTTTTAAAGCAGCAGGTCCCGTGTCACAGATTTACGCCACGTTAAAAAGCTCTATACCTGAAAAAATTACGTCCTTGGACTAAATTACCGGCGATTTCACCATATGTTAGCCATGCACTAGATGACACTTGATTACCCTTCTTCTCACATTTGTTGGTGCTAAGTGTGAATGGTTCATATGCTCCGTCAGGATCAGGAAGGGCAAACATTGATAAGTGGAAATGCTTAAGAATAAGAAGAAATTGGTACTTTTATTTATTTTGCCTTCGTTAAATGCTCAAGACAGCTAAAGCAGGGGTAAAACCTTTGTAAATTTTATTTTATAATCTTAGTGGATATATGCTTCTACATATTATATGCTAAAAGCAATATAAAGCACATAAAAAGAGTCGTTCAACAGCATCCAAATCTGGCAATTTTCTGTTGAGATGACTTTACCTGAACTAAGGTGAAAACAAATTAAAACGGTTCCATTAGAAAATACAGCAGTTTCCTAATGTTGGTCTTTAGTTACATTTCGTCGTTTTTGAAACTGCAATAGCAAAAACACTCCCCTTGATCGTGTTCAGCGCATCCACAAGAGTGTTAGCAATTAGAAATAGCCATTTATTTGCGCAGAACGAGCTGCTGTTAATTGCTGCTTTATCACCGTTAATTGCTGCTGCGAAAGATCTGATATTTAAGAGCACAGTATTCCTTGTGATAAACAACGCAAAGGGTTTTCTTTCATGCTGACAGGTGGGACAATCTACAGCAGAAATCTGAGCTGCTTCACTCCCATTAATTGTAACCAATTTGTGTGCTCAAAAAGTACAAAGCGAATGTGTTGTTTCGAATACTTCACTCGTCAATTATAGGCACTGGATAAACCAGCTACAAATTATTAAGAATGAAACATACACTTTTGCATTTGACATTATCTTAATTGGTGCAAAGTAATTGGCATACACAAGACGGTTCACTGAAGAAACTAGAAGTAAAACAGCACAATGGTCAGCATAGGTAGATATTACCTTTCGAATTTGCGTATGAATTTAGCGATGCCTAATGTGAATTTCTAGCTTGTATAAAGCACGATAGTGGAATAGAAGCTAAGCACATTATATATATATATATATATATACATACACTTTTATATATAGTATATATACTTATTATTATAAATATATATATGAAAAAGAAACAAGAGCAAAACGCGGAACAGCAAGATAAAGTGCGTAAATAAAAACATATACGAGAAGAAGGATGAAGAAAGAATGGAGGGAAAAGGAAAAAGAAATGTAAGAAAATGAGAGGGAAATCAAAAAGACGAAGGAAGGGGAAATAAAGACACAGAAGGAAAGAAAAAGCGAAGTAGAATCAGGGGTTATAAGAAGATGATGAAACAAAGAGGAAAAGAAAATGAAAAGGGTGAATAGGAGAAGAGAAGAAGGAAGGAAAGGAAGAGAGACGGGGATAGAAAGAGAAAATTGTGTAGAAAATCGAATAAGAGAATAAGCACGGTAAGAGAAAAAAGATTGAGAAGAAATAGCTAGAAAAGAAAAATAAGAAAAGAGCAAAAGAGCTAGGAAAGCACAGGAGGAGGATGAAGAGCAGCGAGGGGAGGGGAAAAGGCAAAAAATAAAATGCGAGAGCATGACGGAAAAAAGAGGAACAGAAATGAGAAAATGAGTACAAAAATAGAAAGAAGAGGAAAAGAAACAGAGGAAATACAAAAAGAATAAAGAGAAACAAATAAAGAAGAAAGGAAAGAAGAAGAAAATAGGATGAAGAATGAAAAGGTACATATGATATGAACGGAGAACATGAGAAAATAAAAGAGCAGGAGAAAGATAAGGAAAATACCAAAGAAGCAGAATAAGATGGAAAAATAAACAGACATGGAGAAAGAGAAAAAGAGAAGCTGAACTAATAGCAGAGTAAGCAGGAGGAGAAAGTGGGGAAGAGGAAAAATAAAATGAATAAGGAAAACGAGAAGGCAAATGGGAAATGAAATAGGAATGAAACAAGAAGTGAGAAGAAATAGTTGGAACAGGGACAGCAAGAAGGGAGAAAAATGAGAGAAGAGGAAGGGTAAAAGTAAAATAAAACCCAGCTAGCATGGATATAAGCAGTTAGCAAGATTTATGACAGCAATGAGGGAAAACAATTCCCTAAATTACTTCCTCGGTCCCGAAATTATATATTTTCAAAGTAACAGCCTTTAAAACATTTGCCTCGTTCCCGCCCGGATCCGCCACTGACCAAGTGTGAGCTCAACCATGCGACGTTTACATCAGATCACGCAACGCTGTGGGAATGGATGACGTAACATCTCAGCTGATAGCGGTGTTTGGCGGCCCAGCTCTTGACGCGATTGTTACTACGGTTTGAGGCGCGGGAAATTTCAGTGTTACGCCGCTTTGATGGCACGGAAATACGTGTGTAAAACACCAGGAGAAACAAGTCCTTTGTGTTACCTACCAAATGTCAGACCGGGTAGTTAATTACGGTTTAAAAAAATATGCAGTACCCCTATCTTTCTAGTAAATTTTTTAAAACAATATTGAGCACTGTGGAATGAAATTTCGTGCTGTAAAACTTCTCACAAATTTACAAATTTAGCATTGGAAAGGTGTTATGAAGTTTACAAACAACGTTTTAAATTTTTGTTGAAACATGTCCTTTTCAGTAATTGCGGTAAATTTGTTTTTCAATAGTTTTCTTTCGTAGTTTACAAGTAGGTATACGAAGGCTGGATGTAGTGACAAGATTCTTTATATGATATTATTAGTTCTAAATCCAGTTATTTAACTCTGCTAAAAATAGGAATAACTTTGTTCTTATCCCCGCACATCTATAAATGCCATATAAGCAATGCAAGTTTCTAGAGGTCAGTAGGGAACACCAAGTACCATAGGCGCCTCGAACTAGGAATTCTTTTAGATTCGACAATTTTACCGATTATTTATGTACATTTGCTTTAATATCATCCCAATATCTACCGAAAAACCGGCCCTTTTTAGTCTGCTGCATGCACGTTCAAGTTGGCTCACAATACACGAGCCGCTATTTTGTGGACCATTCAGCACTCTATTTCTCTATCTTTTTTCTCGTTTGTGCTATTTTTTAACCGCAAACTGGTATTAAAATTTCATGGCGAATAAACCAACAAAGCAGTTGCTTCAAGGATAAATAAAATCATGAAAGTACTACGCAACGTGGCGCTGTGTGATGATGGCTTGCGCTTTGGAAAAATTTCTGCCCCGGAATCTGGCTTGGAAGCAATTCTTCTGAGAGGCTCGAACTGGAGGGGGGGGGGGAGATCCGCCGGAAACCCTATCTACGTCCTGGATCCTGGTCGCCCAATATCTCCCTCACTCACTCCTTTCTACCGGAAGTGCCTCCACTAGGAGAGTAGGTACAAACGGCTAGCCGTT
This sequence comes from Metallyticus violacea, assembly GCA_030762175.1. Classification (NCBI taxonomy): domain Eukaryota; kingdom Metazoa; phylum Arthropoda; class Insecta; order Mantodea; family Metallyticidae; genus Metallyticus; species Metallyticus violacea. The sequence continues at coordinate 80,926,001 of CM060845.1, forward strand.
GAGCAAGGCTGAAGTATCAAAATGTTCTCCGACTCTTAACAATTCAAGCCAAGGCAAATTGGTAAAATTCTATTTATCATACAAGATAGTTAGCAAAACACTTATGGCAGAATATTTTAATTTTTTTAGTGTGAATAACAAAAGAAAGAACTGCAGTAATTTAAAATAACTAATGTCTTTATATAAATGAAATTATTTTAATACTATCCTCTGTTAGAGAATAAAGTCAGGTAAATAAAGCATTTCAGAAACTGATATAAGTGCTGTGATAATACCAAAAATATATTTAGGTATTTTCTCCAACACAGTGTGCAGTTTCCCTACAATTCATATACTTTTTCATCCATAAATAAGAGGAAAAATCATTTTAATAACAGAAATTACACTCTAAAGTATGCAGAATGTAAATATTGTTTTCTGATACAAAATAACTCCTTAGCAATCGCTGTATTATAGAGGTCTTGATGTCTGTCTGCCCAACGGCTTGATAAATATAGCATACCTACTGTAAGCTACGAAGCATCATTAGTTTTTAGTCAAAGGGAGGGTATCAGAGGCACGAAGGATCAGTATGAGAACAACTGCATGGGTGCAAAGATTTAAAACTGGGCGATAAAACGTCAAAGATGTACACCAGAATGGGGAGTGAAATAGCAGAATAAGCAGTGAATTCGTGACTATAGGCAGACATGAGGAAACGTAAAATTCAACTGCTGTGCGCAGGAAAATATCCACTGGAAACAAAAAATATGGGGCAGATGGGTCCCAAGGCAGCTGTCAGATGATCAAAGTTTGCATGGCAAATGATTAGAAGATGCTTTTATCCATCAAATTCTGGTATTCCCCACTATTAAGAACCAGACGTAGTGTAGTGTAATAGAGGCGGTGCAAAGTAATAGCCAGGTCAAAAAGCTTCTTCCTTGAAGGTGCCAGCAAGCTGGACAGGTAAACCAAATATGTTGCAAAGTACGGATGGTTATGTCAAGAAAAACAAGGTATAAACTACCCTATAAGATATTTGTAAAAGATATACATATGTGTTATCAAATTTCTGATATTTAATTTCCTCATTTCTTCAGCTACAGTTAGTCCTTAGTTAGCCATGCTTCTTTTTACATCATCTGTCTATTGTTTCCTTGATTTCATGCAATTCAGATAATGTCTCTTCATAAGGTTTTTGTACTATTAGTGCGCGCACCTGCCTATCTACATGCATTGTTTACAGTTGCTGTGGCCAAGCTTTCTTCGCAACACTCAGTACTAGTTGCTTTGATCATATTGTGTTGGTATAGATTTAAATTCTTGTTCGATGTAGTTTGCGAAGGTGATAAGGTGGTCAACTCATATTAGTATTTGTTATAATGTAAAAATATAAGTAAAATATGCTTGAATTTATGCAGCGCGGAGACATATCTATTCGCCATAATTGAAATATCATGGTATCCATTCGATTGGTGCAGAGGATGAATATTCGACTACACATTTTTAAACGCACTGTATACTTTGAAAGTGTATAAACAGATGTTAAGTTCTTAAGAGAAAAGAAACTAAAAGCCTATGATTTATGTAGGCATAAAGAGCAAGACGTAACAGTGTCAAGAGTAGAAGAAGACTACATGAATAAAGCAGCAGTGTCTTCCTTAACCTGCCTTAACTACAAAGTAACAAGTCTTTTGTTTCCTCCCTAACGGAACCTATATGCGCCTTTTGAAAGAAGCAAATATGTGTTCCCTTCTTCGACGAACTCAAAGCGCTTCCCAGTTAACTATTTGCATATTACAGGCGAAAATAAGCATAACAGATGTCAGTCGCAGCATTTCTATTAGATATACGTATAGGTTATAGAAACATTGAACTATCGTCAATCAACTACTTAATAATATCAAAGCTGGATTAATATTCTACTAAATATGAAACCACAATGCCTAAATATGAAAGGATATGGCGTCATGTACAAAAATTGCAAAATATAAAGGGATATTAGTATTTTTACTTAACCTATACAGAAATATTATATAAAAACAACTACGTTTATTTATTCATAATTTAAAATTGTCCATTATCATAAATATATTTTACTCTACGCTGTCCAGGCTTATTGTCTCTTAAAAATAACAAATAAATTGTTAAAAAGAACCCGCAATACTCAAGTTTACATTTGTTAAAGTAAATACAATGGAAAACTCCTTCAGTACATTTTTTCCCTATTCATTTTACAAATCCCTTCAGCAGTTAATATATATACTTATATATAAAGCGTAATCATAACATAAAAGCTATAAACACATGGAGTTCAGGACACTTCCAGGTAAAGCCTGGGGAGGTCATGGCTTGTGAACATTTTAAGATACCTGTATTTTTCTCACACAAACACACACACACACATACTAAATGCTGACAATAAAGTAATATTTTAAAATAATAAGCAATAATAATGTTTGCAGGTAAAGAAAAAAGGAGGGTTAAGACCCAAGACACGGAAATGTGAGGAGGAAAAACAAGTTTTATTTCTTTTTCTTCTTTTTCTTCTCATATATATTTTCCTTCCTTTACATCTTATTTCTATCCAACTTTTCTTTCTTTCTGCTTCTTAGAGAAAAAGGGAAGAACAAAAGGGGTCTTATTTTTCGTTTACCTTCTACTTTTCAAACAGAAAAAGACAGAAATGGATTATATGCCCTTCTTTCTTTTTAGAAAAACGGGGAAGAAGGGATGAACCAAAAATAGAGAAATAACAACAACAATAATAATAATAATAACAATAATAGCAACAACAACAACAACAATAATAATAATAATAATAATAATAATAATAATAATTCGCGTTTGCGACTGCTAATACGGAGGTCCTGGGTTCGAAACCCGATCATATCAACCTGTATGGGTTTTATTCGGAGTTTTTCTTACCCTGAGAAGGTGAATTACAGCTTTAAGGCACCAAGGGATCCGAGCTCATTTGCACCATTATTAATTCATTTCATTTGTCCCTGCACACGTACACCTATAATATATTCATTCCACAATCTACAAACGTGGCAGAAAAGCGACAATAAATAAAACATTTAACTCAAGTCTCTTGGGGATATTGAGGGTTCGATTAATTTCCGTGTTATTATAAAAGGTGCAAAACTTCAGAATCTTTCAAATATGGACGAGTTCAAACTGCTAAGAATTAAGAAAGAGGTTTCTGCAGAGAAGAGTTCACGAGATAATTATATACAAGTGATTTTATTTTCTGAACAAACTTTGGCATGAAGTAAAATTATGCCAAGACCTTATATAAGGCAAAAATGTTCTTTAAATACTCTTTGTCGGTGCTGGTGGTGTAGTGGTAACCATACTTGCTTTCTAAACCCAAGATCGCGGGCTCAAACCCGGCCAGGATCGGTGAATATTTTGGGACGTAAAAATCCTAAGTATAGCTTCCTTCGGAAAGGAAGTAAAGCCATGGGTCCCGTGTTGTACATTTACGGCACAATAAAGAACCTCAAGCCTGAAAGAGAGGTCTCTGAACAAAATTTGTCGGCCGTTTCACGCTCTGAATTGAAGGAACGCTGATGACCTGAGATGTTAAAGAGCGTCCGTAAATAAACCAATTAAAAAATGTTCCTAATCGTGTTGTGTAACATTCTCTGCCTTTGTTAATAATGATAATGCTTTAAACAATATTTTAATGCATAATGATTCCTGATGCAGTATTTTTTCTGAAGAAGCAATAGTACTTATATATTTTCCAGACAATAAAAATCGTCTCTTGTTATGCTTTGATTATTAATAAAGTCTCATACATTCACGTCATAATATATAATGTGACAGTTTTAAATACCATAAAAGCTTTGAAATATAAAAATATTTATTATGTAAGTTGCTTCCTGGAAATTTTATTTTTTGAGCGTATATCGTTTCCCACGGAGAATTTACAGTTATTATTATTATTATTATTATTATTATTATTATTATTATTATTATTTATTGCTTATATCATCATCATTCCCTATTAACTGGAAACAACTACCTACATATTAAATGCTGAACATACGCGGTACGTGAACGGTGCATTAGAATCGAAAACAATGATGCATTCATTGGTGGTCAAATGCGTCCTTCACGGTCATACGTATCAATGGCCATCATAGCGCTATGTCGTCATTGATACAACACCAACATTGTGGCGTATTTAATATGACGTCAGCGAGAGGTTATCGAAGGTCACTTGGAATCTGATAAGACTAGACTCTGAACGTCTCGCTGCCAGCTTTACTGTTCGCAGACAATAGTGGAGTATTTTAGAAGGTATAGCTATAGTGATGGAAATAAAACAGAAATAATCCTATGGACGTTTTCGTTTTTATCACTTTTGTGAGAATGCATGTCGTTCCGCGTACGTGAATCAGATAATTTTGCTAAATTTGGCCAGATAATGCATTAACGTTACACGCGTTATCTACTTCAACATGAGAGATACTTCCTATGTCCAGAACTGGAAAAATAGGGCGGGGGGTGTCTATTATAGGAGCATTCATATTTCTTTTGTTAGTAAAATATCACAAAGTACTACACGGAATGAGTTTCTGGTTTACTTTAACGCGTCTAGAACACTCATTTAGAAGTGTTGCATATCTATCGATGTGCATTTAAAATTACCACGGTTTCCATTAGATGTGAAATAATTTCGTGTTTCTCAGCATTTCTATTGACTTTAAGCTTTTGCTTAAGAAATAAACCCCCCTGCAAACTTCATTTCATTCTTTAATTTATAAGTTGTACCAAACACTGAATATAACATTTTAGCACCACAAGTATAGGAATATGCTATAGACCAACAGTTTTAATAATTAACAACTGATTTGAAAAATATCGCCGAATTATTTGTTATATTATGTTTGTCCTGTATTTTCTTTATTTTTGTCTTTAATTTTATGATTATTATGCCTTACTTTAGCAAGCAAGGTCACGTTAGTAATAAGGTGAAGAACGCCTTAGGACGGAAAGCATAAAATGCATCCACTGCAATTTGCAAATGAGCAAAGTTTCGGCTTTGCTGTCCTATGAAAGATATATATAAAATCTGATGTTACAACGTATGGAGAATATGGTGCGTGCACTGGGGGTATCCAACGATGAGAATGATTTCACGAACCACCTTAGTTGTGTGTGTTTTACATTATCATGCAAAAGAAAACACCTTTGCGACTCACGAATGCAGGCTCTTAGTTTTTAGTTTTTTGGAACACGTTACAGCTAACGTATACAATAGCGTTGGTTGTTTGCGCACAAGAGTATAATCTTCTTTAGGTGCAGTGGTGGTTTCGGTTGTTTGCATGTTAGTAGTCTATCAAGAAAGCAATAGGTACTTAGACTGAGGCGACAACAATGCGAAACAGGCATAACTCATGCCGCTTTCTCAGCCATTGGTCAACTCATGTGGAACCAATGGCACTGACGTTGAATTATATATATATATATATATATATATATATAATGTAACAAATTAACAATAATAATAAAAGCAGAATAGAATAAACACTTAGATAAAGTCACACTTGAAATTACTATATTTCAAGTGTGATTTATCTAAGTGTTTGTCCTATTCTGCTTTTATTATTACTGTTAATTTGTTACAATGTTAATAGTGTTACTTTATTTTTATTTTATATTATATATATGTATATAATATATATGTATATAATATATATGTATATAATATATATGTATATATTATATATGTGTATATATGTCTGTGTGTCTACGTGTACAGTGTATATATATATTCTTTTTCATACAGAGCGCATCACCTAAAACTTGCACCACAAATATTTCAGCAGACAGCTATAGATAATTAATACTTGCATATTACGACAGCTTGTTATAGAATCGTACAAAATACATCACTGACATACTAATTTACTCTAGTTTTGTTTTCTTGATGTAAATAGGATTGTTCCATTTTGGGAAGAAAAAAAAAAAAAGTAACGTAAAGTGAAATTTTAAAAATAGCTCTAAATGCGCAATTTTTTTTTTTCAACAAAAGTCCGTATATACTTTTGAAATAAAATAAGAATGGTGGTTTCTGAAAATCAGTGAAATGAGATTATTGTGAGTGAGGGTTTACCTGAAACCCAAAATTTAAAAAACAGATTTGTAATGAAACTCTGTTTATAGCATTTAAATAAAACAAGAAAAATATTTTCTGAAAATCAGGGAAATCGGATCATTAGGAGCGGAGTATACTCGTATATGAAAATAGAATTTTTGTAATCGCCGAAGACGTCGATTAAAGATGGCTCGGGGGGAGATGTAGCATACAGAAAATTGTTATTGTTAGCATTAATAATGTATTCCCTCCAAGCGATAAACTTGGTGTCATGTGTAAGAGTATGGAGGGAAATAGTCTGCGCATGCGCACGGACGAATAATTAGACTTAACCTTACAGGCTTCATTATCGAAAGGCAGCGGAAAAAGCCGAATTCTAGGGGAATACTGGAACTATACAGAGTGATATCCAAATCTTAAGCGATAGTGCATGTACTCTTATCAACTTTGGTAGTGTAAAGTGTAGAATAAATGCAGGCGAAGAGAACACAGCAGTTTCGGAACACAGAAAAAGCAGCAATTGCGCGTCTAAAACGTACTATGTAGTTTAAATGTTAATCACATTCCATATTATTTGTTATACAACTAAGTGCAATTGGAAACGTTAAGCTAACAACATAACATGCAATAATGATACAGGAAAGCATAACTTTTAAGCCTGAAAGTAATGTTTTTATTAAATACATATGTATAGCTTCAGTTAGCGTTACTTGTTCTATTACTACATTCTCTGCTCTAGAGCTCAGTAATAATCTTCAGCAATACAACTTGCCGAGGAATTCGCTTAGTTTGCGCAGTTCCTGCATGACGTACTTTCACATTCATACAGCGTACATCGGAGTGCTCTTCATGATACTGGGGCTAACACTACGAAATATTGCGCCTAAAAGCTTAACTGTTTAGCTCTCGGCAACAATACCTTCCCATCTTAATGCTTTTGTTCCGAATTTTATTCTTGTCGACACTTGAAATTTGAGCATCACAAATTTACTGACAGAACATTTTTGGTCAATAGTATAGCAGGCGACTGTTGCGTGGGACAGCTCATTAAATGCAAAGTATGTGCTTTGCATCGCACGATGAGTGCTTATTATTTATACTCACTGCAAGCGTCGACTCGTCAAAGTTAAATCGCGATATACACAGTGGATGCTAAAGCTCCAAGTGTTCAGAATACCATAATTATTTAATGTTTTTTTTTATACAGGTTAAAATAAAGGGAAGTTATTTTAACCATCTTATTTCTTAACTGCATTATATATGCACATATAAGTGATCTTATCTCTTAAATTGTTATGGAAACGGTTGCATCATCGACAATAAACGTACGGCTACTAGCGGCTTCTTTTTCAATATGAAAATGCATTGCGAGCGGTCAACACTTATAAGGCCCATTCTGTGCCAAAAAAAAAAAAAAAAAAAAAAAAACACAAAGTGTGTAAAATACTGTGATTGTACAAGTTCGTCCGTGAGCGGGAGATTCAAGTTCGACATCCGCCAGGATCGTCTTGCCTGAAAGAGGTTTCCTCATAAAAACCAATTGCCGGAGAGGCGCCCTAAATATAGACCTGGGACCTTTCCTTCCTTCCTCTTGTATCATCAGTGTCTACCGCCTGTAATGCCTCAGCAATAAAAACGGGCGTTAAATACCATTAAAAAACAATGGCATCTCATATATTGCATAGTTGAGTAATGGAGGAATAATAGCTTTTATCATGATTGCTAACACTTGCGATCAGTTTCATAGCGGTTGCTTTATGCTCCGAGATAGCAACTATAGCCAAAACTGCGAATCGGACAGTAGGCAGCATCCAGGTCGGTAAGAAATGTGTGTCGTTCATTGGCTGCTCAACTTCCATAGCAACCCAGACGGACGCGTGAGTATTGCCAGCCTGCTAAATATAATTTTTAGAGACTTTGGTTAGCCACAACAAATTTATAAATTTCGCCCTTACTGGTATAGTGACTTAGCTACTTGTTTTATAGGCTGTAGCTACAAAATTAAATTAAAAAAAAAAAAAAAAAAAAAAAAAATTAAAGTATTACTTTTCATAGCTATTGCATTGGATTCGATAATATTGAAGCGATTCGTATGGTACTACTAATTTTAGTGTTGCATTTACATAAGCAGTGAATGTTAAAGTACATCAATATACTTAAAGTTCATTTTCCTATTATACAATGCGGTAATACCTCTGAGGTGTGGTTTTATGTTGAAGTACATATAGCAGATTTTACTTTATCGCCCTTCTGTTGTGAAATTTGTAGTTTAAAACAATGAGTAGATATAGGTAATTGTGTATATCAGTATATTTTATACTTAAACTTATATATCACGAGTCGCCACTGGTTCCTCGTCACGTGAAAGCAAAGCTCAACAATAGCACTCCTAAACACTCCCCCAACTGTAGGTAAGTGGAGTGGAGTTTATCTGATGTTAAATCCGCTAATAGCTGAAACTAAAATATTATTATTGGTGTGGTCAGATAGAAAATCAACCAATGGAACGAAACAAAATTTTGAATTTTCACCAATCACAGCCGGATATGGCAGTAAAATTATCGAAAGAAGTTATCAAATGCGTTTTATCACGCGAAGTGCATTTGTCTTGTGGTCAGTGTAGACAACACTACACTTCCATTATATAATTCCTCAACACGCATCGCTGACCACTTTTGCTAGACGCGATAGCAGTAAAAGTATGGATAATGGACAATCATAACGCAAAATAGTGGGCTCATAAGTATAACCTTTTATACAAGTGTTAATATTCTGCGAGCGAATTTCAAATTTATATTATTTTTATTTCTATTCTATTCATGAATTTGCCCTAAACTCTATTTTGCTGTTCTCTGTTGGTATTACTGACAGTCGGCATTCTTCTGTCGCAAGATGGCAAGTGCAAATATACAATTATTACAATTTTGTAAGCCAAGTTTAGAGGAATTATATTTAACTTCTTTAACTTCTTATTTCATTTTATTTATTCGCGAAATAGTCCTGATAAATATTTTTGTAAGCCAAGTTTAGAGGAATTATATTTAACTTCTTATTTTATTCGCGAACAAGTCCTGATAAACATCTCTCGAGAGACTGAGCTTTCCAGATAAATTCACTCACTGTGATGAAACTATGGAATAGCCAAGTTTTCTTCAACATTGGAGTCACAATAAAAGGATGACTTTCAATGTTAACATGGTTTTACTGTTTAACAACCGGGGGTCTTTCAAGTGGTATCAAATATTTATTGCTTCGTGATCAATACATTCTGACAGTAGCTTCAGCCAATAGCAATCTAGAATTTATCAGCAGACAAACTCCACACATAAGTGGTGTCAAATGGCAATATATCTACACCTCCGAGTGTTATTGTTGAGATCTTCTTTGATCTGCTGGTGGTTAATGAGGATATATTAGAAAAGTACGGTAAATTCGCTGATTTGCATTAATTGTTAAAACGATTAATAACAAGTTTAAAGCTTTGACAGCTATTCGAATCGACAGGTCGCGTATGCCGAAATTTTAAATATAAAATGTAAAAGATTTTTATTTGACAGCCGCGCAGATCAAACCCAAGTTGAATAAAACTTACATGGACTATGCCTTAGCGTTGACGACTGTTTATATTTGGATAAATGTTCAAACATTGCGTTCTGGATGCTCAATTAAATTCACATGAAACATCTACAGTAGAAATGGACGGGTGCGAAGTAAAAATGCGCGAGATTTGTAGGCATTTTAGTGAGAAAATGAACATTGTATGTGAAAAATCCATGTGGGTGATGGGTGCCACGATTGTAGATTGAGGAGTAAAAACCCACGCGAAAGAACAACTAGCCTTTCAAATGCAGTGTGCTGAGCATTCGATTCGTTTAGTGACTGTGGACATCTGAGTTATAGGCGGGGAAATAAGTGGACAATTGGTAGAAATTGCGTTGAAGGATTTCAATAGCTCGGAATCCCGCCTCCCACCCTCAAAAATATATAACAGCTTCACATTTATTGTAGGCGTCTCATTTTTTTGAGTAATGCACTTTACAAAGCACAGAATATTTCATGAAATCCTCACATTGAATTACTCTAATAGATTTTTTAGGTTGACGGACTTTGCCAGGTGTCATAAATGCCAGTTACCTTGCACAATTTCACTACGCCAGGTGTTCCTGGTGGTCTAGACCCAAGATCGCAGGTTCAATCCCGGCCAGGGTCGAAGGATTTTTTTCGGATAGTAAAATCTTAAATAGAGCTTCCTTCAGAAGGAAAGTAAAGTCATGGATTGCGTGAAATTTCAAGCCTGAAAGAAGAATGCTGTGAGCAAAATTTATCAGCCGTTTCACACCCTGAATTGAATGGGACTCTGATGACCTGAGATGTGATGATACTTGCTTTTGCAATTTCTCAACGGGTTTTCTTGGTGGTGCTATGTGCGAGTATTCCACGCGAGCGCTCACGTTGCAGACTAAGGTTCTTTATCATTCCTGCGCATGTGTTTGTGTCGTGATTGCCTTGTTAAATTTTATTTGTTTATTGCATATTAAATATGCATTTTTCGCTGTAATTCCAGATAACATAAGGTTTAAAGCTGGTTTGTTAATAACTGGTGTAGGCAATGAGTTTGCATTTCCGAGTTAGTAAGCGAACTACATATTCATTTACGCCTCGGGTACAGAAATTAACTCATACAAGTGCTTTGCTGGTGAGCATTGGATTGGAATGATAGGGACCGAGGAGGATGTACTTCAGCCATGCTCAGTCGCTAGCCATTTGTGTCTACGCCATCTCCTAGAGGAAAGGACGAATTGAGGGAAACACAGGGCGGCCATGGATGGTAAGGCAGTACGCAAATGGGGTCTCTTAACATTGTTTCTAAATATATTTCAATGCGCAAGCCACCGTCACGCCGCACCAGCCCAACTTTTGATCCTGTAATAGAACTAACGGGATGAAAAACGAGCGGAAAACTTGTGGAAAGGAATGATACCTCCAGCTTTCTCAAAAGCGACCAGGAGAAACCAAGTAGAGGGAAAAAATGTAAGGATGGCCGACCTCAAGAGATATGAAGCCGGGACTTCCTGAATGCTTGCCCCAAAGGTTGCTGATGGAACATAATTTAATACTAATACTTGTATAACACATAATAATGAAAAATTACTGGTAGAGATTAAGAAACAGAACACATTTTCACTAATATTGGTTACAGCTCAATGCACTTGTAATGTATTCCTGGACTTGGCCACAATCCGACTTTCTACTACTTTTCCAACGTAGAAAAATATTTTCGTTGAATATGTTATTGATATAATCAATGACTGTATGTAGCCGGAAATTCAAGAGAATGTTAAAAAATAAAATTGGTATTTCCAGAAAAATGTGTTCACTTGCTTTAATACCAAAAATTTTAACTTTAATTTTATACACTTTAATTTTAAATACACTTAATAATAATAATACGACTCGGCAGAAATCTCTAGCCCCTTAACAAAGCATTGACCAACTTGTGTGCACGCACAAAATGGGAAAACCAAATTCAGATTTTGATGGGGACCTCTATTGAATGATTTCCGGACACTGCACTGAATTCACGATGAATGGACAGACATTTACGCTCGCTTTATGAGCAGTTGCGAGTTTAATGCTATCACGTACCGATACAATTATCCATTGTGTGCTGCCAATGCACGGAAACTGTCTCTAAACCTAACGTCTGTGCTTCATGGGGCAATGAGAGTAGGTGGTAATAGTAAAAATGATAATATTATTTATATAACAGTTCTCATTACTAAGAATATTTATTTTCTTTTTCCATTCCTTCTAATCTTTCCTTGCCTTTTAGACTCTTCTTTTACTACTCTAATAACGTCATATTTCTCTTCCATAATTTCTCCACTCTTTTCTCTTAATTTGTTCCCTTTTTCATTTTCTTCTACTTCTGTACCTTTGTCCCCTTACCTTCTGTTTCTCCTCTACAAATTACCTGATATTTTTCTTTCTTTTTTCTCTTCTTGTTCTGATTCTCCTTATATATCCCTTGTCGTTGTTTGTTATAACTTCCTTTTTATTCTTCCCTCGTTCTTCCTTTTCTTTCTCCCTTCTTCTTTGTAGTTCTATTTCTTTATCTTTCTCATTGCCCTTTTCTACCTTTATACCTCCTCTATCTCCATCTCTTATCCCTTCTTTGTCTTCAATGTTTTATTTCTAATTCTCCTATTTACGTACCTGTTTTTCGTTGAATTACTTATTATTTTTCCTTCCTTAGATCTCAAAATCTACCACTTTCATTTAGTTAATTACTTTTCATTTTTTTCTTTATGTCCCTTCCCTATTTGCCCCTTTTTCTTCAGCCTCCTATTCTATATTTTGCTCACGGCAGCCGGTTTCCCCCCCCCCCCTTTTTCGTGCTTTTTTAGCCTTCATTTTCCTGGTTATTCTCTTGGCTATTTCTCCTTCCCCTCGTCATTCTGTATCCTGTTCTCCTCACTCTCCATCCCTCCTTTTATTTTATTTATTTACTTTTTAACAACTTCGATATTTTTGTGATATATATATAAACACTTAATTCTCGCTACTACTTTCAGGTACCGCATATAATTCTCGCAGGGATAGCTTTTCTAAGCAGATGCTCTGTTAGATTTTTACTCTGTTGTATTAATCTCAGTTACCATTTTGTTCTCCTTTTTTTCTGGTATTCGGTCGGGAATTTTTATGCACAATCGCTTTGAATAAACATAAATCTTAGCAAAAACACGTGGGTAATATCGCAGGTCCCAGGCATTGACGTTTATTGGTCGAGCGACAGTGCTGCCCCCCCAGCTGGAGTACCGTCAGTCTGGAAATGCAGTAACTCTTGTGGACGCAACGCTTCTCCTCCCTTGTACGGCCTAGACCAGCTCTGCTGTTGCTAAATCAACACAGTTCGTTCTCATTACAGACACTTATGAAGGTACTTTCAGATATGAGCTAAATGTAGAAAGGATATTTGAGTTGAGGAAATTGGTTTATTGAAGATGACAGCCTATTTAATTTATCCCACTAATACACTTAAACAATAAAAATTGCTTACCATTTTCGTATTTTGCAATAAAATAAATTATTTTTAAAATATGCACTTTAGTGCAAAAAATCTCAAATTATTTGCTTTCTCGTGTTATATCTAGGAAGTAATACATTTACTGCTTTTTAATAACAATAATAAATGTTTAAATCATCTTATTATTTAATACATGAAGTAAAAATTAATAAACTGTTTTTCTCAATAAAATAAGTACATGATTTTATAAATGCTCATTTCAAATGTTCAAACAGAGGAGAGAATTATGTAAATCTTTATATTTCTTTTATTTTATCAATATTTAAGTAATTACTAAGTGTTCAGTTCAGAAGAATTGCTTGTTCATTACATTGCTCTTAGCCACTACAAAAATTCCATTTTTCAGTAGGATCCATGGTCAGATTATTTCCATAACCACAATCTAAAGACTATTCCGCAGAAAGCAGGGAGTCACTGATTGCAGCAGAACTCTTCTCTCTGATACAGTTTAATCGATTACAGAACTATTTTTAAAACGATTATGCTTATTAGTTTTTATATCTCTTCTATAACAATTAATAAATCTGATAACTTGACAAAATGTTAATTTACTTCAATATTTCCATATCGAGCGCAGCATACATTGTTAGTTTCCAGATGCAAGCAAACGTTTCCTTTTCCACGATTACTTATTCATACATAATAAACGTCATTTTAAATTATTTCACTTTTAATTTTATAATGTTTAAATGCAGATATCTTGGTCCTTGTCAATTGTAGGAACTTTCAGTTTATGAAGTTTATCAATTAAATAATTTCATGTCGGTCCTGGTAGAGGTAGCCATACTTGTCCCCTAAAACCAAGATCGCGGATTCAAACCCGGCCAGGGTAGATGAATTTTTTCGGTGTAAAAATTGTGTAGACATTTACGGCACGATAATGAACCTCAAGCCTGAAAGAAGAGGTCTCTGAGCAAAATTTGTCGGCCGTTTCACGCCCTGAGTTCAATGGGACGCTGATGACCTGAGAGGTTAAAGAGCGTCCTTAAATAAACCAAATCAAAAAATAAATAAATAACTTCATAATCTTCAATGCAAGATTAGACTTTGAACTAAATTGTAACTTTTTTCATTTAAATTTTTTGACACACTATGTCCCTGCCCCAGATTTTTTGGAGCATACAGTGCTCCAGTGTTAATCTAAAGTTGGTGTTTGCTTTTTCTGGAAAACCCTCACTAATGCAACTTATTTTAACCGTAAACGGAATTCGAATGCATCAGACTAACACCGTCGTTTCGTAGATATGACAAGGCCACAGATATAAATGCCATACTTAATTTAATATTTAATAAAAGTGGGTGCACATTGAGATAAAATATAAAATGCATCTTTATATACAAACTAATTAAAGTTTTTCTAATAGTTGCAGTTAATGTTAAAACCTGAATCAACCGAATAGCTCGCCACTCCTAACAAATTCAACAAAAGCTATCCTTTAAATGAGGGAGAGAGGGACAGAAATAAAACTTATGCAATAGCTAGGTACAAATTGCATTTATTGTTTCAGTGGAGAAACTGTTGTGAATCTGTGGGATTCTGGTTTATTTATTTCTTATTTTAAATCTTGCAGATTTCCTTCGGTGTCCCCTAGCTGCTATAATGACCGAGAAAATAGTAACCCTTTTATAAACAAGATCATCAGCTCTTGTAAGTTAATTGAATTGCTATTATAATAACTAAGCTGTGGTTTTTATTATTATTATTATTATTATTATTATTATTATTATTATTATTATGCCTCTTTAATTCTGAAATAATTGTTAGATTTTTAGGTTAGGTGTGCTGTTTAGTGATATTTTAAACAACGCTTTTAAGTCCTAGTGTCGTACTTTAAAGTGCTTATTTCAATTATAAATGCGCTATAATGCAAGTGTTTATGTGACATTATCTGTACACGTTTATCCAATAATGTTTTAGCTTTTACAGTCTCCAGAGAGAGGAGAAATCGAATGTGTGTAAAATTCGCTCACGAGCTGTGTTACGCACTATAACACTAAGAATGTGATAGACTTTTAGTGGCTGTAGAATAATGGAGCAGTTAAGTACATCAGTCTACTGTTTTTACGAGATTCACTCAGACCTTATTGCTTACAATAGAGAGAAAAGAATTCACCAGCGTCTTGCACTGCTCTTTGTTAATTAAAGTGAAAGTTTCAGCCCGACCGCAATCTTCATTTCTTGCTTGCAGTAGATGAGACACTGAGGGTGCAAGCTAGTTCATTATGCAACAATGGAGCTGCAGAGAGAGCACTTTCGAGCAACGATTCTGCATGATTTTAAAAGAGGCTTAAAGCAGAGCCTTGAAAGACACACGCAGCCTTTTGGAGACCTTATTCCTTCCCATTTTCAATTGGTTCTCAGAATTTACGAGTCGGACATCTCTTGACGGTGAAGAAAGAAGCGGGCCGCCATCAACTTCAGTAGCCGAATCGCTGCTGAGGAGAAAATGGTGAAAGAAGACCCCCGTGGCACATACCAGGACATCGAGGCAACCTTGAAGATTGGATTGGAAAATGTCGCAAAAGTATTGCATGGTTTCCTGAGGGTCAGCAAGGTTTAGTTCCGCTGTGCCCCACAATCTCACACAGCCCAAAAGGACATCCGAGTGGAATGCTCCAGAGATTTGATAATGTAGCTCTCGCCATGTTTCTGAGGTCATTTATCAGTATGGCTCAGAAACAAAACGAGGGTCTTCAGTGTGAGTCTTTTCTGATGACAATCCATCTTGAAGGCCATAAGGGCAAAAGTGTTGGCAAGAAAATAGCGGTGACTTTTTTCGGCACAACTTGTCATGTGGCAACAATATCTCCAGAGAATCAAGGAACAGTCACTGCAAAGTAGTTCACAACTGTTCAATTCCGCCTGTTGTTTGAAAAGCGACCAGCACTGGATTGAGGGGCATCTTGTTGCATCATAGCTGTGCATCTTCCCACACTGCCCATGTGATGTTGAATTTTCTCCAGGCGACTCCTGTTGAAAAGCTGTAACCCGACCTGACACTCTGGGAGTTCCTCCTGTTCTCTACGGTGAAGAATCAACTGCAGGGCAAGCGATTTTCATTGCCTGAAGATGTTGCAGAGGAGCTCCAAGCAATAGACGAGAATGCCTGGCATCAGTGCTTTTACTCTTAATTCAGAAGGATGGGAAGATATATAGAGAGAGTACTTTGAGAGGGTGTGATGGTAATGAATTAAATATTTGTCTAAGAACCTTTTAAGTGACCTTCCAATGAAATCCTTTGTTTCATTTTCTTCGTCAACCATCTGCAAGGTGTTGACAGCTACATTTCAAACCCACAGCGATCGGCATTTGAGTGGAGTGGATAGCAAAGAGGATTTTGACATGTCAGTGTTAACGCACTGCAGTTTGAGAATAATATACCCACGTCTTATGCTATGATTGTGTGATAAGTTGTTGATGTGACATTTTAGTACACCTAATTTTTAACTTTATAAGTGAAATACAATGCTAAAGGAAAAATAATCAACAGAGTTTCATGTTAACTTTAATGTACAATGCTAACTTCTGTATTTTGGGTTCAGTACTTCAGAATAAATATTTCTGAAAGATTATTCAATACTTCATAATCCTACAGAAAGATATTTTGGCCTGCGTCCGCAACTGAGCGCAACGCGCGCTAAGCCAAGGTTACGACAATCACCTTCACAATAATAAGACAGCGCTGATTGTTGCATGTGGACAGTCAGTCGAGAACAAGCATTATTTCTGTCTTTGTGTTGTAATAACTCAGTTGTGCTTAAGAGTTTGATGTAAATCAAGTCCGTGCGTCATTAGAGTGTGTTAATGAGGTAATTTTTACAGTAGGGCAGGGGCGAAGCGTCCATCAAAACTATAATGCTGAACCTATCCAAATTGTATTATATGAACTAGTGCGCTGTCTATGACGTAAATAATGTGGTCGAAAGTTCAGCCTGCCTTGCGCAAGTGCAGTAGTGATTTTCTATTAGGAAAAGATGAAGGGGGTTTTTCATGGAGTTCTCGTTAGGGTGTAGACTAGACTTGGTCATGACCCATATGATTATGTCTGCCCTCTTCTGGGATTTTATAGAACCTGAAATTCAAAAGCGGCTCAGAATGCAGATGATATCAATATAAAATATAGTATTTCGCTTTTTTTTTTTTTTTTTCCGTCTTTATAATGTACAATGATGCTCAACAGTAAATACCATTTACACGACTTGTGATTTTAAACTCACTCTTAAACTTAAATAGTAACTCTTCATTTATAACCGTTTTCCCTTTACTTCCACGTAACCGCCAGCTGCAGCGGACCGGCGTGGTATCTAATTCAGTGAAATGTGAATAATTCATTTAAAGAGTGATTGATGTATTTTACAGAATAATATTTAAATGATTGAGCTTATAATACAAAATATTTACGGATGAGCCAAAGAACAGTGAGTTTTTTAATACTACGTGTAATTTATTTAATAATCACTTATGTTATTCACAGTCATGTTGCCATAATTTTGAAACGGAAAAATTGTACAACATTACAGATGATTTTCATGGAATATTTTAAATAAATTCGATAATCCATTAATTTTTGACATTTCTTATCTCAACCTCCCCTATATAAAAGGCCGCTGCTGTAGTATATTGTAACGAAAGGTTCTACTACAAATTAAGTCTACAGGGAAAGCCCCCATACTGTAGAGGAACTAAAGTAAGTGATATAGGTTGTTGGAAGAAACCAAGTGAATGCACAATTCATTAAAAGATGTCAGAAACGTGTGACTGCAGATGGACACCGCTTCGAACTCCTATATACATGCTACTATTAATGAAAGCTGTGCGAGTAAAAATAGTACGGAAATTTGGTTATGGATGAAGTCTGCTACTGGAACGGCCTTGGTCCCGAATTCAGCTGCGGCGGCAGGCTAAAAATAACTCTCTGTACAACTACATTAGTTCCTATATTTGCAATTTTCATTTATTTGAACACAATGTTGCCTGCCTGTTTCTATCGTTTATAGTGGTTAAATCATTACACTGTTTTGATTATTAGCTGCATTCGTTTGTGTTCATTTACCAAGAAAAATGAATAGTTCTATTCCTAAGATGAAGCAATTTGTAATCGAGATTCACTTAAAGCAAAGATGCTAGGCAGGGAATATTTTCAACTTTAACGGAAACACAAAACTTCGGTAATGTCGACAGAGTAAATATGATAAATGCATGTTTCACATTATATATGTGCATATAGGACAATTACAAATTTATGAAAAAAAATATTGGATGGATTATCTTTAACATTTTATAAGATGTACAATAATGAATGGACATTGTAAAATTGTTATATTTTTGTTATATTAAAGTTAGTTAATTTATAAAAATTTATTATAACGAAGAATTTTGAAAATTATACACAAAAAGTATATTTTTGTGCACCTACCCTTTTCATAAACTACAGTTCACAATTTTGTGTAGAAAAGGTGTTAATTTTTTTACATACATTTTTCAATGTACACTTTTTTCCCTTCTACATATTAAAGCCTAGCTTCTTGTAATAGTCTTATTCAGTAATGAGAATTAAAAAAAAAAAAAAAAAATAGTGGTTATCCCTAATATAGCTTGTTGCACTATTTTCACGTTTTCTTTACATTATATTAAAATATATAAACAAAAATAATAATATAATTATTTCTACACACAATCGAGCTTATAAAATTTTGTAGAAAACTTGTCCAAAAGTTTTTTTTAGACATTTAAAAATGTAACACTTAATGTGAAATATGCATGCATCATCAATACCTCGTTCTTTTATAGCAGTTTAAAGGGATTATATATAATAAATGTTTATAAATACATTACCAACTTTTATATCTCTGCTCTGTAACACATTCTCACCTGCAAACAACAAGAGACAGAATAATTAACGTTAACAGAAAGTAGCAGTACATTTTAAAATTAAAATATTTTAAATTGATTTTAAATATAAATAACTTTAGATAATGGACATATAGAACACAAATGTTTGCCTAAACGATTCCCTGTCATAGTATAGAAGCGATTTTTTTAAATTTATTGCAATTTTATTATTAAAATAGCCAGGTAATAATCAATTTAAATAAAGGTAACAACCGTGAAAGCTTTAAGAACATAACTATAATTTTATTATATTGTAAAATTAATAGAATTATGGTGACGATAGTTGAAACTGTGTAAAAGGTTGCATGTATATTACAGTAGACCTGTGCATGTGCCCTGGCAAAGGACTTTTTTATTATTTGCTTTATTTACGGAAGTTCTTTAACATCTCAGGTCATCAGCGTCCCATTCTATTCAGGGCATGAAACAGCCAATAAATTTTACTCAGAGACCTATTCTTTCAGGCTTGAGGTTCTTTTTCGTGCCGTAAAAGAACGACACGGGACCCACGGCTTTACTTCCCTTCCGAAGGAAGCCATACTTAGGATTTTTACGCCCGAAAAATCCATCGATCCTGGCCGGGTTTGAACCCGCGATCTTGGGTTTAGGAGGCAGGTATTACCACTACACCATCAGGACAGACGTCAGATCTGTGCTGATTTTGAAGCTCTTTCAGCCTACGTATGGATGTCTGCTGAGGTTTGGTTTCAAACTACGTCCATGATTAGGTGTTCTATATTATTTGAATAAAAATACATTTAATGCCTTTGTTTGAGATAAATGCATACGAGTACATCGAGGGCTCGGTTTCATGTTGTTTGTTAACACCACATTAACATATTAATACGATTCCTGCATTCTATCAAGCTTTTCCAATCTAATGCTATTTTATACGTTGTTAAGTCCCCTATAATTGTGAATATCAAGACTCGAAAAACAGGTGTTAAAACTTTGAGCGCACACAGATGTAATTTTGTATTAATAAACATGGCGAGTGAAACAAATGTTAAGAGAAGTAGAGGCATAAATTGTTCTACTGGGTGAGCAATGCTTAACGCAACCGCGGGTAGGCCGGCAGCACTATGTCGGCGGAGGCCGGGAATATATTTCTCTTCCGCTGCACGAGGCTTCAGTGTGAGTTGAAATCTTGCACAAGTAGCATGCGTTTGTTGGGCGACGCAATGCAGCGTATTGAGTGAAAGTGTATCAAGTGAAATGAGGCAATAAAAGTCTTCTGTTCCTCAAAGAGTATTCATGTATCATTCACACGTGCGTACAGAATCACGTATGCTGTAAGGATATTATTTCAAGAGGAATTTCCTGATATTCACGTTCCTAATGGAATTTGATTCATCGATTAGTAAATAAATTTCGTGAAACAGGAAGTGTCCTTTATCTCTGGGGGGGGGTATTAAAAGAGAAAATGTACAAAAGAAATCTACACACTTTAGGTGAACTTAAAACTAACATTCGTCAAGAAATTGCTGCCATTTCTCAGAGGGAACTGTAGAGTGTAATGAGCAATTTCTATCAGAAATGTTTGAACAACGAAAGGAGGCAGTTCCAGCATCTCCTTGCTTAATATACATGAATAATTTACTTTTCTTTTAAGTGTTTATGTTATGTAAGAAATAACTTACGCGACATTTACTGCGGACTTCTTGTCACCCGCACCGCCGACACAGCAGCCAGCCTCGCCGGCCTGCCGCACGTTGCGAAACCGGTTGTGTGAGGGATCGCTCACCCCGTATAATTCATAACCAGGTAATTTTCGAGTTAGGAATTATAAACAAATAATGGGGAAGTCAATATGGTTTTCATATTATTATTATTATTATTATTATTATTATTATTATTATTATTAAATCTTAGAATATTACAAGAAGATACGGAACTAATCAATACATTGAATACAATATCCATAAACAAATTATTAGTAAAAACGAAACATACAGAATGATCAATAAGAAGACGAAATAGAATACGTCACAATATAACAATACCATAATATATAATTAAGTATATAAATAATGGTCTACAAGTATAGCAATTCAAAGCATTAAAATAACTCATTTGTAGCAACAAATAGATGAAAATAATAGACTTATTGGAGAATTTAATTTAACAGAAATGTATGGTACTTGCTATTAAAGAAAAAGATAACTCTCAATCAACAGTTTTTTGTTTAGTTTTTTTAACAGATTCACCACATTAACTTTCACATAAATGAATAGTTTTTGTTTCTTGTTTTACGCCCCCCCCCTCTTTCTTTACAGTGTTGACTGTATTCGTCAATTGAGTAAAATTAATTAAGTTCTAAGAATTTATGTAGTTCACTTTCTAATTAATTTTCTAGTATATATTTTAAGAAATCACACAGTTAATTATACAATTTTATGCCAGTATATTTAAAAGTTTGATGAAATAGTATGTTTGATTTTATGAGAATTTATACGTAATTTGTGTTTATTTCGTATATAACTGTATTTAGTAATAGGTTTTCAAGGTTGTTTTTTACATGAATTAATATATCTTTGATATATAGGCTCGGCAAGGGCAATATGTTCAGTTGCTTACAATGTTCTTTGCAGCTTTCTCCATATGGGATGACCATTATAGTTCGTATAGCCTTGTAGTTTAAACATTACAATTATTTTTACTGCTCATATATAAAAGAGAATGAGAGTAAGCAAAGTATTGGTTCTAAGTGTCTTTAATGATGCACGAGATTTTCTACTCAGTTTAATTGCCAAATTTTATTATATTATCCCACAACAATTCTAAACATTTTTGTTTCAGATCGAATGTTCGCAAATTTGGACCCAAATCTTATGTGGGAGATCTCAAGCTTCCTGCGTTTTTATGATGGAAATTGGCTGCTGCTATTGGTTTTGAACAAGTTCAGTAATTTATATCCTGCATGTGTTACGTTTTCCTGAAGAGTTTTATTATTCCAGTAACAATTAAACATCCAAGCACGTAGAAATATCCCCAAGTAACTTTCCTCTAAACTACACACAAATCAAAAACCTCTATGAAAAGTCAATAGGAACACTAGATATATTTACATACAGATGATATTCAGAGCCTTGCTGAAATGTTTAGACATTTCACCCGCGCTATTAAGAGAGAGGAATAAAAAATAGAACTACTAGCATCGAAAAAGCCTCACGTAACAAACTTAACGCAGAACACAATACTTAAAAGACCTCATAGCAAATCACACTCAAATTCAAATAATTTGCTAGAAGTATGACTATGAATCTAAATGGATTTAACTCTCTATATGAATTCCTACAAAAAGTAATAGCTACGCACCGACCTCAAATAATCTGTTTGCAGGAAACTAATTTCAAAAATAGTTCTGCAGTAAACATAAGACAATAAACTGCGTACATCAAGAACCGTAGCACCTATCTCCGTTCCAATGGAGGAGTGGCTTCATATGTTAACAATAACATAGTAAATAAAGAGTAACTAAGTCTGTCCTGGTGGTGTAGTGGTAACCATACTTGCCTTCTAAACCCAAGATCGCGGGTTCAATCTCGGCCAGGGTCGATAGTTTTTTCGGGCGTAAAAATCCTAAGTATGGCTTCCTTCGGAAGGGAAGTAAAGCCGTGGGTCCCGTGTCATAGATTTACGGCATGTAAAACAACCTCAAGTCTTAAAGAAAAGGCCTTTGAGCAAAATTGCTGATAACCTGAGATATTAAAAGAGCTTACGTAAATAAATCAAATCAATACAAAAATTGAACTAACTAAATTTGAATCGAAATCAGAAGGATCAAATGATCATTACTTGACTTCGAGTTGCACACACTAAACTAACACTCTCGCATCTACAATACCAACTTTATAAAGCACAATATAATCCACCAAACCTTCAACAATCCATCTCACAGTACAACTCTGTTTAAATTGTTAAAATCAACAAATTTACATAATGAAATATAATGTAACATATGGTGAAATTTCTGTAATAATATTATATTACAGTTTAAGTATCTGGCATATAAAATTTTAAATTCTGTAATTAACATATTGTAGCGATATGACTAATAATGTAAATTAAAGTGACATAAAAGAAAAGAAAACATACATCTGCAAAAAGAGTTATTTTTACTTCTGATTAATTTTTAAGATATAGTAATATTAAATTATTAAAGTATTGCAGGAATAGTATTTTATTGTTACCGTTGTTTGGAGTTTGGCTCTTAATTCCAGATTTATAACAGGAAAGTGGCCATTTCTTACGCATATTAGTCTTTAGTTGCCTATCTTGATTGAGCTAGTTTTAGGATAATTAAGGCAACAAAAGGCATTTCTAACCTAGCAGGAAAGCGTTAAAGGTACCCATTTGAAACTACGATCTAAGTGAAAGTTGTTAAATATCGTACTATCGCGTGTTGATCCAGGCCACCTAACAACTACGTATTCCTAATTTCAAGATCAGGAATATTGGTGGCAAAGTAGAATTTGTGAATACTGTAAATTTCGGTTCTGTTTCCTTTGAAAAATTTACTTTTTACATGTGCACAATCTAATGCACCCTGAAAACTAGGAAAATGGTGAAGTTATAGAAATTATTCATAATTTGCCGAATTTTCTCTAAATAAAGGAATGTTGGGCATGTATCTTCCTACTTTGATGCAATTACTGCAGCTTTCGAAGAGAACAAGAGGTAGCCAATACATTATTTATAGTGTGTTCTAATATCTCTCATGTTATTTACAACTTATGCAGACTGTTTTTCACACTCTGTACCTTTGTAAAAAAAGTTTCTCTTTTGGTAAATTTTTCTTAAGTTACTACATCTTAAAACGATTCCCACTTATCCAAATACAGAATTTCGACAGCTATAGCCTGATTTAAGGCCGCAATTATCCAGCAGTTAACCGTTGTGTAACTGCCAACACGAGGAAAAGGTGATGTTAACTTAATGCGAAGTTAAAATAGCATGGGTTGATGAAACATAATTTGCATTAATTTGAATGTTAAAGCAATTTATCAGATTGTTAACTTTTAACATCTGTTAATAAAACCGGCCTGTAAGTGCTTAGAAATGTGCTGTTTTCTATTATACACAGCATCCGGGTGAACCATACAATTATGGGCCACTCGTGCGGCATGTCATTTACGACGCAATTCGGAAGTATAGGGTAGGCAAAAAGTCGCTTTCCCCAATAGTCCCTTATCTTTTATTTTCATTTGATTACACATTCCTTTACAGATATTGTTCAAAAAGTTGGCCTTGTTTCTCGATACACGTTTGACAACGTTTAGGAACTGTTTTACAGATGGCATAACATAACTAAGGACTATTAACGATTTTCAGGAATGAGCATTCGATCATCCGTTGCAACCGATGCATATCCTGCGATTTCTGAACAGAAATATCATTTTCTCAGGATACCCCATAGAGAAAAATCGTATAGTGTAATTTCGCATTATCTGGGTGGCCATTTTGTTGTGCCACGACGGCCAGTCCATTCATTAAATTCATGGTACAAGAAGCCCTCACTCCTACATTAGAATGAGGCGGTGCTCTATCTTGTTCCATATCAACTGCATATCAGCAAAACGGGGGCTGTTTTTAATCACTTCTTGTAAATCTGAAGGAACCGGTCGTTGGTAACCGTTTTTGCAAAATAGAATGATCCTACGACACCTCCAATCCAAATAGTTACATCAGAAGTGTTTATTTCTTTTGAGTTAATTTCACATGAACTTTCACCAACTCATAAAACACGACTGTATCAGTTCACTCGGTCGCTTATCTTAATGTGGCTTCATAGATCCATAGAATTGTTTTCCAGAAGTCAAGATCGGCTTCATGTCGAATAAGAAACCTTGTGACGGTTCGCATCATCTTCGTAGCGTTTACAAAAATTTCGGTCGACGTGGTCTCAGTTTCCGGTCGTATAATAAGCTTCATAAAGTGATACGATCAATCCTCTGGTCAACTTAGATTAATAACACAACTCTGGGCTATGAGTGAGCATTTTCTTCCGTTTAATCATTTCCTGGTTGTCCACTTCGCGGTTGAACTACAGGAAATCCTCTCTGAAAGTCAGTCAATAATACTGAGTTCTTACAGTGTTCCCACCAAAGTTGTTCTGTGGTTAATGTGCAATTCATTGCAAGACACTACGTAAAGACAGCCCCGACACAATAAAAACAAAAGAACAACAAAATATAACATCAGAAAACAATTGACGCACAACATACAAGAGAGGTTAAGAACGAATATTGAGGAAAGCGACTTTTCGCCCACTCTGTCTGTATATTACCTACAACTGAGCATATGTTTTCTACTGTGCAGCAAATGTTTTGTTTTATTAATATATGATACCCTAATTAATAAACTTCGGGAAACAGGACGTGTTCGGAATAGTACGTAATGAATACAGGTGAGGACATTATTCTTTACTTTAAAAAAAAAAAAAAAAAAAAAATTAGACATCCATTTCAAGACTTTCATAACAAATGAGCGCTTCTTGTTGTCCTAGGAGTACATACTTATAATTTTATATTTGAATTTTATTTTATATATTGAGGAAACAGCTTATTTTTTGTTTGCATTATTCACATTGAACGGTGACTGTGTATCACACGAAAGAAACGGGGCAAACTCGCTAACATTTTCTGTTACAACACCTGACATCAGTCTCGTCATATAATTAAAAGCCTACATTATTTTTATGCACAATATATTAGATCTGAAATTTTACTAAGTACTATTTAAGTTCAAAAGTATTCTAGATTTCTTTTTTCAGTATGATTTCTTCAATTTCACACAAAACAACACAAGAAAAAGTTCACGCATTTTATCGTTAAACTAGAGTAATAAAATCCGGCAATTTTGACATCTAAAAAATAGGATTGCTATATTCTCTTAACATAAGCCATACAGTTCAGCAACTAAGGTGTCTTGGGCAAATAACGCCAAACACTCGTATTTTAGCTATTTGCAAAAAAATCAGCATTATACCTGAAGAGCATAAGGAACAGCAGAAACTTTGTTTACGTTTTCCAGTACAGCATCGTCATTACAATAGTTTTTTTTTTTTTTTTTTTTTTTTTAAATTTCTCAAGATAATACTGCGTGAAGATCGTGTAATTAGATCGTGCTACTATATTTTTCAAATAAACCCAAATAAAGTAAATGTTGTGTACATTCTTAATAGTGCTGTCCATTAAATTTTGAACTCATTATATGTATCCATAATAATCATGCGGAAATGATCTCTATCTATTATCGTTGAGATCCTTCACGTCTGTATGTTCGTCCTACATCGATGTACTGATCTCATATTCGTTCGCTGTGGAAACATTTCGTCCAACACGACCACCACCCGGTACTCTCGCTATGTCACAATTTTCTCTTGATCAAATGCACACATCTGCTGGTAATAACGTCGTATTTTTGACTCCTCAGAAAATGTCTGTTAGGGCGTTGCAATTTTATGTCCAGCAGTGTGTGTTCATAAAATTTCAGTATGTTTTGAGAGAAATTGTAAACCTACACTGCAGTATATGGGTTAATGATGCCATGAAGCTCAATAAATCATCCGGAATAGCGACACTTATTATAATAGGGCAAATGTATATTGTTTTATGCTTCGATACGCTTGGGAGTGCTGAGAAAATTTATATTTTATTATTATAGATGCCAAAAGTCTATGAATAGGAATGTATATCGGTAAATGCTGCAGCAACGCAATACAAAACACCTCATAGCACTTTAATACACAGTGTACAAAAACTCTAAATTGTTTAGGAAGTCCATCTTATGCGAGAGAATAACTTAAATGGCCAATGTTGGTCATTCGTTGGCATCAAAAGTCTTAAGAAATGTGGTTTACACTTTTTTTGTGAAAAGAATAAAGCGGAACACAATTTCAACTTAGAAAAATTAAAAATAAATAACGATTTAAAGACTGTAAAATGAAATCAGAATGAATGGGTATTGGAATAATTGTTGCAATGATTCCTAAAAGCAGCAATCTGACTGATTGCTTTCAGAGTCATTTGCAGCGAGAAAATGGTGCATTTCAATAAAGGAATTTATATAAGGAGACATTTATTTTTGTTTTGTAAATGCACTTGAAGGTTTGTTGATTTGTTTTATTTACGGGCGCTCTCTAACATCTCAGGGCTTCTGCATTACATTCAATTCAGGGCGTGAAACGGCCGATAAATTTTGCTCAGAGGCTTCTTCTTTCAGGATTGAGGTTCTTTTACTTGTCGCAGATCTTCGACACGGGACCCACGGCCTTACTTCCCTTCCGAAGGAAGCTACTTTGGAATTTTACGCTTGAAAAATCCATCGGTCCTGGCCGGGACTGAACCCGCGATCTTGGGTCTACGAGTCTGATTACCACCAGACCACCAAGATCCACTTACCTGTAAGGCGCTAATACCCATAGGAATAAGAAATAACGCCAAAATGCCGCTTTATAAACTGTGCATATTTTTGCTTGAAAGAGTGACAAATCACTTTTGGTTATGTTTAACAAACATGTTTAGGTATTCGACTGTAGATTTATATCTGAACAAACCCGCAAACCTTTCCCAAATATGCTTAAACGTTAACATGGCTCGATTTCCCTAATATTTTCCAACGCTGCTTGACTCTGGATGAAGTTGTTTTGCGTAGCAGGGACACGTTGCGCCGAATGGCAATGAACTTGTCAATAATCGCTGGGCAAGGTCGCGGCGATGTCATTGTCATCAACATTAGTCTCGAAACAAATGTTTACAACTTGTTTATGAGTGAGTGTAGGTTCATAGCGGAACCTGTAGTAGGCGCTTTGTCAGCGTTAATAGTCATGCAAGTTTAATAGCAAGCTAGGTACTGCAATAACTGCCAAAAGCAACGGCGGAAAAAATCAATTTCAAAATACAGACAGGAATTAGGAGGGAAAAAAAAAAGTAATTACTAAAGATAAAGTAACATTGTTACAATGTAATATTAATATAAATATTAAGATTTAGGCACTCGCTTCAATATCATGGAAGAAATTATGCAGAAATTAAAGAATCCTAAAGGAAGGGAGAACACCGTTATCAATATAAAAATTGTTATAATAGGATAAACATAACTGAGAATATTAAAAGTTTCTAGAGTTTTTCATTTAAGATAAATTTAATTGTTAGTATTTTAATTTGTTTTCGATACAATCTTTAAAGTTCTAGCACTGACTTTACAACAAATGGGATTTTTTGCTCATCATAAAGAATTTGTTTGAGTGTATAAATTATAGATTGTCAACCTAAGTAAAAGTGATTTTATTAACTTCTATTTGTGTAAAGAAATGAAATGACCTCCGCAAAATTATATGGAGCTTATTCAATGTTGTTATGAATATGGAGGTAGTTTTTCAACAGTCTTTCGGTGCATTCGAACCCAAAGTGGTTTAAGAACTGGCCCACGCAATTGCAGTTATTTTCAGAGATTGCAAGACATTGACCAGCAGATTATTAGTTGTGGGGTTACTTGAAGGAAAGTGTTCATGAGTCAAACCTACAGTTGGAATCCATTGCATACACTCTTGACATATTTAAGAATAGGATCTCACAGTTGCTGTGCACAGTACTGAAAAGAGGCTGTTACTCAAACAAAAACGAAATGCTGCGACACATACAGTATCCTGGATGAAGATATGGCAATGCATGGTGATGCAAAAAAGTGACTGCCTAAATTTTAAAAACTCTGTATATAAGCAGATCTGTACTATTCTGTTAATGCAGCGAGCAGGAGATAGATGTGGATGTCCAACATATTTGCCGAAATGTCACTGCTCTTTTCATCAAGCTGCTTGAATAATGTACTTATCCCTATGTCACATTCATGCACATTTTTGAGTTTACAAATAAGTGGTTAGGTTAGGTTAGGTTTAGGCAGTGCTAGTTTTAAGTAAACCTCTAGTGCAGAGTTTCTCAAACTAGATCCATGGACCAAAGAGAGCCCTAAAGGTATAATCTTATTGTCCTTCAGAGCCTAGATTTAACAAATATTTGTAAAATCACGTCCGAGAAAGACGGAGAAAAAATAAAATTCAAACGAATTGTTAATCACACTGTATCACTGAGAACCATAAAGAAATGAGATTTGCAATGTAAACGTTTTCTTTCATAAAAGTATTTGTTGAACATATTTATGGACTATGGAAATTCCTTGCAGTAGTTACAAAACAATTATTCTATAAAAACTTCCGCCATTTTCCGCACACATAGCTGTGCGATATTGCTTCTAATGGCAGACATCGAGCAGCGTGTGGTAAATATATTTTCTGTGCAGCCGGATATGACAGCAACTGAAACTCTTAGACTTGAGAACAGCACCAGAAACCAATAATCAACAGGGCGGGCAATTGTAAAAAATTTGGCAAGATAACAGATGCGCAATTCACCCTATAATTCAAAGCTCCAAGTCAAAAGAGATTAAGCAAATTTAGAAATACTCCCTGTAAGCAGTTTAACCAATGCATTTTTATTTTAGAACTTGTGCTTTTAGTATTTGTTCATTCAATTACCGTTGTGGGTTATCGTGCATCATTTACCGAGACTGGGCATTCATAGCTGTAAGCGCATTTCATGGCTATGTTATTTATTTTTATCGTTTTATTCGCTAAATACAAATAGACCTCCAGATTCTCAAGGTAAATTCTGGAATTTTCGTTATATGATACAGATAAATAATGAATATCTAGATTATTTTTTTTATCTATATAAAGACTTTATCTGCAAACCTGTGGTGATATGCTACATTCATTCTTGAATGTTTTATTTATGCTTAACTTAAACAGCAGTTTCCTCAAGCTGGACATATTGTGAGTTGGTTTCTTTCTGCAAAGTCATTTATTTGGTTACTTAGGGCGCTCTTTAACATTTCAGGCCATCAGTGCCCCATTCAATTCAGAGCGTGCAATGACCGATAAATTTTGCTCAGAGACCTCTTTTTTCACGCTTGAGGTTATTTTATGTGCCGTAAATTTACGATAGGGGACCCACGGTTTTATTTCTCTTCTGAAGGAAGCCATACTTAGGATTTTTACGCCCGAATAAATGGTTACCACTAGACCTGGGCAATATAAAGTGTATATTTAAATATTTTTGAGACCTATAACGGATAGGAAATGTGACTTCAGTGCAAGGAAAATGTTAAAAACTCTTTGGACTACGGGAAAAATTGACAGCTTTTTTTTTTTTTATTCAAAACAGTTTTACATGTCTGTACCTATTAGTGAATTCGCAAAATAATTGAAGTTGTTCAACTTGAACACAATAAATGTGGAAACGTTCTTTATATCTTGTAAACTATTAACTGAAGATAAAGTCTGCAGCATTGTGTATTTCATGTGAGAATAGCCAATACCCATTAACTTTTTTGTATTCTGTTTACTTGCATTTAAAATATAGATTATTCTTTCCCTTTTCCATCTTTCCAGCAAAGTTTCTTTCCATTTGTATCATCTGATAACACGGTAATAACCTATTCAAGAAGATCGAACTTTTAACTCCCTAACACTTAAGTTCTGAAGTTTCACCGCCTTCATTTATTAACTGGAGCAACTTCACTTTCACGCCGTTTTCTTATATCTCACGACCAGAGGTAGTAACGTTTTGTCCAAGAGTTTGCATAAGTCAATTAACACTGACATGAAACGTGTTTCATTTAGTTCTTCTTCGATCTGATTTGTTGCAAATGGCGCAATAACTTTGATTGATGATTATTGTCTTAGTTTGAGAAATGGTAGTAAATTTTAACCATGTCTGTTGTGTTAGGTTTGTGCACCGCCATAAGAAAAACGAAGGTTGCTTCCTGTGTTGTCAATTTCACTTTTCGCAATTAAGAAATTACTTACTTTGCTATTAGAAACCTTACTTAGAATAGTCTTTTTTTTAATGGTGTTTTAACGCCCATTTTTACTACTGAGCACCACAGACGGTGGACACTGGTGATACATAAAATGAAATGGTAAATTGGTAAAGGATTTTTTTTTAAGGAAGGAAGCGTTCCAGACCTAAGTTCTAGGGTACCTCCCCGGCATTTGCCATTTAATGAGGAATGGGGAAAACCTGGAAAAAACCTCAGTCAGGGAGGACTGTCCTGGCGGGATTCAAGCCCCAGACCTCTCGCTCACCAGTTCGCCCCTTAACGACCTCGGCCTCTCGTGGCGGGCGAAATGTAAATTGAGCATTTCACATTTTAATCTACATTTTTTATAAAGGGAAATTCTCCTCTGACATCGTTCATATCGCACTTACGATTCGGCCCATTGAAAAGATACATAATAATAATAATAATAATAATAATAATAATAATAATAATAATAATAATAATAATAATAATAATAATAATAATAATAATAATAATAATAATAATAATAATACTCTACAACTAACACTTCGAGCAGAAACAAAGAAGTAAGGAGGAGGAAAAAATTGGGAAGGGCACTATGCAAATGGAATGAGATGGAAGAAAGTAAATACTCGTAATAGTAACCGTGGGTAGACAGGGCTATTTTCGCATTTATATGTAATAAATAAATTAATACTAGGACAAATCATCATTATCCGCAATCTGTTGTTATAAATCATTATAACAATAGAAATTGTTCTAGCGTTGTATAAGCTTACAACCTGCAGCCTTGCACACATGTGTTGGTCTGTAAAAAATAGACACATATCAAGTCATCTTTAAGTTGACAAACATGTGACAATCAGAGTTGGAAAGGGGGGAGGGAATGGACCTTAAAGCTCTATTTCCTAAAGGTTTCACATGTGTAGGCGAGCATTGTCATGCCATAACAGAACACCTTTTGACAATAGGTCTCGGTGTTTGCTTTTATTTAAAAAATATACAAATAATGTGCCAGAATTAGCCCTTGTGAGTCTCCTGCAGAGGGTTGAATACTTTTTTTTTGACAGGTCCCTATTCCAATACTCTGGCGCGTTTGCTATGTGATACGTAACCGCCGCCATGGGTGGCCGAGGTCGTTAAGGGACGGACTGGTGAGCGGGAGGTCTGGGTTCGAATACAGCCTGACAGAGGTTTTCCTCAGTCCACATAAATGGCAAATGTCGGGGAGGTACCCTAAACTTAGACCTGGAACGCTTCCTTCCTTAAAAAAATACTCCTTTCCCAATTCACCATTTCATTTCATGTGGTGCCTCTGCAGTAAAAACGGACGTTAAACACTATTAAAAAATATTGTGCAGAAAACCTACATACTTCCGCTTTTGGTACGCCTTTATATTACAAAAAACAAACCACTGCACTCTATTCTTTGGTGCGGCCATGGTTCCCAAGCAACAACAAAAAGCATGCTCCCAACTAAACAAAATTATAACAACAGTACAGATAATTATAACTCATTTTATATGGTTATGAGAAGACTTCTGTAAATCGCCGATGACGGTAAAATTTATAGTTTATACGCAAAACCATAGATTTTCAAACACCCAAAATTTGAAGTAAATAAAACAACAATAACTGCTTCTAAGAAATAAAAATTTCATACTTCTTTATTTTAATTATACTCTTAGTGCATCTGACGCATATAGGTTTTAATATGTGGAGATCAGATTATATTCCCACCGCAAACCGACAAGTATACTCTTTTGAAACGTGATCCCCCATACAAACCGTGTGTTAGACTACGGTTTCAATAAGAGTAAGATTGAAAAAATTCGAGGTCACGGATATTAGGCTGTGCCGATGCCCTTACCATCTGAGCTACCGTGTCCTGTGTGACTATAACCACAAATCACCCCTTTTAAGTCTATTACACCCTTAGGTTACAGAGATTTTACTCTTAAGAGACGACTAGAAATCTTCCAGTACTTGTATCCAGGCTTCACAGATAACCGCCCTATTACCGTTACTGTGAAATTTTTACACGAGCCATGTGGTTTGGAATTAAAGTGGGATACGATATAATAAACACAGATGGGGAGATTTGCGGCTACGGGCATGCAGGGCACGGTACTCAGGTGGTAACGGCGTCGACATGACCGAAAACCCGTGGTATGAGTCCCGGTCGTGAACTGAAATTTATCCTATCTGACTGATTCCAAACAATAATAATAGTTATCGATGCGATAGTATTGAGCAGTATGATAATTATGTGCCGTTAATGTCCAAATGTATGAGATTATAATTTTGCGCCCCTGTTTGCAAAGAAACGTACTTTGGAGGTTTTTATTTCAGCAGACTAATTGACTAATTATGAAAGAGCTTAGAGAACAGAATTATCAGCAAGTGTATGTTCCCATCCATTCTCCGACCTAAACCGCTGTGACTTTTATCTCTAGGGAGCATTAGAAGACAAGAATCTACAAAAATAATCCATGTGCCTGAGAGAACTGAAAAATAGCTCTGGGAAAAACATCGCCTTTCTCAAAGGAAGTTACAGCAAGTGGTGCGTAATTTCTTAAGAAGACACTAAAAACATTTTAACAACAAGGCAGTTTGACCATTTCGTTCCTTGATAGTGGCAAATACGTTACATTTTAACTACATATATAAACAATTATTTACATTAATATTACATTAGTATTACCTCAAATGACTGCTTCTGTTACCATTTCTTGAGAAAATATAATTTGAAATTCTACCATTTTGTAAATAGATGACATTGCTTTGCTATGAACATTTTAAGAGCATTTGCTCAAAACAATTGTAAAAACTGCAATTAGCTTGTCTAAATTTTTAACTAAAATAACTATCATACATTCTGTTTTCTGTTTAACTAATCGCTTGAAAATTAATAATTTATTTCTTAAATAGACCACAATAATATAACAGTAATGCACTACAGGCATGTAAAAAAATTATAAACTTTCAGAAACACAGATTGTTTACTCAAGCATACAAATCGCAAAATCAATCCTGTAATTTGGGGTATTGTGCATTATGATTACAAATTAATTTAAAACAAGAGGCAAATAGAAAGTCTTCAAACCTGCTTCGCGAACAAGAAAATGCCGATTTTCAAAAGATCATCAGCGTTTTCAAGAGTTTGTGTTATAAAAATCTCTAAAATTTCGGACTAATATGATGGTTAACTAATTTACCGTAGTCTAGAGTGATTTACAACCAGGTTATTTGAGTTACGGGCCTGCAGAACGCGGCTACATACTACTGGGAGAAGCCAGTCGTCGTGGTCGCGTAGTGCATGTACAGATAGTAGCTTGTAGTCGGTTTGAAGGAGGCTTTGCCTGCGAATGGTTATGCGATCATGAGTTACTTGGTGCTTTCATTGTGTATGCACTGTGTACTAATTGTTCTTCATTCGTTATGCCATAACATAAATACAATGACGAAGAACGGGTTTTTATGCATGTTATGCACATGTAAAAACATATTCTTGCAGAGAAGTGGTAAAGAAAGTATGCTCGCAATCGTGTTACAGGTCGAAAAAACTATTGCCAACTTGTTAAACATTTATGACAGACATGATCTCTTGATGATGATGATGATGATGATGATGATAACAACTGTGTTCTTACGTGAGAAATACAGCAATTTCCTACGCAGATACTGGCTGCTGAGAGCATAATTTTCAACCTCTCTTATAACAGGCTAGTGCTTTTATAATCGTCAATTTTATGCTTTCACTAAAAATATAAACACTAAAATAAAAAGACAACTTTTACGCTCGGCGACTCTAGCTCCGTTTTACCGAATGTGTGGCTACACTTCCTCAGTAAGAAGCCACATTCAGGCGGCCCGTAACTCAAATAACCTCACTGTAACTGTGTAGCTTAATGGATAAGGCGATGGATCTCACGGAATAGATATTTTTTATGAAAATCCTCTTAGTAATGCGTAAAAGAAACGGGGGGGGGGACAAGAGTACAACGGAACTTGACAACAATGATAAGCTTTTACTTGTCGCCAGTATTGTGCCAAAGAGACGTATATCATAGTTTCCGTTCGTTATCGAGATATGATATTTCAGAATTGAAGCTTCATTATTCAGTGGAGTACTGGCCCTTTAGAAATTAATGTAATTACTTTGAAATTTGAAGAGGCAGACCATAGATCTCCTATCTCAAAGCGCTTGTCCAAGATCCCTTACAATCTGTGAAATTACTGCAGTGTAGTTCATCAATATTCTGTGCATAAATCCTCACGTAGTTGAGGATGAGGCATCAGCATCGATTTTTTATGAAAATATAGTCAGGAATTGTATGTGACAACTAGAACCATGCATGCATTCTGCAGAACATACAAATAGATGCCGTTTGTCACAATTTCTTATCAACGAATTACCTGCCACACTGGTACAGATGACCCTCTCTCTAATCTAAGGGAACAAATGCGGCTCGTGCACGATGGAACTCTATCTCATTTTATAGCATGGTTCGGCAATATCTGACCCGAATATTTAATGGGCGATGAACTGGTGGAAGAGAAGTTTGACCTACCTCAACCTCTGACGTGCTTACCTTATATTTTTGGTAATTGGTGATATTTAAAGATCCGTGGGTTTACAGATAAGAGAAATTCTAAAATGTGTGGCATTTCTGACATTATATCTGCCTTTTCAAGATTTTCTGAACATCTATCCCAAAATTTAAGATATGTGAAATGTTTAATTCTACGTGACTGGTTACAAAAATCATTGCAGGCTTTCATAGACGTAAATAACCAACGACTGTCACAGTTTGTTGAAGCTTAAAATACTGAGCATTAATGCGGTGTAAAACAGTTAACAACCAAGTTTAATAATGAGACCAGATAAATAAATTTAAAAACAAAGATAGCAGAGAGTATGATTGTTATTTGATTTTGTTTATTTATGAACGCTCTTCAACATCTCACGTCATCAGCGTCCCATTCAAATCAGGGCGTGAAACGGCCGACAAATTTTGCTCAGAGGTCTCTCTTCTTTCAAGCTTGAGCTTCTTTATCGTGCCGTAAATGTACGACACGGAACCTACGGCTTTACTTCCCTTCCGAAGGAAGCCATACTTAGGCTTTTTACGCCCGAAAAAAATCCAT
Source organism: Metallyticus violacea (assembly GCA_030762175.1). Classification (NCBI taxonomy): domain Eukaryota; kingdom Metazoa; phylum Arthropoda; class Insecta; order Mantodea; family Metallyticidae; genus Metallyticus; species Metallyticus violacea. Next base: position 80,962,091 of record CM060845.1, read on the forward strand.
CGATCCTGGCCGGGATTGAGCTCGCGATCTTGGTTTAGGAGGCAAGTGTGGTTACCACTACACCACCAGGACCGACGTGAGGGAATGATGAGAAATAAAAAAGTGGAGAAGCACTATCAACTTTTTCAGCAATTTTGCAGTTGGTAACAGCACATGCACCTGCAGTTCTTAACGTTGTAATTACTCAAGACTTTCGCATAGACGCTAAAGCCTGGCGTTCTCTACTTTCTTTTTTGTTTCTTTCGCGAGGCAAGCTACACCCCCACCCCTGTGCCACTTCAGGGTGCTTCGACACCACCGGAAGAACAATGGGCGACCCAAGGAGCACACCACCTGAAGAATAAGAGAGGTGGTAGGGATCGATTCTGTATCCGACACACACACGTCTCTAAGCTATTCACAGCTCTCCCGCGCAGCTACACGCCATTACTGCGAAATCACAATGCCTGGAACAGTGTTCATTTTCTCGAAATATGAGCCTTTCGTCACATTTCCCGATATTCTTCTTTCTTTCTTTCCTTTTTTTTTATGCGTGGTTGGTACGAGTGGGGAAGAATGAGTCAAAACAAAAGAATCACGACATCGCTAGGATTTTTTCTTCTTCTTGTTTTGTTTTAAATTAACAATGCCGGAAAGATGTGCAGAAAGTCTTTCAAATGCAGAAAATATTTCGTGAACTGGATCACAAGAACGTCATAGCATTCAAGAGAAGATGGAACCTAAAATAACTTTTATTTTATTATTCAGATTATAATGAACTATATGAGCACACACAGCTTGTAACGAATGTCAATATCGCGTTGCGTTAGTGATTAACGAAGTTCTGCATGGGGTATTAACCAGATCATGCAACTGAAATCTTGCATTTTTGGCGACAATGTTGTGCAACCTGCTCTACATACCCTCTCTGACTCGTACAACGTTTCCTAGTTTTACATACTGTAGTTATTCTTGGTGCAATCGATGAGCATTTTGTGTTATTTAATATTCGCTTATCCTAGTAAAGGAATCTATCGAGAGATATATAACGTTTTCGTATCAGCAATTCAGTAATGTGTTCTTGAAAAATCCTCTGGATTTGTGACCCAATAGCAGCAAGTTCTCTGTACTACTCTTACATCTTCTGAGATGAAAAGGCGTCCATTTCAAATCGTTTTCAGTAACCTAAAGATAAGGTAATTCAAGATGAGAGACCCGTAATGTACAGAAGGTGCCCGAACTGTCTGAAGGAAGCTTGTGAGCTTTTACATGAAACAAACGTGAGACACGTTTCCTGTCACCAGCTTTTGATGGCTTTGTGAACAACCAGTAGCCAAAATGCTTCACTGTCTAGAATTAGAGCTACGTGTACAACCTTTGATCCTCCCACCCCCCCCCCAAAAAACAAACAAACAAACAAAAGAGTCCTCCCTAGATTCAGGTGTTCATTTGAGAACTTCGGGGACGCTCTTAAACTCCATATTCACAAAGTGCTTGCAGCGACTGGCACACTGCAGCGGGCGCTTTACTTGTAAACGCAAGAATGGCGGCGGCCGAGCAGTTCAGAAGGCATTGCTCTTCTGCATTAAGCTCCTGAGTTTAAATCCCACATATTTTCTTTAACTATTGCTTTTATAAATGTATATGTACAACATCATGTTGCCTTATTTTCATATTACATTTTAACGTGTCACTTAAGTTTTATGGCATTGTATATGAACACATGAAAATGAAATCACAAACGAACGTATTTTTTTTTTTTACAAATATCTAAATAAATACTTGAACAGAAACCTTTATCTTCTAAAGTGAAAACAGAAATAAACACAAATTAATACGGTGTAGGAACCCTCAAACACGTATTACTGCCCTCAATCTTGTGGACATAGATGATATCAGATTTCTACAGTAGTGTGAACGAGAGGCTACAACATCCCAGGCTTCTTGAATTTGTGTCCATAAGCTGTCTTTTGTCCTTCGTGCATGTGCAGGGAATGCGTGCGCAGCATTTCATTTAATAGAACAAATACTGAAGGAAGTATTATAATGTACTTTATAATAAAGTGGGTGCCAAAATGTATACACATTTCAAGCAAAGAAAAAACTGTGTTAACATAACAAAACTGAATTCACACAACAGAAAATGATGAATACTAATCACCTTAAGCTTTTACAGTTACAACAGTTGCTCAAAATGTCCATCATCGGCGTCTGAGAACGTTGAACCACTGAGTAACGTTTGCAAAAGTGTCCTCAGCGATTGCAGCACATGGCGTTTCAATTTCTTCCCGAAGTGCTGCCAGTGTGAACATCGCATACGGTACCTAGAGTCTCAAATTTGTCTCGAATGCGTGAAATTGTTACCCACGTTGGCGGTTCTGTTCTAAACACACGTCTCCATTGTCTTTGAACTTCAACAACATTCTCGGTTTTCCAATACCACTTCAAAATTGTTTCTCGCAGTTCAAACGATAACCTTGGCTCCATTTTGTTGTGGCAACGCTTGCATAACGTAATGTGAGTCACATCTGTTTTCAGAACATCATGCTACACGTTACTGTTGTTTTTCGGTCCAACTTATACCTTGTGAATCATGCGCTATCACGAGTAGGAATTGAGTTTTGCGTTCAATATGATTTTTTTTTGGTCTAACAGTATATATAAAATAATAGCCCCATAAAATCTGCTACTAATTGTGTTTGCAATATTATGATAATTTTCTGTGATAGCAAGTTCCAGCACGGTGCTCTTTCTTCCATCGCTTCTAATTTCTTGTAATTCATTTAAAGGCATACTGTGACAACTTCTCCACTTTGGTGTTCATTAAATAAATTTATATAACTATATTCTCTATCTCTCCCAGAAACAAATATAACGCAATCGTTTCGGGAACACAAACAGTTGCAGTTGCAACACCGCTCACAATCTGCGCATTTATAAAACCGTAGCCTGCGTTCGTTGCATGGGTGCATGCTTGACACTGGACTTCTCATCAGCGCGCAGCTGTACTAGCAGCCAGCTTTTGCAACAGTTTTTGTTTTGTCCATGCATGGGCCGGGTATTCCAGCTGCGCTTTGGGAATCGTCCCGTTGGGTTGAACGAAACGTCTTCACAACCCATTGCCAAAAATGTTTATAAATAAATGTTCATTTTCAAGTTTATGAACCATGAAACCTTTTAAGAACAATTTAATAGTTGCAATTTATGATCGACTTTTCCCCATTTCTCCGTAACACAAAATTAACCCCAAATTACTTACAGAGGAGTTACAGCACAATGCCAGTGTAAATGTTTAGTTGTTAACTCTGAGTTATCTGTTCCGCTCACATTTTAGTTTAATTATTTCAAATTAAACGTTTTGGGGGATCTACGACAGGCTTGTATGCAGAAATGATTGTGATTTATTTTCTAACTACCAAAGTTGTAGTTGATCTTTTAGAAAACACCATTAGGAAAAATTTCGATTAGTTACATTCTGACAGTAAGAGAAATTAGTAATATTTAAGATAATAATTTGTAAATAGAAATTGATAAATATGACAAACAATGCTTGAGAAGAAAATGGTGGTATACTGAATGTTTCACTGGATATCGGCCCCTGACTTTCCCTCACTACATTCCAACTGATGAGCGCGGTTTTACAGCAGACGTTTGAAATCTTTGCTAATGATATCGTAGGCTAATGTGGGTTGTAAGCGACTTTTTATATTTCCCACTTGCTTCAATGTGCGAAGCACATAACAGCAGAGTGTGTTCATCATTCGCAGTTACTGTTTAGGCATTGCCAAATCGCATTTCTGATGTAGGGTAACATCAACTATGGCGAAAAAACTTGAGAGAATTAGAAATTTTCTAAATGCCCCCTCCTCCCGTATAATTTATTAGTGGTCGCTAAGATTTCTTCCTTGATTTTACTTAACATTTTCCTGTGGGCTGTATTAAACAGAGCCAAAAACCGCATCTATACAGAAACTCTATACATTCACTCTGGTCAGTGAGAATGTCTTGTAGATCACTTTTGCACAATATGCAACATCCCATTCAGCTCTGCCTGGACAGAGTGGCAACATTTTAAAAATCTCACGAATCAAGACGTGTTATCTTTGAGGATATGATATAGGCATAAATAATACGCGAGTTAGGATAGGTTACGTCAGAGGGAGACGGAGCTCTCTTTCAATTATAATAGTGTTGAATTGCGCACATACATGTACGGTGTAATATTGATAAATGTACCTGTGTAGTTCGGTAACCGCAGTACTCTAGGTATTTAGTACATTACGATTGGGAACAGCATGCGTTTCCATATATTATTTGTACGTTCTGCGCGGTGTGTAAACTGTGTGTTTATCGAAATATATGAGAAAGTCTAAAAATTTTTGGGTTTTTAACAATGAAGGAATAAGTTTAAAACTTGAATATTATTTTTACTCCATTATTCTAGCGATGCTCCAATGCAAACACGCGACCTTGAATCTGCTGTTAGCAAGTAAGGCATCCATCTTGCGCAAAGCTTTTCATGTAAAATATGAACTACACGCTCCTCTGAAATGCCTACAGCATCAGCAATTCCATACACTTAAACTCGCGTCGGTCCTGGTAATGTAATGGTAATTTTACTGCCTTCTAAACCCAAGATCGCGGGTTCGATTCGGGCGTAAAAATTCTAAGTATGGCTTTCTTCGGAAGGGAAATAAAGCCGTGGATTCCATGTCGTACATTTACGGTACGATAAAGAACCTCAAGCCTGAAAGAAGAGGCCTCTGAGAAAACTGATCGACAATTTCACGCCCAGAATTGAATGGAATGCTGATAATCTGAGATGTTAAAGAACGTTCGTAAACAAACCAAATTAAAAACAATAAACAATCAACTTAAATTCGCTGGTTCATATCTGCTGTTATTAACTTTTTGGACATTCTTCGCATGGGTCATCTTCAGAGATGATGCAGCTAATACACACACACACACACACACACACACACACTTCTCCATGATAAAATGGAAAAAGAAGCACAAAGAAGGATCTCATTAACCTGGAGATCATTTTGGGTCATTAAGTTTACATTGTTAGGCCAAACACTAAGAAAATCATATTCCAGACACTCGAAACCTGTGTATTACTATACTTGTATACCCTGCGTATACCCTGTATTACTATATGGGTGACAGACATGGTCAATAACAGAAAAACAAAAGAATAAAATTCAAATATGCCAAAGAAAAATGCAACATATGATCCTGGGAATAACTTTGATGGACAAAATACCTACATTATTAATAAATCAGTTATCTCAGACAACAAACATCACACAAATAGCTACCAGAAGCAAATGGCAAATGGGGCGGTCACGTCGCAAGAATGCAGCAAAACAGGTGGACCTACAAGATCTCCACGTGGGACCCCCAGATAAGAAAAAGGACACAAGGCAGGCCCAGAAGTAAATGGACAGACCTCTTCAAGGAACTTACAGGTATAGATTGATCAAGAGTAGCATGAGGAAGAGCAAAATAGAAATCCCGCAAGAAGCAACTAGTGCAGTAACCAAAGAACAAACCAGTCAGAATGTCTTAAACGGCATACGAACAACTAGCGTGGAATAGCTCGCCACGTTAGGAAAAAGCGAGATTTCCTTATTTGTTAGGAGATCTTTACCCTTAAGGGACACAATAGGCTATCGTTATCTTTATATATACTTCGTCCTTATACTTGAAAACACTTTTTGAACTAGTGCTAATTTTGATTTATCCCTTGACTTATCTTATATGTACATTCTAAATATAGAACATGGTATTTGAGATATTCGCAATGAATGAACTACATTGTGTAAAACATTTTGTTCTCATCAGTCTTTTCTAAATAACGTCCTCATTTACTTTCAGGGATTGTATCTTTTCCTAGGGTATAAACTTTTAATTTGAAATTAAATTTGAATCAGATCTGTTACATTCTTCAATTTACTTACACACTAAAATCATCTTATTTTTAATTATTAGTGTCTAATTATTAGCATTACTTCTACCACTTCCACTTCAGTACGACACCCCAGAAAATCTTCATTTGCTTCCTAGACCGGATTCTGCACACACGTCTTTATTTTTTATCTCCATGCAGTTTTCAGTGTTAAGTTCATTAAGTACTGAGCTCTATATTCTGAAATATGCAGCACACACACATATATAATTATTCCGTAAGAGGAAAGAGGTGCTAAATTTGGAAATCGACCGAGCTAGAACTCTCTCTTGTGACGCAACACACTAACCTTTGCAAGGCTTCTCTCTCGACCCAAAGTGATGGTCTCTGTGCAAACAGAACAACTTCCCTTTCAGTGTTAACATTTTAGCACCCTTTCTTATTCCCTTGAGTTTTCTATTTATGGATAATTAGACAATCGTCTGTAAATAAAAAGAAATTGCAACCAAGAAGAGAATGCGAAACGAACGTTCAGATCTTGCGAACACTTGAACAGAAAGCAAAGTCGATAGGAGAAAAAAGTTTATCGGAGAAGTGGAGGTATATTTGTGAGTGTCCTTGGATGTGATTACGCTGGAAGTCAGGATAAATTGAGCGCGATTGGGTAGGGAAAAAATGCCAGGAAAATGAGAGAGAATACAAAAGAGAGTTGGGGTGAAAAATACTTGAAAACTTTCTGAAGCAAGGAACTACAGTGCTAAGAAAGACTCAGCTCCAAAGCCTTTGACATTCTGAAATGATATTGGCATTATCAATTAAAATGAAATCTCGTACGCAGCTTACTGTGTTAACGCTATTAATGTTTGTACTAAGTTGCGTTACTCCTATCCGCAACTGAGCGCAGCGCGCGCTGGACTAAGGTCGCGCCTGTTTCCTGTCATAATAGCAAACAGTTCCCGTGCTCATGGCTCCACATGAACAACCAGTATCAATTTGTTGTTACGGTATTTGGATTCGGGTTTTTATTCAGTTATAGGCGCAGCCTTAAAGGTTAATGTTTACATATATTATACATTGTCTGTGCTTTCTTAAAAACAAGTGTTTTGACACCCATACAAGGGCGATCATATGATGCTCATGTTCAAATGAATACAACTTTAAAATTTTAGAGAAAGGGTGGAAGCTTGTAAGTTACAAATTATTCATTGAAGAGCAATAACTGTTTGCCATATGTCGACATTTTGAATTAGGTTATGTCCACTCCTTAGTAATATTTTTTTTTTTAATTTACAGAGCTGATTATTGTATTCTGCTGAATTGTATTTTTCTATGAAATAAGGACAATTTAAATATGCATTTATCAATATTCAAGCGTAATTGTTCACTTTGAGACAACGGTCGCTTACAGATAAATAACAGTATCAAATTCAATGGTAGAAGAATTGAGCTTTCCGATTGCACTCGGTCATTTATTTTATTACTACATTTAATAATTTATATTGTTTGGTAATCATATTTTCATTACAAGTAAACAAAACGTCAAAAGATATTGTTTTAAAAGAGAACGAGGAATGGAAGGAAATTATTTTAGTGGCATGTAGCGAGAACCTTAAAAAAATTAACTAAGATGCTCGACTGAAACATGCAACATTTGAAATAGAATCATAAACAGCTCTTTAATTGCACTTAACCTAATTTTATCATTATACTTTAACACAAAATATTCTTTATTTATACACATTCATACTCTCAGCATTATCATCACTTTCGCCAATACTTCACACATTTAGATCAATTGATTCCAAAAGTTATTAAAGAGATATTAAAATTTTCTCTAGTATTTGTAGTTACCAATATTCCTACAGGTGTAGAAATATCTATACAAGTTACCCGTGCATACTACGGAACTAAACAATGAAGAACGCTTGTAAGTATTCAGCTGTAAAGTAAAAATGTAGCAGAAACATTTGTAAAACACAATTCTACAAACCGCCAAACCGCCGAGGTCGTTAAGGCGCGGACTCGTGAGCGGGAGGTCTGGGGTTCGAATCCCTCCAGGACCATCTTCCCTGAATGAGGTTTTTTTCAGGTTTTCCTCAGTCCTCATAAATGGCAAATACCGGGGAGGTATCCTAAACTTAGGGCTGAACGTTTCCTTCCTTTAAAAAAAAAACCTTTTCCAATATAACATTTCATCTCACATGATAATCAGTGTTAACCGCCTGTGGTGCCTCAGTAGTAAAAACGGACGTTAAACACAATAAAAAAAAAAATCTACAAATAGCCACAAGTTACAAATGCATTCACTTATAATGTATTGGACCATTCATTAGGGCCCAGTAGTGCTGAAACGTACCGGCATTAGGCAACAAAGAAAAAGGATAGGGGAAAGTAAGAGTAAAAGATAATAAGATCGAAAATGTTATGAGAGACATGGATTATGAGAGGAAGAAGCGGGAGAAATGTGGATAATGAACAGGATTATATATTAAGATGGAGAAACAGAGAGATTATAAAACAGGAAGAGAATAAAAGGGACAAGAAATAAAAAATATAGAATAATAATGCTTTAGATAAAGGTGATAGTTTTAATTAAAATGTATAAAAATAATTAAGAACAAAAATTTAGGAAAAAAGCACTAAAAATAAAGAAAAAAAAAAAACATTCTACTTACACTGAACCAGGACAGAGGAAGGTGTTCTACTCGAGCACCACTAGGTCAGTGTTTCGAATACCGTGCTCCGAGGTTGTGTCATTCAATGATATTCATAATAATAATTTAATTATCATTTCCTCTACAGTTGAGCGCATACTCGTTCTGAGTGCTTATGTAGAGTCACATAACAAGGTAAAACTTCTCATCCTGTGGTAATCAAAAGAGGAAAAACTGAAGAAACACCGAGGACAGACTCGACACGAGGAAGTGAATCAATACCCGACCCTACTCGCTTAGGGTGCGCGACATAATTAATGTATTGCCCTTAATTGGAGTGGCAGATTTCACTCGCAATGATGCACCTAGAAAGTAGTTCATTCACCCACCGCTACTGCGGTATCGTGCCACGTGCGACCTGCGTTCCCTTCCTCTCAACAATCAATTATTTTTATCCTTGCTCCTGGCGAAACATCACTCCCTTGCAATTATTTAGCTATAACCTTCCATGCGCTACCTCAATACTCTATTCGGCGTTCAAATACAGGCCGAACGCTGAAAAGAACGCATTGCTTGTCGTAGTTACATCCTTAACCCCGAGAAAGTACTTCCGCTACGTTAGAACTTTACCCCTAAGTTGCACAATTTACTTGATCGTTCAAAAATAAATCTTAGTTTCCCTTTCGTCGTTTATATGTAAAAAATTAATTCTGGAAAATTGTAGTTTGTTATCAGAAGCTGTCAAAATGAACAGTCATGCTTCTTTCCTTGAGGCAATGTTATAGCGTCACTGAGAGCCTGATTTGCCTTAGCGTCAATAAATGAATATTTTTAGGTTGTTACTACATGAAAATATTAGCCACTTTTTCAGATAGCGTAATGTTAAATTCTCTCTAGCGTGGTTCAAAATTATGCTAAAACACTTATATTTACAGACGCAAACACACACAATGTCGGTCTTGGTGGTGTAGTGGTAACCATACATGCCTCCTAAACTCAAGATCACTGGTTCGATCCCGGCCAGGGCCGATGGGCGTAAAAATCCTAAGTATGGCTTCCTTTGGAAGGGAAGTAAAGCCGTGTGTCCCGTTTCCGTACATTTACAGCACGGAAAAGAACCTCAAGCCTGAAAGAAGAGGCCTCTGAGCAAAATTTGTAGGCCGTTACACGCCCTGAATTGAACGGGGCGCTGAGATGTTAAAGAGCGTCTGTAAATAAACAAAATCAAAAGAGGGGAGGGGAGCAAACACCTCCATATTTGAATGAAACATATTCTAAAGGTTGTCATTGGAAAATTCTGTTTCAATCCCAGCGCAAAATAGTTTTCTTGTTCTTATTTTAGTTTTAAGGAAAGTTTGTGATTAACTATCAATTAGTGTTGTAATGGTTTTATTAACATAAGGACGTGATTTGTAAAAATAAGTTCATGAATTCGTATGAAATTACTCGCAGGCTTTAGTAGTAAGAGTGATTTCAGAAGAAATTAGGCTCATATTGTAGGAAGGAATATGGGCTCAGAAATAAAATAATCTATAAGCTTTTAATAAAACAGTGTGGCTTTTGAGCAAGTTGGCCCATATAGAACACAGGGCGCAGTAAGTACAGCCCGGTTACATCCTGTATATGTATACATAATTATTAATTTCACAGTTTTCCGTTTTAACCTGAAATTGAAATCATTTCTGAGTGCTGACATATGAACTTATTGGTAATAGCGCGCTGCTTTGGCATGGTTCTTACATTTGTATTCTCTGGTACAACTAATCCAGAACGAATATGGCTGTACTTGCGATCTGTTTCACATCCGTTGACATGGCAATGGTAGGCGCTTGCTTTATGCTCCAAGATAGCAAGTACAGCCAAAATTGAGATTCGGGCAGTGGGCAGCATCTAGAATGGAGAGAAATGTGTGCCGTTGATTGGCTGTTTCATAGCAACCCAGAAGGATGCGCGAGCCAGCGAGTATTGCCAGCTTGCTAAATATAATTGTTTGAAACTTTGATTAGCTACAATAATTTTTAAAATTTGCGTTTACTTGTATACTGCTTTAGCTACTTGTTTTATAGTTTGTAGCTACTAAAATACAAATTGTTGATGTTTGTTAACGTATTACTTTAATCGATATTGCATTAGCTCCGGCTATATTAAAGAGACTTGTGTGATTTTACTGTTTGTAGTTTCGGTTTTCTATGGCGCCATTTCTGTATATTATTCAATTTATATCAAATGACACACAAACAGTGTATTTTGTGTAAGTACGTTAATTTACATTTTTAAAAGTTAATTTTCCTATTATAAACCATCTGTAGCACCTTTGATGTGTTTTTTTTTTATGTTGAAATAGAGGTTTTATCAGCTCTCTATTGTGTAATAAAGTAGTCTAAGTGATTAGATACAGTGTATATCAGTATGTATCTTACACTCAAACTGTGCAGTAGATATCCAACATTGTTTTCAAATTAAACTCTTTATGTGAAGTTAATGTACCAACCCTATTCCTTTGGTGGGCCAATATTCTGCGGTTAACGCTCTGACAGATGAACTCGACAACCTGAGAGTTGTCAACTCCCATGTTGACTTAAGTATAGAAAGTTCAAAGTTCAAAGTTTGCTACATTTTCAATGGTTCAAAACCAAATTCTAAATATTTGCATTTTTATTTTAAGAACAAAATGTCAAGGAATAGATAGGTAATGTCTATTTCACGACAACGCGCCTGTGCACACAGCTCTTGTTGCAAAGGAAGCTGTGAAGGAAGACATGAGGCTTCAAGGAAATCGACCATCCACCCTACAGCCCAGATCTAACCCCCAGTGACTATTTCCTCTTCTCAAAACTCAAGAAGGACCTTCGAGAAAGGAAATTTAAGTGTGACGAGGAAGTGATGGATGCTGTTAATGCCCATTTTGCAGACAAGACATGTGTCTATTGGGGTGGGGGGATTGAAATGTTAATTCAAAAATGCGAAAAGAGTACTGCAATAAAGGGTAGCTATACTGAAAAGTGAAATATGATTTTTGTCTTTATCATAGCTAGGAAATCGTTAGGCCGGGAACTTATGGACCTAACCTCGTATGTTCATTAACATGTCCAGTATTCGAAAAAGTTGCTCCACAGTGAACATCCACTGCAACCATTCACAAGGAGTTTGCGTGTGAGAAGCACACATACCATTGCTGCTTAAAATATCACAAAATTACCTTACCTTATTTTACGTCTGAATATGTTTATTTCATTTTTTTCAGTGTCTTATTTGTTGTCGCTTTGACGTTTGGTCTTTTTGCGATGTTTGTAGGGATGGATGAAACAAATTAATGATGGCGGAAATAAGCTCCGTGTTCTTGACGCCTTAAAGCTATCTGGCATTACCTTTTCAGGGTAAGGGAAAATTCCGGAATAAACCTTAGAAGTCGCAAACGGTACGCAGGCTCATTAAGTTCGTGTCCACTTAAATCAAGAACTTAATTTGTTAGTTTTCAGCAGCATTCAAACTTAAAGCATTCACTTAAAACACTACTTTTACACATATCGCCGATATTCCTCAGAATTTATAAAAAATAATGGAAAATATTCTTTTGCGAAAATTGCTGACACAGTAAGTGTTAGCAAAAGTCTATAGACCTAATGTTATGACTTCAGTTACGAACGCCGTATTTTGCTAAACATATTAATTACAGACGTTTGTCACTGATAAAACATTAATTAGATTCTGGTAACTAACTTTTCTGCTTGAAAATAATATTGTTTTCAACTGCTATGTCATATACAGTTCTAAACAGATTTCTAGAATATACAGTTATTTTCGTGTCTAGTCTAGAAAGTAACACATTTTTCGCTTTGACTAAGATGATTACGACATTTCGAAACGAATACGCGAAATATATACTTTGTGCGAAGCGCGAACATTTTATAGCATAACTACATTGAAATTATGTGTAAATGATAGAACTGGGTTTATTTGATGCTGTACTATTACGCATATTAGCTTTGGAGTCACAACTTGCTTGTTACACTGTTTTCATAGTTAGCTGTATGCTAATAATGTTAAAATATGAAGTTGCTGTTGCTATGAGAAATGCACTTTGTGCCGGAAAGTGAGTGTTAACAGCATGGTATTGGAAAAACCAACTTTCTATTAAAAATGGTTCTTAAAATGTGCTTTTTATATAGATATATAAAAAAACACATTGGACTAATTGTTTATTCTTTTGTTTCTGTTTCTTTTGTTTTGTTTTTCTTTAACTGAATATGGTTAATGAAATAGTGGGCAGTGTACTGTGTGTCATTTTTTTTTTTTTTTTTTTTTTTTTTTATAAAATGCAGTTCATTTGTTTCCGAAGAACCCCAGCTTTCCGTTGGCTTTGTTATTGATTTGTTTTATTTACGTACGTTCTCTAACATCTGTAATTAGCGTCCCATTCAATTCAGGGCGTGAAATGGCCGACAAATTTTGCTCAGGGGCATCTTCTTTCAGGCTTGAGGTTCTTTTTCGTGCCGTAAATGTACGACACGGGACCCACGGCTTCACTTCCCTTCCGAAGGATTACTTAGGATTTTTACGCCTGAAAAAATCCATCGATCCTAGCCGGTTTTGAACTCGCGATCTTGGGTCTACGAGGCAAATATGGTTATCACTACACCAGGGCCCACTCCTCCCGCCGAGACGGTCCAGTTTCGCTTCCATAGGCCGCAAGTTGGACTTGTGGCGGACGAAGCGGCGTCTGGGCAAGTTTTCTCCGGGTACTCTCTTTCGCCATTGCTTCATCAGCATCTCACCCTCATCTTCACCTTCATAATTCAGCATAATGTACTTCGTTGACTGTGTGCGCATTTCAAATGAACTATGCTACTACCTTCCGTCTCCCTTGTGCGAAAGTTCAGTGCTTGGGCGACAAGCGAGTTGGCATTAGAACCCACTCATTCAGGCTTCTAATTTACGGCTGAATTTGTTTGTTTACTTCACTAGTGAAGTTATGTAATAATAACAACTGGAATTTAGTTGTTTCTATAGCGTGCTTTATACATGATACTAATATTAAAGGCATTTTATTTATAAGTAGGAAGGGAAACGAAACCGGAGGCATAATTGAGCAAACCTAAGAATAAAATCAACCCAGGTTTAACAATATCATACACTATTTTTAGACATCCCTTAATATTAATTGATAAATTAATTATTCCTGTCACTCCGCAATGCTCCTTGTTTCAATAAATAGTCCCTGGATTTCTCCATAGGAAGATCAGAGGTGGAATTAGTGATTTTTAAACTGTTTTAACGGTGTAAAAATTACAAATTATAAGTGTTTTATTATTAAAACATTTAAATTATACAATACTAAATTGCTATTTATGAAGACAATGTTCTCGCTAGGAAATAAGCTATAATATGAAGATGGACATGCAAAAAAAAAAAAAAAAAAAAAAAAAAAAAAAAAAAAAAAACTTATTGATTTTCTTCCAGTCTGATATGGTTGCAGGGTTGTCAAAATGGTTACTTATGCAAATAAATGTTACAGATCAGTTTAATAGTAATTTATGTAATAGCACTAATTGCATTATGACCTGATTTCGAAACCGGGATAAGGAATGTAAAAACTAAAAGATGTGTAATAAAATATATAATTGATTCCTTTTAATAAATTAATAATAATCGTATTCCTTATTATATTAAGGCTGCAAGCATTTTAAACTTCATAGCACCGAGTGTCACAAAATGCAGTTTATAGTGGAATGCTGTATGTCAAAAGAACTGAGCGGTTAAAAACGTCTTGGTACACCCCTTCCATTACCAACATTCCTGCAAATGTTTTCCCACCTGAACGCTCTTGGTTACTCGACATTTTTTTTTTTTTTGAGTAGTGTTTAACGCCCGTTTTTACTACTGAGGCACCACAGGCGGTGACACTGATGATAAATGGGAAGAAATTATATTTTGGGAAAGGATATTTTTTAAGGAAGGAAACGTTCCAGGCCTAAGTTTAGGTACCTCCCCGGCATTTGCCAGTTATGAAGACGGAGGAAAACCTGGAAAAAACCTCAGTTAGGGAGGACGGTCCGGGATTCAAACCCCAGACCTCCCGCTTTCGAGTCCGTTCTCGAAAGTAAAAATTATTCACGAAGGAGCATATTTTTAGTATTAGCAATGTTAACTTATTGCTTTCATGAACTTCTGTACTGAGGCTGCAAAGAAACTTGCTTGCTGATGAAAAAGGGAGGGAAAAAGTCATAAACAGCGCTACACACTGTTTCAGGCAACATGAAATGTCAACTGACATAGTGCAGAAGGAAGTAGATCATTCAGTGACCTCGAACATCGTATAGAAGGCCTCAGCCGGTTATATAACACCAACCGCTCACAACATACGCAGTGTCTGTGCAGCGAAATGCTTTTTGTTACATGTTATTGACAGACACTCGCTGCAAAAAACCCACATGTGAACGAAAACGTGAATATTCCACAAGTATATTAATAGAAGCAGCTATAAAACACACTTATGCATAACACAACTTAATAACTTTGTCTGTAAACTCTTATTTTAGCAAAATATTTCCTAAAGCGTGTTTGTTTACATGTTTTGTTTACTAGTGAGATTACAATCTCTTTTCTCCTAAAGGACATTAACACAATTTTTAAAAATACTTCAGCATGCATGTCGAAACTTTTTTAATTAATTTGCCCCACCTAGTGCTGCATTTACACGACATCGTGTACAGATTTGAATCTACTCATTCAGTGCAAACCAAAAACAGCGGCGAAAACGTAATTTTAACACAAGAAAAGCTGGACGAAACTTTCGCATATCTTGGATGTTAAAAAAATTTGAATTAGCACAAGAGGGAGTTTAAGAAGTAGACGCAAACTCTTGCAATGGAATCAGAAACATTGCGGTACTGAATTAATTATTTTCAGTCGGAAGGATTATTCTCGATACAACGCCTGTTTAGCCCCAGGAGAACAATACCACCATCTTCTATAAGGTAAAATTGTATAGTACACGTTTTGAAAGCGAAGATTTATACGGACGCCATCAACTGCGACACGCTTTACGTGCGAAACATCGTATGAGCTGTCAAGATTTATAACTAAATCTGGATATATGTTTATATTTATACTGGGTGTCTCATTTTTGTTTTTTGCACCACGTCCTTGGCCTGGCGGTTAGCGTTGCTGACTGCTGTCCGGGAGGCCCAGGCTCGATTCCCGGTACCTACTTAAGGATTTTTCTAAAATCGGGTTCTGCCCAGCCTCGTGAGGACACCTAGGATGGAGAGGTGGAGATCTTCGATCTAGTAAACCGCGATACAGCGATCAGGCGATGCGGTGTGCTGACCATATGTCCTCTGCAATACTACACTTTACCATTGAAATAATTTTTTTTTTATAGACGCTCTTTAACATCTCAGGTCATCAGTGGCCCCATTAAATTCAGGGCGTGAAACGGCCGACAAATTTTGCTCAGAGGCCTCTTCATTCAGGCTTTAGTCTTTTTCGTGCCGTAAATGTACGACATGGCACCCATGGCTTTACTTACCTTCCGAAGGAAGCCATACTTAGGATTTTTACGCCCGAAGAAAACCATCGATCCTAGCCGGGTTTGAACCCGCGATCTTGGGTTTAGGAGACAAATATGGCTGCAACTACACCACCAGGACCAGCATTGCATACTTGACATGACAAAATATTATTTGCAAGCAGCAATAGCGCTTTTGAAGTTAGCCATTTGGTAATAACCGTATTAAAGATGTGTTAGAAACAATCATTTTAACTCTAGCGTAAACTTTCATAAATAACTCAAAAACGAAGGATTTCCGAACTTATGTTTATATGGACGACTTCCTTTCCCCCCCTCTAGTTTTGGTGTGAGAAACCAGCTACCAAAGTTTGTAAAAGTATTTCTGAAACATCCTGTATATAGGAATATTTCAAAGAAGAAAATCAAATAAATGATACATCCCTGCTTAGAGGATGAATTTGTATTTTTAAGTTCAATTTCTGGTATTTATTTTTTAACGCACCCAAAGAAGCCTTACTTATCAAAATCAGTAACGCCATAATTACACTGATATTACTAAGATGGAGGAAACGTGAATGCATTGTCCTTCATTAAATAGATTAGGGTCCTTCATCAATAACTCATAAAAATAATAATTTCTGGACAGGTATATATATATTAATGAAAAATAAAAATAAAGAAACACTATTAACAATGTAACAAATTAACACTAATAATAAAAGTAGATAAAGATAAAACACTGAGTTCTTCAATGCGAGTTCTTCAATGGGAAGAAGCTAGACCAAGCTTCTAGCTTCTTGCCATTGAAGAACTCGCAGTAGTTCGAAATATAGCAATTTCAAGTGTGACTCTTTCTCTGTGTTTTATCTTTATCTACTTTTATTATTAGTGTTAATTTATATATATATATATATATATATATATATATATATATATATATTCTAGTTTTGATAAACTTTCATTAATAACTAAAAAACTAAGGATATCTGGACATATGTTTATATGATCTTTTTTTCTTCTTTTGGTGTGAGGAACACGCCCCAAAGTTTGTAAAAACATTTCTGAAATATCACAGATATTACAAGCATTGTAAAATGTATCGAGTTTTTCATTAGTATTAAATAAATGTACACTTTCTTTGCACAGGAGCTAATGAATTTAGAAATACTTTTAAAAACACTTTTCTCTAAGCATGGTAATCATAAACATATACAATCAGAATGTACTACTAGATTTGACTAGCATTTCATTAAATTATGCTTAATTGTCTAAAAAAAGTATAATTAAATTTCAATTTTGAAGCATCAATCAGCAGAAATGACTTCGAAACCCTCGGGGGTAATTAAAAGCGACCAATTTTAGGCTCGGCCAGTAAAGAAAACCGCTAAGCTGAATTCGAAGGCAAGATATAGTTTTAACGCCGATATGACCTCAGATGTTTCTTAGGTGAGGGAGGTGTAAGGTTACATGAGAGCATTTCGATCGCGAGAAAGGAAAGTTCACTAGATAGCTGGAGTTCTCAACTTATAACAACTGTAGCTGTCGCAATGCCGCAGCCGAAAGTGAAAGTGTTCGCTCTCTACATCTACTACGCAGTTAAATTATCAGGTCGCGCTCTAAGCAAAACGCAGAACACGCTCGCATCTGTGCACCAAATCCCCAAATGCTAGTAATAACATAACCCTGACATATCGGGTTTCTCTAGCCAGTTTCTTTAAAATCGTCGAATAAAAGTTATCTCAATCTGTGCTATGTTTATGGAGACATTCATCCGGTCATGAAATCTCGCTATAGCGTCTACAAATATCTCAAATAAATTAGTTTTAAGTCTTGAATGCTGCCTAAACAAAACAATGCTAGTAAAAAATTACCATAATTCTTTATTGAACAGTCCTTGTACCGATGCCTTTTCATGCAGCTACAGTCGGTGCTGGTGGTGTAGTGGTAACCATTCTTGCCTCCTAAACCCCAAATCGCGGGTTCAAACCCAATCAATGGATGTTTTCGGGCGTAAAAATCCTAAGTATGGCTTCCTTCGGTAGGGAAGTAAAGCCATGACGCCCGTGTCGTTTCCGGCACGAAAAGAACCTTATGCTTGAAAGAAGAGGGCTCTGAGCAAAATTTGTCGGCGGTTTCACGCCCGGAATTGAATGGGACGCTGATGACACGAGACGTTAAAGAGCGTCCATAAATAAAACAAATGAAATCCAACATGCAGCTACAGCAAACATAAATTTGAATTTTTCTTTTTAAGCTGCTAAATTTAGCATTCTCTGGTGTTCGCTTTCCAAGCTTGTGCTCATTGTTGAAATTACGAAAGTGAAATGAATGAAAGCTAATCCATTGAATTGAACATATCTACAGACAATGACAAGTAAATAATACATTAAATGGAGAAATGGGAAGCTTTTCGGTGTATTCAATTTACACCACAGTTTAACTCCAAGGAAGTCGGAGTGAGTAGTTATGGGTCAACTGATGCATTTGGCTTTCAATTCGACATACTTGCTGAGTACCAATTTGAGACTCTGAAGCTTTTACAGCTGTTTCTTCACACTGTTACACAAAATTATTGTGAATTTCACTTCAGTATGACGTTTTTTCCAGTACCTCTCCACAATAATTTTCATACTTCAGTGTTTCTCCTCAGACGAGTATTTGCTTTGCAGGGTGTCCTGCAGAAACCATACATGAGATCTCTAAGCAGCAATCTTTCTGGGTGTTCTTTGGCGCTTTAACAATGAAATGTATTCTCGTTTGCTACCTTCATGTTTTAATCTCTTCTGTTGTTCCTCTTGCTTTTTGGAGAGAGGCGCTACTCAGCATGGTTACGTTATATCTTTTCAACGTTTGTTTTCATTTTTAAAACTAACTTACATGCCTGAGCCGTGACTAATCTTCCGTTTCTGTAATATTTGTCGCGCACTACTAGTTTTTCCTTGGATTACAAATTGTCATTTCACTTCTTCCACTACAACTGGTTTACGGTTTCCCATATCCCTCTGGTACAGCACACTTGTAAAGATACTAGTTCATAATAGAACGAGTCGACTGTTATAATAACAAAAGCCTAACGAAGTTTCTATGTTATCACTCATGACTGGTTCCTTTAAAACATTTGAAGGCTCTTCTTTGTGTACCGTCTTCAACAGTATTTGCTTTGTTTCATTATTCATAGTTATATTTTCTCACTTCGTTTATATTCAAATTAGGAGCATCTACTAAACTTATTAGAAAATTTAATTTTATTATTCTATTAGAACCTTTAGACCCCCCCCCCCAAACATACTTCACAATCAAAAACAAGTATGAAAGCAGCATATCGCCAGGATACAAAACGTAACTATTACCACCACTACTGTTAAAACACAGATCGTAAAGTTCTAAGATTATTCTTATCTCTTCACAAATTTTGTACACGTTCTAGAAATTACAGTTTAACTTAAATTAATACATAAAATTGGTGTATCCATTTTTTTTAATTTCTATTTTCTTCTTCAAAGATCGCAAAGAAAATACTCAGAACGTAAGCTTTGTTCAGAATTCACACGAAATTGCACTAACTAGCATCTGATTCAGGTAGTGTGCAAAACAGGAGACAGAATAGTAACATTTTCATTCTAGAAAAACTTGTCTATTTGATCAGCCATTGTTGAGGCTTGGTAGTCTTTATAATATGTAAGATGTAAACAGTATGTCAAACTGTTAAGTGACTTCTTTATTACAATTTCCAGCAACTTATATATATACATACATACATACATACATACATACATACATACATACATACACACACACGGTGCCAAAAATGTATAAACACCTCAAGCAAAGAAAAAACTGTGTTAACATAACAAAACTGAAATCATGCAAACAGAGAAAATGATGAGCACTAATCATCTTAGACTTTTACAGTTACAACAGTTGCTCAAAATGTCCACCATCGGCGTCGATACACTTCTGAGTACGTTGAACTACCGATTGAGCAACGTTTGCAAAATTGTCTTCAGCGATTGCAGTATATGCCGTTTCAATTTCTTCCCGAAGTGCTGTCAGTGTAGCTGGTTTTCTACGTTATACAATATCCTTAAGAGTTCCCCATAGGTAGAAGTCCAACGGAGTTAGATCCGGAGAACGCGGTGGAAACTCAATCGGACCTCTTGGTCCTATCCAGTGCCTAGAATCCAATGCGCGGGGCTTGTTCCTATGCGAGGTCTCCCAGATCTGCCCTTGTGAACATCGCATACGGTACCACGAGTCTCAAATTTGTCTCGAATGCGTGCAATTGTTACTAGCGTTGGCGGTTCCGTTCTGTACACACGTCTCCATTGCCTTTGAGCTTCAACATTTTCGGTTTTCCAATACCACTTCAAAATTGCTTTCCGCTGTCAAACGATAAGCTTGGCTCCATTTTGTTGTAGCAACGCTAGCATAACTTAATGTGAGTCAGGTCTGTTTACAGAACATCATGCGATAATCCTGGCTTCATTTGTTCACTGTTGATTTATCTGTCACATAGCAACGCTATCATAATATGTGTGAGTCTCATTTGTTTACAGAACATCATACTACACATTACTGTTATTTTTTGGTTTAACTGAGATATATAAATAGATATCTATTGTGAAAGGGTGTATACATTTTGGTACCTTCGGTATTATATTAATAATAATAATAATAATAATAATAATAAAGAAAACTTGTTGTTCTCTATACCCTTAATCACTTGAAATCATCGTTGATGTGTTAATATGATTTTTGGCTTCTTCAGTAACCAAAATTTACAATAGTTTGAAGTTTTGCTCTAAAATGCTTAGGTATGTTAATTTGATATTTTCCTTAATTTTTGTTTTTCAAAATATTTTACAACAGTTTAAAATTTCTAACTGAAATACCTGAGACTCATTTAATGTTTTGTAAACACTGGAGTAAACTTCTCAGAAGCTGTGACAAAGCCCAGTTCTTTTGCACAAGCTGTGAAGATTTGGATCACCTTGAAACGTCTTTAATGTCATTCACATGCTATGTGACAAGCGGTAAGTTACTGCACAAGTGAAAACTCCCAAGGCTATTTGTCGTTTACAGTTAACGTTTTCCGAAGGCCGTTCCCAAGCCGATATAGGTACCTTTCACAGATATCCTGACGTTGACAGTGTTAGGGACTCAATACTGTGATTCAGCAGCGCAATAACTTGAGCAGCGTTGAAAAGTACAAGACGTTCATAAAAACATTATAGACGTTCAATAACGCCTGGAATGAATAATTCAAAACAGTAGAAATAAGTCGTCAAAATGATCAAGTAGGCATAAAAGTTTTAATTCTTGCATCCATTTTTTAAAATTTGCAGGTATAGGAACTAATTCACAAACAATTAATTCTGTTGTATTTTAACCAAAAAATATCAATTAGGTACTCTAAATTTTGAAGTTGATGTTTTTTTTTTTTTTTTTTTTTTTTTTTTCCATTTAGCGTCTCTCAACAGCATATTTCACTTTAAAGTAACAAAATTGCCTAATGTAACAAAATTAAATATATACACAACAGGGGGTTTAATTGCCTTAAATTCCTATGGTGGGAAGTCTAAGGAATCTGAAGCATCTTCGGTACTTCTGACGTAGAAGTGCCCAAGATGGGGAGTCGCTAGAGTGGCTTTGACTCTGTATGGCAATGTGTTCCCCTTGCTATTGGTTATTGAATAACTGCGGTTGTTGTGTCAGGCCACGTTACACATCTGTAGATGTTTGATAGGGCAATCAACCAGTGGTACTGGTAGCCTTGTTGAAAGGCGTTGGTGCGTGTAAGTAGCGATTCTACTTCCATCCTGTAATGAAGGGGTTGATTTAGGAAATCAAATGCCGAAACCCCCCCCCCCCAATCATGTATGTGCTGAGTGCAGGAGATCATTTTAACTGTAATTGTAAATCACCATAGAGAGTAACTCAGTTATACAATCCGTGGTTCGAATGCTGATCCTTAATCCAAATTGTTCAAGCCTTATTCATCCTTTATAGATAGCTGGTGTTAAAGAACTATCTCTACGTCTTGACAGTTCCCTTACAAAAGTGGCAATGGATAAATTTGTATCGTACAACGTAGTATAGATGTTTGAAACTGTCATCGACACAAAGTTCAAACAAGAATAATGAATAAAAAATTAAACATTGGTTTTTTTTTTCAAAATGATAGAATTTCTGTGCTGAATAATGGTTTTGCAATTGGTGAAATTCTAACTAACAGGCCTTAAGATCTTAATATGATATTCTATTTTTTTTTGCTTATAAAACTACTTTTATTGATATTATCAACATTAATATTCTGTTATTATCATTATAAAAGTATTTAACACTGGTAACGCATTTAAGCAGATATATAAAACATGCACATAGCATTGGATTGATATGGCTGGAGGAGGATACCTAGGTATTGTCCGGAAATGAGAAGAAGGCAAGCAACAGGAATGTGATATGTAAACATTTTCTACTCTCATCACTATGTTCACATACGTTAGTGCCGACAAAAATAAACAGTGTTGTCATATACTCGCCTATAGTTAGAAGTCCAGCAAGTGTGCAAGATATGAGTCTGAAAGGTTCTTATTCATGTGGCAGCATGGGTGTCTCACATACACTAGTATTTGTGCAGATAAACGGTTCAAACCCCCTTGCACTTCAGTCCCCTCTTGTCATCTTCTTATCGCCAGACTATACTTCAGCCTTACTCAACCTTCGGAAGGAAGGGCTGAAGTGAAGGGTGCGTGGACGTAGACGTTTGCTGCAGTGTTACCAACTATAACGTCAATTGAAGAACATTTTCCTTTTTCTCTCTCTGTTTTGTATCTTTCTAGACATTGCCGATATTAACATGCAGCCTATTCGTTTCCCTGCAGCGATGCTTGTGTACCCGTGAAGATCCTGTGATACTTCGAAGTTTCGACGTACACTGAAGAGGTTTTTCTTTAATACGCATGCTGATGATCACATGCTCTTAAAGTCTGCCATTCTTCTCTAGTAACATCCACTATATGCATGCATCCACTTTCGATCCGTTAGCCCTACGGGAGAGAATTCGTGAAACATTAAAATCGAAACAAGAACGCAGCGGAGGGTCTCGCCGTCTTTAGGGAGGGGGGTGGGAAAGAGGATGAAGTTCATTGCACCCCGCGCAGCATTGATTAGGACCGCGCCTCACTCACACTACCGCTCTCATTGCATGCAAGTTCGGGCTCGCGGTGACGCAATTCCTGCCCTCATCGAAAAAAGTTGCGTTTTGCCATGCGTCTTCAACTTTGTTGTGTATTAAAAATAATAATAGCAACAACTCTTCTTCCTCTCGAGGGATTAAATTTAAGCTTCACTGCCTATCTACATGGCTTCCTTCTCCTCCACTTCTTGGGGTTATAATAGTTCTTTTCTTTCCTGTATTTTTTTCGTTACAAATATTTATTTTTTTGGCACCAGTTCAAATAGTTCTAAACATATGTTATCGAGTTTTTAACAACAGAAATCGTGGAAAATTGTATAAGGTCTACTTTTAAAAATGAGATATTTTTAAGAAATATTTATATCAATAACAATTATCTATAACATCTCCTGTAAAAGCATTTGAAATCTATTTAAAGAAATGACAGCCCTGTATTTAGTCAAAGAAAGCAGAAAATAAAATACAAATATTAAACGGTTATCTAAAACAATGTAGGACACATGTTAGAAGTGATTCGTTTTTGCTTCATCTGATTTGTTACACTTGGCCTGCTTGTCTCGTTTCGTAATCACCCTTACTAAAAAAAAAAAAAAAAGTTACTACTAAGACAAATCTTTATTGAAATTTCCAAATTGTAAACGAAACATTCCGGAATTACATGAATAATAATATGTATATGTTATTGTATGTTACTTTTAATTTCCGAACTGAATAACGTTTGCAATAGTTACATGCAGTGTACACGTTTATTATTTTTTTTTCTATATTGTATATTACTATGCACATTGTATTCTGTTTTCGTCTGGTTTTATTCACCTGGTAGAATGGAAGAGAGGGTCCCATGGCCTCAACTCTTGCCAGGGTAAATAAATGCATAAATAAATAAAATTCTCATAATTAACGCCAGGTTGAAACAGTTACGTTTTAACCCGTAAACAAGTTTAATGCACTATAACTCAGTTTCTGTAAAAGTTAGTGCATACAGACCTTTGTATAAATTAAAGGCTGAATAAATGTTTTCTATTTATGAAATCTGTTTTACTGTAACTATTACTTTTACATTAATGCTACTGTGTTAGCAAATATGCTACAATTGTAACATTTCTATCATCTCTAGGCGTCCGCCGTTACACATTAAAAAGTGTAATAAACTTCTTTCAGAATATGCAACTAGATTTTAATAAAAATTTGTGGTTTAAGTTTGGCTCAATTTTCATATAATTGATAATAGATTATTACTTTTCCCTTGTCATTATTGATGCCGCACCACCATCATCGACCACTATTTCATTCAGAGATCGAGAGGTGGCAGAAATAGTTTTGCATAAAGCCTGGACCCCACAAGACCTCAATCTCTCTCTTTAATTTCTCCAGGTTTGCCAAGCTACTTCGTTATACTATAACGAAGTAACTATAGCATAGTTAGAACCACATATACCGTACCAGGAGAGGTACTGTCTACTTCAGTTTGTTTTGTCTGACGGGGGCAAATATTATGTGATTTCAGTTTTCAATTTTTTATAGTGTCAAGTGTTAACATTTTTAATGTTTCACGTCTTAAGTGTTTTTAATACATATTTGTAATAATACTGGAAATATTTAAGCTGCTTTGTGCGATTAATTACTAATTATTTATAATAAAAGTTAAATACTGAATTTTTCATGGATTTGTCGTCCGTTTCACACAGCAGTCAGAGCGATAATTTCCGGTAATATCCGCACAACTGATTCAACTTCTCGCAATTAAAACTCCAATTAAATTCAGAAATTATCTTTCGACAGGAGATGTTGGAAATGTTGTCCTACTACAATCACACATTTGTGCACCATTTTAGTAAATTGTCTTTCACACGCATCATTCTTCTTCCAAAATTAAATCAATTCACACTTAAAAACAGCAAGATCATTGTAACAACATATTGTAGGCAAATGATTCTGATATTCGGGTAAATATATATAAGTGGAAGTTACAGAACGTTAATGATAGAATAATTGATCCAAGCTTAATATTTTTACTGATTTAGCATGGTTCCATACACAGATTTTCTCCTCATGCAATGAGTTTCATGTATAAAATCGGGGTTTTGTATATTTCAATGCTTATTTTGCATCGAAACATGACTAAGTAAGTAGAATTATGCTGCAAAAGCAAAGAATATTAAGCGTGGATCAAAGAAATTTGCTCTAATGTCAAGATCACCTGCCTGCATTTCGTGGACAACACTGAGTTTGCATGTTTTCAAGTCTAAATTTACTCGATTTCGGAAAATGAACTGATAGTTTTATAAAAAAAATATAAGAAATTGTGAATATATCAGGACATTTTCAATATCTCCTGTCATAAGGTACTTATTCTGTACCTTATCGATATGTTTTATAATAATAAAAACATTAATTTTTCCAATTACATCATTTCTTTAAAACGTCTTTATACGAGGGCTGATCAAGAGAGACTGATTTTTCCCCCTAGCCTCTGTATCATGAACATTTGAAAAGAGCGGGGTTTTATGTATAATGTCCATAAGCGACAGCAGTGTTACACTGGCGATTGGTAGTAATGTTCTGTGTTATAGACCCTGCTTACATTTCGCATACCACAAAATGGAGATGACGTGAGAGGATAAAGGATAGAGGGATAAAATTCTGTTTTCGCTTACAGGCTCAAAAACTTTGAGGAAAACTGCAGCAAGCGTACGACGAAGATGCACTTCCTCGTGCAGCAGTGTTTGGATGGGTTCAAGCACATCCAAGAAGAGCGACTTTCCGTCGTTAAACAAGGTGGGGCTGATGTTTCGGCTTCTGCTATGACAAGAGGTGATCATCAATACAGCTACGGTGATTGTCCGTGAGGTTTGGCGGATAACATTACACAAGCTCAGTGAAGTGTTGGGATGTTATCTCCATATGACTCGTGTTTGTGCCCGTTGGGTGCCACGTCTGTTGGCCCTTGAAAAAATAAAAAAATCTGTGCGATTGGAGGCATGCCGTGAGGTGCTGTATCTCGTTTGCTGATGATGGGTATGTCTTTCTGGAATAAATTATCACCGGCGTTGAGTCATGGGCTGCCTCATTATGATCCTGAAGGAAAACAAGTCAGCAGTGTGGAAATCGCCAGGTTCTACAACACCATAAAAAAAAAAAAAAAAAAAAGGCCAAAATTGTTCCATATGCTTACGCTTTTGACTGTAAGGGAATGTTTTACCAGTATGCACCTTCACCTCACTCTACTGTTCTCACTCTACTGTTACAGGGGTATAGTCTACGTCAGTTGGCTACACTGAGGAAGCACATTGCAAAGAAACGACTACAACTGCATCGGGAGAGTGGAGACTTTTTTAATTTAATTGTGTTTAACGCACATTTTTACTACTGAGGCACCACATACGGTGAGCACTGATGATACATGAAATGAAATGATATATTGGAAAAGGAATTTTAAGGAAGGAAACGTTTCAGACCTAAGTTTGGGGTACCTCCCCGGCATTTGCCATTTATGAGGACTGACGAAAACCTGGAAAAAATCTCAGTCAGGGAGGAGGGTCCTGGCGGGATTCAAACCCCAGACCTCCCGCTCACGAGTCCGGCCTTAACTACCTCGGTCACCCGTGGCGCGCAAAACCGTCGCGAATCAAGTCATGTAATTTTTGACTACGTTCAACATTACTGTATATCACATCCGCCTTATAGTCCGGATCCGGTTCCACGTGATATTTTTTTGTTCCTATCACTAGAGGCAAAGCTCCGGGGCATTCGAAGCAGTGCTCAAGAAATGTGAGGCGATTCTCAAGAAGCTGACAAAGAATGGCCTGCATCATGTGTTCGAGGACTGGCAGAAACCTTAAGACGTGCAATCAAGTAGAAGGGAACAACTTTAAAAAGATCGTATAAACATTGACATAGAGTAATAAACATATGTGAAAAAAAAGTTTCAGTCTTTCAGCAGTATTACTGATGCACTTCAAATGCAGTCTAAAATAACAAATGCTATTATTCTGCATATTAATATAAAACAAAATAACAAAAAACCCTATAAGTTTTATATTATTTCTCTAATGCGAATAGACAATTTCCTAGAATTTTAAACAACATGAAATGAAAGTCCAAAATAAAACTTTTTATATCGTGTAATACAAAAGTAAACAATAAAACAATATTTTAGTAGACCGCAGCAGAGGTTCGTGTTACAAGGCGACGCTGTGTTTACGACAAGCATAGAACACTTAGATTCAAAACAATACTCCTACTATAGAACCGAAAGAAAAAAGTTGAATATACGTTTACCATTATCGGTGTAGTGATAACTATAATTGCTTCGTACACCCAAGAACGCGGGTTCTAATCCTGGCCAGCGTTGATGAGATTTTTTTCGGGCGTAAAATCCTAAGTATGGCTTCCTTCGGAAGGGAAATAAAGCCGTGGGTCTCGTGTCGTATATTTACGGCATGTAAAAGAACCTCATCCCTGAAAGAGGAGGCACTGAGCAAAATTTATCGGTCATTGAATTGAATGGGACGCTGATGATTTGAGATGTTAAAGGATGCCAGTAAATAAAACGAATAAATAAATTTTTAGCGCTTTCCTGATATATTTTAATATTTGGCGTTTAGTTTTGGGATAACGAAGTGCTGTAGAGAGCAATACAATTTTGAGATTGCAAAGCGCATATGCTTTATCTATTATATAAGCCTAATTAGCTCTATATCGGTAAACTCTACCTAAGAACTGCATTTCTAGTGCTTCGGTACTTTGTTACGTCGAAACTCTCTTCTTGTGTACGCATGGTGCAGCTATGGATACCATTATCGTACAGTAAACAACTACCAATATTGATTTTTGTTATTTCATCTTAAATGACTTCAAAGTACAAGTTTCTAGAAGATTCTAGTAAAGTTCTGTAATATTAGCAATTAGTTTTATCTTGTTTCGATATTAGTATCACTTATTTTCCCGGTTTTCTCTTTGAGAGGATTTGTCACTTACATTGAACTTATTTCTATTACTGCATTAATTTGTTTACTCTATATGTTTGTTTTTTTACTGAACAAAATAAAATAAAGTAAAATAAAAAAATATTTAATACTACATCCAGGTACCTTGTTTCCCACACCGGAACGTATATTCCAGAACGTTTATTCTTTATTTGAAAAATTACATGTTTACATTTATTACATTATTATTGTTTAGATTTATCTAACTCTAAAAACTAACTAAAAATAAAAAAAATATTAAAATAATTATAATAAAAACAGATCAAAAATAGATAGAAGGAGAACAAAAGAAAAATAGAATACGAATATCTACTTTAACATATACAATAAAACATAACATAAACTAAACTAAATTAAAAATCCGGTTTCCGGCGAAAATGTGCACTCGTATCTTGTACCATTATAATTTACCTTATATTTCTTTCTTCTGTAGCGCAAATAAGTTACGTAACCAATTCTTGTTAGTTATGTATAAAACAAATTTAACTATTTTTACTGAAGACATTTAAGAATTTGTTTATATATTTATTTTACCTGATATTGAGTTTCCTCCCTATTTGCTTTTCGTTTAATTATATTGAGCTGAAAGCTTAAATCATCAAAACTATGTCATACTTAAGCTGTAATGAACTTTTTGTTGATTTGTTTTGTCTATGGACGCTCTTTAACATCTCAGATCATTAACATCCCATTCAATTCACTATCACTATATGTACGCTTAACTTGTTACTAAATCGACCTACATTTTATTCCATTGTAAACAATGTCATTGAATTGCTGAGAGGGCAGCTTTCCAGTCCTTCTAAAGCACAAAAATATCTCGTGGTAACCATATTTGTCACGTAGGTCCAAGATCTCGGGTTCAATCCCGGCGAGGGTCTATGAAAATTTCAGACGTAAAACTTCTGAGTATGGCTCCCTTCGGAAGGAAAGTAAAACAGTGCGGTTCCGTGTCGTACATTTAATGCACGTAAAAGAATCTTGAGCCCGAAAGAAGAGGCACCTGAGCAAAAGTTATCGGTCATAAATTGAATGGGAAACAAATGGTTGAGATGTGAAAGAGCGTCCGTAAATAAATCAAATAAATAAATAAATTAATTAATAAAAACACATACTCTATAGAATTTAAAGAATTTTGGATGCTCCTAGGTGAATTAACATCAAAAGCCTTACAATGCAAGAGAATATAACTAGCACTTTGTTAAAGAATTAGAATTATATGGCAGTAATAAGATTCATCTAAGTGATTTATAAACTTAACTACAGTTGGAATTATTAAAATGTTAATATGATAATAACGACTGAAAAATGTGTTTCATTCAGAGTACCTTTAGATGAAATGTGCTATAAAGCAATGCTATGAAAATATAAATGCCTCAGATTGGAAGGAAAACTAATACATTAATTCGTGTAGTTATACAAAATAACAGGAATACAAATACCAATCCTGGATGATGACCAATGGGATTCTATACTATTCCTAAAAGAGAAATTGCTTCAACCCTTGAGATTTGCTGGAGTAGGATAACGGGCCCTTACTTTGTGTTTAAATACAGATCATAATGACTCGATAATATTAAAATCAGAAAATTGTGTAGCCTAGGAAAGATATGTAATTTCGTCCTCGTGCATCTCTCAAACCAATCTTGGGCAATTCCAACTGTACTATCTTGGAAGATAGTACCCCCTGCGAGAACAATGTCTGCACCATTGAATGATAACTGTGATCTAAAACGATTTTACATACAAAGGCTGCACTGAAAATGATGAAGCCACGATTGCTTCAATGTTGAAAGAATACAGACTGGTTTGTGTGCATCTGCCCAGTGGTAGACGTAGTGTAAAGATTTACACCACATTATGAACGTTTCCACAGGTTGGTAGTCCAGGCTTTGTGCTCCTTGACTTGCTTTTATAGCATTCTCCGGCGTTACGAGCGCTTCGGCGACAGTAGTTGTTTATACAATTTTCTGTGAAACACTTGGCGCATTTTGAGCTCAGCAACGATTTAGAGAATCAACAAGCCTCCTTAACGCTCTTCTGTCTCTATCCGTTAGTTTGCTTTAGCAGATGAATTTTTCTCATGAGTTTTGTATTCTGTCAAGACAGTAGCCTGGATATTCCTTCGTACTAACTTTGCAACCGTTGTTAAGGATGCATCAATAAGTTCAGACATAAGAGCTATCAACAACAACACGGCGACAACCACGAATCTACTTGTGGCCCAGACCGATAGGTGCACGGCCGTAGTACAAGTGAGAAACAAAAGACGGGTTCATTGTGTGACAGCGCAGTATAAAAGGGGGAGACACATCAGAAATAGGGTACATATTATTCATACCATTTTTTCCAACCCATGAGGCACATTATAAGTAATATTTTTAAAATAATGTTCTTGAAACTTATTGAGATAATTCCAGCTTTTTGAGATAACAATACCGCCATGAAAATGCCAAGACGGAACAAATGCATCAACTTATTTACAATCGTTTTAAAAATAAAGAAACTATGAACAATTATTTTCGTATAGTTTTTTGATGTTTACATGAAATATTTCATTGCTTTAATAAATTTAATTTGCTAATATCTGATTTAGGTAGCCACACCCACTACAAAAATACGTCATTTAAAAATAACATTTAAACGAAATAAAAATAATAGCACGATGTACTCTAATGTGTACTTTTAATTACATAAGTTAAAAATAATATTACTCTAATTAAAATGTACAAACCACAAATAATAATTTACAACACAAAACAATAAGCATACATGGGTAACCAGGAAAGTGAAAGAAAATAATGTAAAGAACTGAGTTTTATTTTTCCTCAATTGTCCGTTTTCAATGTTTATTTACTTTTATCAATGTCTTTTGGCTACAATGTTGTTAATAACGCAAGTACCTCGCATTCGGTAGGTCTCATGTTCAAATTCCTTGGGGCCGGTCATTCTGACCTTGAATTTTCCCTGACCGCTATACCTGGGATGGATCTTTCCTTTCACTGAATTTTCTATTCCGTTAGTTCTGTTACAGGCCGAGAGTACCAGGGCGAGGCGGACTGGCACAGTGTTCAGCCCCAGCGCTGGTATGGAAAGGGCTCCCAATTCTGGGGTTGGAGTGTTTTATGAGCATGAAAACAATGTTAGGGACCGTGTCTAACTCCATGCCTCATGGCCTCTGTATCCAGGTGTCCGGTGTCTCCCTCTCATGGATATACTCCCTTAGGCACAAACGACCAGCCTTTAAGCAAGGCCGAAGTATCGAAAATCCTTGGACCCTAACAATCCAATCCATTGTTACCATTTCTCACATTTATAAAATTACGTTTTAGGCAATGAATCGAGCCCTGTACGATTAATGATTAATCTAATACTAAAAGATAAGTAGCTTACTCTAAGTTATTGAGTGCGTTATTCTTCAATATTTTAAAGTATTTTCAAGAAAATAGACATTAAACGTGTAATACAAAATGTGAATTTTTTTTCAAGAAAAAAAGTGTTTAGACTGTTTTGTTTATCATGCTTAAAGGAATTTAAGTTACGTTTCACCTTGTATGGGGCCTTTAACTTTTGTTATGAGCTGAAGAACGTGTATAATACCGTCAAATAAAGTTTCGTACCTCTGTTACTTTTTCTTTAACATTTCTGTAAAAGTTACAGAATAGTCTGTTATTTTAGTAACATATGGCACAAAAGCATGCCCACATACTTCCCATTAGCACACATCCTCAAGCACTGAAGAAGAACCTTTCAGACCGTTTATTTAAGGCCAGAGAACAATTCCAAGTTTTAGAATTATGATACAGGCAGGATTCGCAAATGTACTCAATCTATGAAGTTATCGACAACAGGTGGACATGAATAAAAAGCAAGGCGTTCCCGCGGAGAGAGTTGGACTGACAATATGCTAAGAAACCGCTGATGAGCATGATAGGTCGAGGTAGAGTTGCATAACTTCACAATGCGGAAGATCAACTGAACACAACGGGTGAGCCGCAACGAGCGGGGTTAAAGAATCTGCCATATAGCGTAAGGTAGCACGTTCTAAAAACATTTCTGAATTTTGGTACCACTGGAGTATGACTTGCAATGGGAAGACTATGACTTGCATCAGTTTACCAAAACTTAATGATATAAAGTAAATAGCAGGTATTATTATTATTATTATTATTATTATTATTATTATTATTATTATTATTATTGTTGTTTATTTTATTTCCGCTAATCTCCGAGTTACTTTCTTTGGTTATCTAAAAGACCACATTCTGCTAACATTAAGAGGTATTGCTAATGATATTTGTTGAATTTCTGTATAATTATTTGATGAATTTATATTTCCTTTAATCTGGGTGAGCAATACTTGACGCAACCACGGGACCTGCCGCTGCCGCGTTATGTCGGCGGAGGCGGGGAGTATATTTCCCCTCCGCGAGGTTTCAATGTGAGTTGAAATCTTGCCTAAATAGCATGTGTTTGTTAGGCGACGCATTACAGTGTATTGAGTGAAACTATATCAAGTGAAATGGAGCAATACAAGTACTCTGTTCCCCAAGGAGTATTCATGTATGATTCATACGTGCGTACAGAATCAGCGCATACTGTAAGGAAATTATTTTCAAGAGGAATTTTCCCATTTAAATCCCTGCGATTTTTATCCTTGAGGGGCATTAAAATAGACAAAGTACAAAACAAATCCACACACTTTCGATGAACTTAAAACTAACATTCGTCAAGAAATTGCAGTCATTTCTCAGAGGGTGCTGCAGAGAGTGTAATGAGCAATTTCCTAAGAGGTGTCAGAAATGCTTGTGCAACGAAGGGGGGCAGTTCCACAATCCCCTTGCTTAATATACGTGGGTAATTTACTTTTCTTTTTAAATGTTTATGTTATGTATGTTAGAAATGCCATACTCTATTTACTGCGAATTTCTTGCCACCCGCACTGCCGACACAGCAGCCAGCCTCGCCTGCCGGCCGCACGCCACGAAACCGGTTGCGTGAAGGATCGTTCACTCTGTATAAGGTACAATTTCGGTAAATATATGGTCCCTTTTGTGTGTATTTTTTACTTGCAGATACCTAGTAAAAGCTCGGATAATAAAGCTAATGTGAAATGGTTTTATTTAGCACGAAGAAGTGTTCCAAAGATGTCTGGATAAAACTACCGAAACTCCCTCACGCATTTAAATTTTAATCAGTCACCAGAAATCCAAAATTTTTCATTACTACGGAATTGGCACATCCATCAAGTTTTAAGAGTATCAGCTCTATATCATCTCATGAAACTATGAAACAAATTTTATCACCACTTGAATAGAAGCCCATGTGAATAACATAAAAATTCAAGTCTTCATTCCACTAGACTATCAATAAACTATGTTCAAGAAAGAAGAGTGCAGCAAATAATGCAATGTCTCCACAATAAAGCACTGTGTCATTGTGCCGGAGGACATATTTAGGTGGAAAACAGTGTATTTGGAGTGAACAGGATTGTACCATACCGGTACATTTCGAAGACATGTACTATTCAATAAAAAGCATTTCTAAAAAAGATAAAATGAATATGTATGTAGTTCAGATAAGTTTCTAATTATCTACGAAAAAACTTAAGCTTACGAATGAATGTTCATTACTAGACGAAATAAAGTGCAATGATATCTCCAAATTGAAAATCTTCTGTGTTGACTTGATATGATTGACACTAATAATGGAGATTTTCTCGTTTTCTGGCAAAGGCGTCAACTTTCTAACAGTCATGTTAAAAAAACAGCGCTAAAAGCAAGATGGAGGATTTTGTATCAGCAAAAACGGATATCCAGGTCACAGTTGATTTTTGATCAGAGCCTGAAGACATTGGACTGAAAGCGAAGTGTCTGTATGGCCAGCCCGAACTTCTGATTTTAATTTTTTTTTCTTAAACTTGGAAGAGCTAAAGAAATGGCCTTATTTATACAGCACTGTTTTTGTTTGGTTTATTTATGGACGCTCTTTAACATCTCAGGTCATCCGCGTCAAATCAACAGTCCTCAGTAGCTTAGAGGCCTCTACTTCCAGGCTTGATGTTCTTTATCGTGCCGTAAATGTACGACACGGGACCCACGGCTTTACTTCCTTCCGAAGGAAGTCATACTTAGAAAAAAATTCATCGATCCTGGCCAGGTTTGAACCTTTGAACCCGCGATCTTGGATTTAGAAGGCAAGTATGGTTACCACTACACCACCAGGACCGACGCAGAACTGTTTAACGTCCGTTTTCACTACTGAGGCATCGCAGGCTGTAAGACGATACATGAAATGGTAAGCTAGGATAGGAATGTTATTGGAAAGGAAGTTATTAAATCGAGGAAACCTTGTGAGGGGGGGGGACCTCAGTCAGTGTCGACGGTTCTGGCAGAAATCGAACCCCAGACCTTTCGTTCACGAACCCGTATTGCTTTTATGAATGTTTGGACATCTCAAAACATCTACTATTGTCTTCTTTTAGATAATAGGCGATGTTTCCTTTGCTGTGCAATTCTCGTCTCGTTCACAAGATTAAAAGCCGGCGGGGAGCTGGGAGGAAGTCAGTACGAGTTTAATTATAGAAACATATGGACGTGTTCTTGTGAGCTGTGTAACAGTATATTAAATATTCATTAAATGGAGCAATTTTATATATTAATTTGGGTATTCTATTCCCCAAAGATTATTTATTCACGATTCATAGGTGCACATAGAATCGACTCTTGATGTATGGGAATGGTTTCGATAGAGTTTGCTGATAGCAATTTTCAAGTCGAAATTCGTTTCACAGACTGGTAAATAAATTTAGTGAAACGGGAAGTATTCTTGATAAAAAGCATACACAATCACGTACAGTATCACAGAATAAACTTTACTCTGGAACGTTTCCCTAAAATATTACTTGATCGCCTTCCTCAGCAAACAGGAATTTCTTATTCCTCTGTTCGAATGCCTACAAAGCTACTGTAGTGCATGAACTTAAACCGGGTGACCCTGCATCCAGGAGATTTTGTGAATGGATTTTGAACAGAGCGCATGGCGGATAAATTAAAACTAATTTAATTTTCTTTAAGTACGTCGTTAATTCACAAAACAACTGATATTGGAGTTTAGAAAAATTGCTTCACAATGAAAAGATAGGGTGTGATACGTTTTTAGCAGGAAGAGAAAAATTGACCTTATTTATTATTTTTTTTTTATGAAACAATCAATAGTGATAGGTACGTGTACATTATTTTGAAACTCTTTTTCCCTGTATTAACAGTTTTTAAATGGTGTTTAACATCCGTTTTTACTACTGAGGCACCACAGGTGGTAGACATTGATATGTGAGATGAATATTATTCGAAAAGAATTTATTTACGGAAGGAAACGTTCCAGACCTAAGTTTAGGGTACCTCTCCGGCATTTGCCATTTATGAGGACTGAGGAAAACCTGTAAAAACCCTCAGTCAGGGAGGACAGTCCTGGTGGGAATGGAACTCCAGACCTCCCACTTACGAGTCCGCGCCTTAACGACCTCGGCCACCCGTGGGGGTTGAATTAAATGTGAGTGTATGCAGGTTAGTAATTTTCCAACAGGACTCTGCAAAGGCACATACAGCTCATTACTCCTTGCATGCAATTCATGAAATAAATATTCGATGATAAGAGTCATTACTAGCAATATATGGCCCACTCGGTACCCCGATTTAATGCCCTGTGATTTTTATCTCTAGTAGGGGGCAATTTTCAGAGGGAACTAGCAGAGTGTGATGGTAAATTTCATAAGTCGATACCAGAAATGTAGAATACAAGGAATGAAGGCAGTTCCAGCATCTTCTAGCTTGATAATGGTGAGTAAATGTGCCTTTTAAGTGTTTAAGTCGGTCCTGGTGGTAGTGGTAACCATATTTGCGTTCTAAACCCAAGATCGCGAGTTCGATTCCGGCCACGACCGATAGCTTCCTTCGGAAGGGAAGTAAAGCCGTGGGTCCCGTGTCGTACATTTACGGCACGATAAAGAACCTCAAGCCTGAAAAAAAGAGACCTCTGAGCAAAACTTGTCGGCCGTTTCACGCCCTGAATTAAATGGGACGCTGATGACCTGAGATGTTAGAGAACGTACGTAAATAAACAAAAAAAAAGTGTTTAAGTGTTATTAGTAACTTACACGACAACCATCGCTGCGGACTTTCTAAATCCCATTCACCGCGATACCAGCTTGAACCGACCGACCGACCGGCCATTACGCTCGGAGCGGTTCCGCAAAAGAAAAATCATCATTACTGCGTCATATACAGCAATTTTCGCTTAGAGAACTGGACTCTTCTATAACTACTTGTATTACATTTGAAAAAGAAATCTTCATTTAATGTCTAGATATATTCCTGTATGTTAAAGTATAAAGTAATTGATCTGGTTTCGTTAGTCGGTCCTGGTGTGTAGTGCTCACCATACTTGCCTCCTAAGCCCAAAAACGCGGGTTCGAACCCGGCCAGGACCGATGGATTTTTTCGGGCGTAAAAATCCTAAGTATGGCTTTCTTCGGAAGGGAAGTAAAGCCGTGAGTCCCGAGTCGTACATTTACGGCACGAAAAAGAACCTCAAGCCTGAAAGAGAGACCTCTGAGCAAAATTTATTGGCCGTTTCACGCCCTGAGTTGAATGGGACGCTGATGATCTGAGATGCTAAAGAGCGTCCATAGATCAATCAATCAGTCAATCAATGGTTTCGTCATCATTCGATAGCTTTGTAAACACAGACATTTCAATGTAAAAATATTAATGTAAACTTGCAGCTGAAGATTTAACACCCTTATAATTCGAATCTATAGGGAGAAAAATAGTTTTACCTGAAGCGTACACTTTCTGAATATTTACAATATAAATATGTAACAACACAAGAATTCCAATTTTATATATTATAAGCTTGGCACGCCAAAAGTCATTGTTCTGTTTTAAAACATATTAACTTGTGCTAAACTATTTCCCAAAATTGGATTAACTATAAATGATGAAATTAAGTCTCTTGTATTATTTTATTGTGAAAGCGAAGCTAGAGTAAATGCTATTTAAAGAACAAAGAAGAGTTAAACGTATTTTATTTCTCAGTTCTAGGACATGTTTCAACAGCAAGTTTGCGTGTTTTGTGATTTCTAATCTGTCGCGCACATTTCACTATTTACCTGTGTGTGCATATTCTTTAGAACTGTTCATAATTGAAATGAAATACTTTTCTATGATTTAGTCTCTACTCTGAACAAACTTGGCACCTCCTACTGTCAGAACTTCAAGTCTCTATTTTTCGATATTTTTATTTTCCAGCATTTATTTGCTTCATTCAAATTAAAATAGGTAAAACTTATTTCAATGAGCTGAGATGATAGACTAAATGTACTCTTTAAAAATGCAGAACTAATTTCTTTACTTCTTGTTCGTTTTATAGTTAAACATGGCCCCTGTTCCATCTCTACTTTGTTCGTTTTGAGAATGCATTCTCTAACGCTCAACTCATAATATATTCTTGCAGGACTGCTCTGCTGTTGCAAAACATTAATTACTAGAAAATGGCCTGATCTTATTGAAGAATATCAAGAATATGTACAGTAGGATACTGTGGAAATATAATTTACTCAAAATAAAAATATTGAGGTTAAGATTGTAGGCTCCCTGATATAGTGAGCGGTATATTGTTTTGCTTTGTTTTTTTTTTTTTTTTTTTGTTACATTTGAGTTCCAAATTTTCTTCCACTATTATTTAATGAAATTTGGCACTGAAAAATCTATCAACCAAAACTTTGATATATATATATTTCAACCAAGCAACTTAAGTGTAATAGATGCACACTTATAACGAACTTTCTTTGTTTCTGCATGTCATCATTTTGTATTTGCAGAGGATTACCCCAGCTCAGCGCAAACGTGCGTTTTTGTGACAGCATGAGTGTGAACCAGGAGTCGTTGGTACAGTCGCATACAAGAGTAAAAGAATTATTGCATCCAAAATTGCGGATTAGTGGCTATGGTACATGTTGGACGTGCTAATCAATATGATGCTACAGAGAGTTCGCGTCCCGCTTGATCCGAGAAAGCGGGCGGGCGGAAGCCAGTAGAACACGAAATAAACAGCAGCATTCTAGAGGCGTAATTTCCCTAGTATTCTAATCATAAACTTTCACTGATCTATAGCATGCTCAGTATCATCATTTTATTTCACTTAATCTGTTACAGCAGTAGATAAAAGGAATCCTTTTGCATTCACACATTTCCGACATCTTTTGATGAAATTTGCATTTACACGCACTTTTTTTATGCTTGCAATTTCTGCTCTTTCAGTTCATTTACAGTGTATGTGTTATTTCTATAGACTATTTTTTAGGTTTCTCCACAAATAATAACCTAGGGAAAGTACGAGCCTTTAGAAATAATTTTGTCTTCAAAAACCTCCCTTATAGCCTCCAAAGAATCACGGACAGTATGCGCGGTGGCAGAATCTTGTTGAAACATGCATATTATCTCTCACGATCAGTTAATTGCTAAAAACGAGTATTTGTGTATACCTCTCCGAATTTACAATGTTTTCAAAAAAGATAGTCCTATTATTCGATTTGTGTGCACACCAATCTTTTCATCAAGCAGAGGAATTTCGTGAATTATTCGTGGATTTTCTGTGCTCCAGAATATATTGTTTATGAACATACATAAGCACGTAAATGAAACCATGCTTCGTCAGAGAAAATGATTAAAAGTGGATCAACAATATCGTCATGACTGTTCAAAAATTCACTCGACTTCGTTAGCATACGGTCGTAATTCTTGGACCAAAGTAATTCTGTATGGTTTCAATTTTAAAAGTTTAGTAGCCGTATGGACTGAAGATTTTGAAACGCCTACTTCTCTGCTTTTCTTCTGTTAGAACCCTACGTTTAGTCCTACGAATTTTAGAGTTCAGCGATCCAGTTTCTTTAAATCTATTGACAAGATTTTTAACTGTACCTCTTTGGGGGTCGAATGACAAGGAATCTGTCTACTAATTGCCCACACACTTGGGCATGAATCTGTTTTATCGTACAGAAGTATTCGTTGTTGTGGAGTAACTAATATATACACGCACAATCACTTTAAACGTAATTCGAAAGAAGTAGCCACGTCTTCTAACATAGAGCCGGAGCAAACACGTGTTCTATTGCCAACATTTCAAACTGCACTAAGCATTAACCAGAAACGTATGGGCTCGCGCAGCACTGAAGGAAAAGTACGCAACTATAATGTCGGTATTTACTTCGCACTCCACCGGCATCCTCACGCCCGCTTTCTCGGATCAAGCGTAACTGGAACTCCACATAGAGGGGCGGATTAAAGCATATGGATATAGCAGCATATCAAGCAATGCTTCAGTAATGAATGAACGACTCTTGGCGGTTGACAAATGGCCATGAATGAGGATTGGGTATATTTAGACAATACATACCAACCCCATGCTACTCACTACCATTCAAATTCACCCGGAAAAAAAGTTCCTAAGGTTTGACAGAGTTGAAGTACATGCGGGTTATTTCCAGAAGAATGTCATGGACTGGAGAGATTCCTCCGTTTTACTGTGAAGACAACATCGCAAAAGTTTGGATCCACTGGATAAGGTATCTAGTCACATTGCCTGATCTTTCTACACCGGAAAGCTGCTGAGGTAGGTGTCCATCTGACATTCTTTAAATCAATCCAAATGAAGTCACTAGATGCTCAACCAATGGATTATTGTCAATTTCGGTTTTTGAAGCAAGGTCAGCGGCCTTTGGAAAGTCTGCCAGTAGTTTTGGGCTAACAATCCTCTTTTTAAACTGCGGCACGACTCTCTACAGCAGAAATTCCCATGAAGAGCAACAGTACAGATCCGTGGACATCGCATCCAGCACAAGCGGGAAAAGTTTGCCATCAAACAAGGTAAAAAAGAACCTCCTCTTTTATTTGGAGCAACCCTCCGTTAAAAGTACCGAAATCCAATTCTGTTCTTGTATTGCATTTACTGTATTTCAAACAAAAACAGTATCATAAGTAAATAAAATAAAACCTCCTGCGTTTAATTAATAATATAACAAATACAACAAAAAGTGGAGGGATTAAAATGATAACATATTTTGTATATTTTGAAAAGTTGTTAGTACTCATTTTTTACTCATGTTAACATATATTTACCCCGAATTCAATGGCGAAATATGAAGACTTAATCATAAACATTAATTTACTGCTTTTTAACAAGGAAAAAGTACTGCTACTTCAGAAATATTTTGGTAACTTTATAAAAATACCAATGAGCCTTTATTTTACCGAATCAATAAAAACTTTAGGAGTACATTTCAATATTTTCGATGTAGAAACATGCAAGAAAATATTTTCAATATTACACGCGTTAAAAAGAATTAAAATTTACTTTTCATTTTCTCTGAAAAAGATTCTTGTGCAAACCCCCGATCACAACATTAATTACTCTTTGCTACTTACTGTCACATCGAACTATTTCATATTGTTCCTCTTTCACAGTTTCTCTTGCTCACCTTTCAACGAACCCCTTACCTTGCAATATCAGGAAGTATCGAACCATTTCACAATTTAAAACTAAACTAAATCAACGTATTACTGCTAATACTGTATAAATTAAACCGTGATTATAATTTATTTTAATTGTAATATTTTTCTATTTTAATTACCTATTTGGTTTGTGTTAAATTGTGTTTATAATTTTAATATTATATGTAAAATAATTCTTGCAGATTTATTTTGCATTGTAATAGTCAGCATTTTTGTTAATGGTTAGGATACTTAAAATTGCTTTGCTATGGATTTACTTATAAATTGTTTCACTAAAATGTATTTAGGCATTATAGCATTATTTTGTGTGTAACATGTCGGTCCTGGTGGTGTAGTGGTTACCATACTTGCCTCCTATACCCAAATCGCGGGTTCGAACCCGGCCAGGACCGATGGATTTTTTCGGGCGTAAA
The DNA here is from genome assembly GCA_030762175.1 of Metallyticus violacea. Lineage (NCBI taxonomy): Eukaryota > Metazoa > Arthropoda > Insecta > Mantodea > Metallyticidae > Metallyticus > Metallyticus violacea. The sequence continues at coordinate 81,003,319 of CM060845.1, forward strand.
AATCCTAAGTATGGCTTCCTTCGGAAGGGAAGTAAAGCCGTGGGTCCCGTCGTACATTTACGGCACGAAAAAGAACCTCAAGCCTGAAAGAAGAGGCCTCTGAGCAAAATTTGTCGGCCGTTTCACGCCCTGGGTTGAATGGGACGCTGATGACCTGAGATGTTAAAGAGCGTCCATAAATAAATCAATAGAGGTGTGTAACATGTATTGACAAGTATAGTATACTAGTCATACGGAAAACAAGACCTGATAGTCTTAATATTAAGTTAAATAAATAAATCATTTAATCTAAATTAATTAGTGCCTACAATTATGACTGTTACGGCTCATATTAATACATTAAGCGATATTTATAATTTTCTACAATGTTTTATTAATAGAATGTATGTTGTATTAAAGCTATTTATCAATAAATTATATTCGAAATGTCTACTCACTCGCTTTCCTTAACTAAATCTTCCAACATCGTTTGTCAGTTGTTAAAACAGTTGAAAGCATGGTGGACATAAAACAGAGACAAAACGTTGCTAAGGTACCATGAAACAAATAGGGGAACTGGAAGCAGCCATAACTACACGCCTCTTACGGGAAACGAGAACTATTTCCATAATATTTAAAAAATTTATACGAAAATAGCATGAACACCAAATTAGAAAAATGAAAATAATCGGAAAAGACATCCACTTTTTGCAACTGTCAGGCAACGATCTTTAGACCATATTTGGCTGGCTTCTTAGGGAAATACATTTTAAATTTGCATCGTCCATTGAAACCTACTAAACATTTCATCCACAGTGGCATAGCTTCCTGGCAATTCTGTATCTGACGTATCAATTTTTGTCACATGGCTTGTCAAATCTAAAGCATGCTGGTAAAATGCAAACCTGCTATTGCAAACAAAAGCCTTAAATGTTTGTGGTTACATTTGAACCCTGCAGTGTATAGCAAAAGACCAATGAATGTCTTCAGTTCCACTAAATAGGTTTCATGAACATAGTAATTATCCTTTATTTCTCTTTTTGTTTGTAAGTATTTATCTATTTTACTACATCTTGTAACATTAACCTTCATATTTCATTCCTGCTTGGAGATGTAACCCAAGAGGCTGTTGCCTTGTTCTTTAGCTGACTACCAGAATCGATTGTTTTCATAAAAGTTTCTTGGAATTACATCAGATCCCCAAAGCTCATCGCTGTTAGTTTGTAAAACGTGTTTTCTCTCATCATGGCCTATCTCCAATACCAATGCTGAATTATGAAGTGTCTAGCACAAATTCTTCGTCACAATCACTTACTTCTTTCTCTAACCATTGCGTTCAAAATCTGGATCATTCAACCTAATCCGTCGGGAAGGACCTGCCACCAGTCACATAGCTGACACCCAGTTGCGATCTCTCAGACCACGCAGAAAATGTCACAAGCGACAAAACTGCACCTAATAGGAAAACTGCAACGAAACGAACACACACATACTAGTTGCCAACAATGTAAGATTACATGTCCGCAGTACTACCAACCTCACAGGTCTCATCAATTATGGGTTAACAACATAATGATTTGTTTTATTTAGGGACGCTCTTTAACATCTCAGGTGATCAGCGTCCTATTCAAATCAGTGCGTGAAATAGCCGATAAATTTTGCTCAGAGGCCTCTTCTTTCAGGTTTGAGGTTCTTTTTTGTGCCGTAAATGTACGAAACGGTACCCATGACTTTACTTCCCTTCCGAAGGAATTTTACGCTTGAAAAAAATCATCGATCCTGGCCGGGTTTGAACCCGCGATCTTGGGTTTAGAAGGCAAGTATGGTTACCACTACATTACCATTGATTGACTTGATTTATTTACGGACGCTCTTTAACATCTCAGGTCATCAGCGTCTCATTCTATTCGGGGCGTGAAACGGCCGATAAATTTTGCTCAGAGACTTCTTTTTTTCAGGCTTGAGGTTCTTTTTGGTGCCGCAAAATGTACGACACGGGACCTACGGCTTTACTTCCCTTCCGAAGGAAGCCATGCTCAGAATTTTTATGCCCGAAAAAATGCATCAGTCCTGCCGGTTTCGAACCCGCGATCTTGGGTTTAGGAGGCAAGTATGGTTACCACTACACCACTAGGACCAACTAACAACATAATGAAACATTATACATAAAATGTATTTCTAGTGTTAAGAGTATCCTTAAACATTCAAATTAGTTTAAAATAGTAAGAGTTCAAATGTTGTTCTTTTTTTCTGCACATATATTTTGAGTCTTCTCTAGATTGCCAGCACCTACATAAATAGCAGTGTACTCTAATGTAATAAAATTTCATCTATCACATGAAGCTGACCCAGTTCATGACCAAGAGGTACTTAAGCATGAAGAGCCCTGAGGACCCGCTATTCTTGTGCTCAAAGTAAAGAAATATCGCACTATACTCATGCCTCGGGGAGTATTTATCCACATACACACAAAGCTTTTGACTAGTGATGGGTTACCATGGTAACAGTGTTCCCACCCGCCAGCCCAAAACCGGGGCCGACCCGGGGAGGGGGTGTGGTGGGGTGCGGTGCGTACATCACCATATAACGCACACTGGGCCACAATGGGGGGCTCGCCCGGGCTCTGCTGTGGACCACTTTGGCTGCTGCAGTGGTAACGGGATCCAGGGCAAACCGCCTGCCCAGCAGCTTTCTAGAGATGATTTTAACACCTTCTAGCATAATCACCAACACGTGATTTTCTATGCCATTGTTTTTGTTTTGTTTTTTTTTTTAATTACAAGGTTATTTTCAATATGTTTGGAGAATTTTGTAATCACATATTTAGCATGTTTAAGTATTGGCAGGAATAAAAAATTACCACTTTCTAAATGTATAAAATATTAAACAACGCAAAACTGCTGAGTGGGCAAATGTTAACACTTGATTCCTTGTACGCTTTCAATAATTATGTATTGTATATTTTATCACTTTTCCGTACTTAGAACGCATTATCTATTTTTTCTCAGTTTTTTCAAGTTGCACGCTAAATGCCTAATATAACAAATGATTATTTATGGATAGTACATAAACTTTGTTCCCTGTATTATTTTTTTATCTTAGCCTCAATTTAAATTTCGTGCTAATTATTTTTTATTTTCTTAAAAAAATATGTTTCCCTATAAATATGTGTACAATATTTGTATTCAATATAAAAGACAAATAGCAATTTACTCTTATGGTGAAGCAAATAAGTTTGCAGCAGCGTATTATAAATGTTTTCACCAGTGCATTCGTTTGTTTCAACTTTTTCGCCAATAGATGTATGTATTGTAAATGGGTTGGAATCGTATTCACTATCGATTATTTATGAAAGCAACGGAGAACGGAGAGTTCTGCTGAAATAAATTACATTTTGTTTTAATTACAGCTTATCAAAAAGTACATGGCTAAAACTTCATATTTTCTGTAATGAAGCAGCTACGAACACCCCATTAAAACAGAAAGAAAAATATAAAATTCACATTTTGCATTTTGGATATCGCAAATTGTCATAGTTGTTGATTTGGTTTATTTACGGGTGCTCTTTAACATCTCAGGTCATCAGCGTCCCATTCAACCCAGGGCGGAAACGACCGATAACTGAGAGGTCTCTTCTTTGAGGCTTGAGGGTCTTTATCGTGCCGTAAATGTACGATATGGGACCCACGGCTTTACTTCCCTTCCGAAGGAAGCCATACTTAGGATTTTTACGCCCGAAAAATCCATCGATCCTGGGCGGGTTTGAACCCGCGACCTTGGGTTTAGGAGGCAAGTATGGTTACCACTACACCATCAGGACCGACACCAAATTGTTATGAAATAAAAAAGAATTATTTAGCAACTGTCAGGATATATCGCACTGTCCCAACCTAGAAAAATGTTCGTATGCACTCACTGCGGTGACTAAATCTACACTAATATCGGGCGTACATAAATTATTGGATGAATTTTTAAAACTATATTTTATGCAATATTGAACAGCAATGCAGCGCCAATAATAACTACCATCACGTGAGAAAATGTACACCAGTATTTTGAAAATGACTGCTTAACCTACAAACCTACCGTAGTTGTTGTGTCCTGAAATATGCACGAGGTAAACAGTGATGTGCCGGTTATCAATCCGAAGGTATTTAGGTTTCAGATTTGGTAGGAATCTTGCAGCAAGGTCACATTATACCTTGCTGCAAGACATCTTTCACTCTCTCCTAGATAAACTGGATCTTGCTAGCGATTGAAGTTACGGGTGTCGAATAATTTAGAGCAAAGCTGCATGTACTGAAGCTTATTACATCAAATACTATTCTGTAAATTCAAGCTTCTAGCATTTCAATAGGTTTCTTGTGTACTTAATTTTAATATAAATTATTATATCGATATGTTTGGGAAAAGGGAGCTGTCAGTTAAAGTTCTTTTGTATTATGATTTTTTTTCTAATCAACCCCATGTTCTTATAAATTTGTGGGCAGTATTGTAACGGAATATGAGGCCACTATATAGTCCCAATTGATTTTTTTTAATAATGTTTATCGCTCGTTTTTACTGCAGATGAATCAGCGGTGGACACTGATGTAACATGAGATTTTTTTTTTTTGAGTTGTGTTTAATGCCCGTTTTTACTACTGAGGCACCACAGGCGGTGGACACTGATGATACATGAGATGAAATGATAAATTGGGAAAGGATATTTTTTTTTTTTTTAAGGAAGGAAGCGTTCCAGGCCTAAGTTTAGGTACCTCCCCGGCATTTGCCAGTTATGAAGACTGAGGAAAACCTGGAAAAAACCCCAGTCAGGGAGGACGGTCCTGGCGGGATTCGAACCGCAGACCTCCCGCTCACGAGTCCGTGCCTTAACGACCTCGGCCACCCGTGGCGGTGTAACATGAGATGAAATGATAAATTTGGGAAAGGTTTTTTTTGGAGGGAACCGTTGCAAGCCTCCCCGACATTTGCCATTTATAAAGCACTGAAGAAAACCTGGAAATACCTCAATCAGGGACGACGGAATCGAACAGCAGACTTCCCGCTCACGAGTTCGCGCTGTAACTAACTCGGCCACTCGATGGTCCCAGTTGAGATGATGGTGCACCGGATAGACCTTGAAACTTATCGGTGCCTAATCCAAACAGACCATAATCGCTATGGAAGGAAAATTCTCAATGGCATATCCGGAAACCTAACTCTAGGAGCCCCACCCCAGGAACTCTTGACCATACATTACTGGGCTTCTCTTTTGCACTATAATTAATCCATGAATTAAAATAATAGTAAAATAACTCTACTGTTCAATTTCGAAGTTTAATTACAAATGCATTATCAATTAAAATACTTCAGTATATAGATATAGTTCTTTGCCCTATCTAGGAAATAAGTTGCAAAGGGAGAATAAGACCTGAAAACTTCGAATCACGACGGAAATTGAACCAAGGATCTTCAGTCTTTTGGGCTGATGCTATTCACATATACAGTAGGTTCTATTTCGTAAGTATCTTGCTCATCCAAAATAACATTTTTCTGACGCGTCAAATGAAAAATTGTTCAAACCAAAGTCAATTTGTTTTTAAAATGATGGGCGAGTTATTGCTGAGAATATGCTGTTTGTATATTCATTATATAGGAGATACAAAATTGAACTTGATTTTTTTTTGTAAGGGAATCATGTACATTTTATTCAAAAATATATTTACCCTCTCCAAGAGCTATTCAAAACTGTATCACAATACACAATTTTTACCAAGAAAACAGTAGATGTAAGCAGTGCAGAGTTATTGAAGAAACCGAACTGTTTAATACCTTGCCTGTACAACTTACATTCTCAATGTAGTACTGTAGTAGAAGTCTGGGTTTGTATGGGTGATTTCCTTCACCCTCAAATTATCGTTGCTTTAGCTTACACACTAGCGTACTGTATTCATTCATCAGAGTAAGTTAGTACTGCACTGAACTAGCGTGACTACAATTTTTCTTACAAGATGTACATGCACGAAAAGAAAGTGGATGTGTTGATTTACAGAGAATGTAAATTGCAGATAATGATTTATTCCATTACATTATTCAAGATGTTAAACGATTTAGTTAAACAACAGTACTATAGTGCTATTAAATAAAAGTAGCCATGCATTCGAGTAAAATTCTCTAAATTTCTGAATTTGGCGAGGGTAAGTATATTCTTGAATAAAATGTACATGGGGGCATTCCGTATATCCTACAACAATACAGATACATAAATTTAAAAAAAAAAACCGCGCAAGAAACTCTGTAATGATGTTAAACACCTTTTTGTTTGGAACAATTTTTATTTGACGCATCAGAGAAAGTTATTTTTGACGATCATGATAAATGGGACACTCTGTATAAACTAACCCTTATATAGCAGGGGTTAAACCAGGAGCCTGGGGTCATAAGTTCTCGTAGAGCATTTTGAGTAGGAATTAATTTCTCATAGAAAACGTTACAGAGATGAGAGAGGTTCGCGGTTCTGTATGCTGTCGTTCTGATGGTGTAGTGGTAACCATACTTGCCTCGTAAACCCAAGATCAGGGATTCAAACCCGGCCAGGGTGGATGGGTTTTTTCGGGCGTAAAAATCCTAAGTATGGCTTCCTTCGGAAGGGAAGTAAAGCCGTGGGTCTCGTGTTGTACATTTACGGCGCATAAAGAACCTCAAGCCTGAAAGAAGAGGCCTCTGAGCAAAATTTATCGGCCGTTTCACGTCCTGAATAGAATGGGATGCTGATGACCTGAGATGTTAAAGAGCGTCCGTAAATAAAACAAATCAACAACTATAATAGTTCAATAATGTTCAGCAAACGCTCTCAAACTGGGGTACTGCGAGTTCTAATACACCATTTCTGATATAAAATATTTTTATTTATGAAGTTAAATAACATAATATTTATTTAGGACAATATTTGCATAAGCATTGTTTTGTATTTAACAACCTTGATTTAACAGTAAGTGTAACTTCGCCAATGAAGAGATGGCAGTTAATTCATTTAGTTCGTGTTTGTGAAGACGCTCCCGTAAGATCTAAACATAATGCATCAATGTACAGAACGAAATAAACGATAATGAAAAAATATAGAAAGATGAACGTATATGGATGTTAAAGGAAGAAGACATTAAAGTACGCTCACAAGAAATTACGCGTATTAGAAAAGAAAAAGAAGGGTGAAAAAAACATTGGTAAAGAGTATGAAACAGAAAAAGTTATTAAGGAAAGAAAGTATATCATTGCAAGAGTGTAGGGTAAAACTAAATACAGGTTTATAGTTATATAAATGTCTCTGTCACTCCTAATCCCAATTGGTGATTTAAAAGATATTTATGTTCCTTAAACGGTAATTTATTGTTATTTTCCAAAATATTTTATATTAATTTAAAAACAAAATTTAAAGAATATACATTGTATGTAAATATGATTTGCTTAATCTAAATGTTTATTAATTTTTGCATTACATTTATACCATGCACGTGTAACCATTGTGAATAAAGGATCTATTCGGCTGTTACTTCGTTTCTGCGCTGATTGTACATCACACAAATCAGCTGAGTAGACACAGCTGGCTCATGACGCACAGCAGACCTTGAGAATCAACGCGTTTAAGTCAGAATTTTTGTCATTGGTTACAGCGGTGTTCTAAATATAAGCTAAAGATTAGACAATATGGAATCATACACAAGTGTTATGTGACAAAGATGTAATAAAGTACTGCTTTAATTATCTAAGGAACAATGTTCCGATGGGATATGACCGCGTTGAATGCGAATTTTCGGTGCATCGACAATAATAAGAGTTAAACGAGATAGTTGATTATGGTTAACTTTGACCTCGGGTGTTGAATCGATCAACTCCGTTGATTGTAGTCAAGTTACCAAAAATGGCTGTCCGTTTCGATTTTCTTAAAGAGAGTGATGATGAAATACCTGAATTAGTTAAATCCGGACCAGCGTCAAAACCGGATCATTGTGGAAAGAGGCGATACATGAGTAGAATTTTACACTTCATGACTCAAGCTGTTATAATAAACAGGCGATTTATTTATTTGGTAATTAGAACTGACCTGTGTCATGGTGAAATTAATGGCTAAATCATTCCATTCCTCCTCCTTTTCCTTTAAAGAATATGAATCAGTTTTTATTTTCCAGTAAATGGAATATGATATAGCTAGTTCCAACAGAATGTCTATCTCTTGCTGAGAAAATTTTGGAGATCTCTGTTTTTTTCATTTTCCTTTACCTATACCGTGATCAAACACAAGCGATATAAATAAGGAGATTGTAATTGCAGTACAACATCTTTGACTATAGAGTTAGATGCCTTCCTTTGAGTTATTTTCGTTGATGGCGGTTCGTTGAACGAGAATTAATTATAATGGACCGCAACTACAACTTTACCGCGGTCTAAAGTTGATCACGTTTCAGTGACCCTTGATCAGAACCGATTTGATCGAGAATGGTGCATCTGGCCGTAGATCTTTCAATTTTCAAAAAATATTACGGTTATAATTTCCTTCCTTCCTCCCTCCCTCCTTCCCTCCTTCCTTCCTTTCCTTTCCTTCCTTCTTTATTTTTCGCAGTCAGAAGCAAAGTAAGCAAAAAGAAATTATTTGTTAATGCATATTTTCAATGATATTTACAGTTTAGGAGAGCATGCATACTAAAACATGTATAAGTAAAGCATAAATTATATAAAGGAGTCTCGATCATCGATAATAACGGACGAGAAAGTTCAGCAAATAAAATAATGAAAAAATTAAAGAAAACCAGAATTGTTATTTAACCTAAACCTTCTCAAGAAATTCGGTACTCAAAAAAGTACCAACCAACTAATTACACTTAATTCAGATAAATACAGCATTTGATTACTATATCTAAACGATATATGTCATACCTGTGACAAGTTGCCATACAAATAAATCTGAAAGGGGAAGAACAAAATGATATATTGAAAATATCACCAGCAGAAATACGTTATCTGATTATGCATCTGAGATAAAATGTTATCCATCTCACATCACAATGTTAGTTATTTCCAACATTCGATTTACAGAGTTCTGTTCCATTTTGTAAAATAATATTACGGACTTTTAATCTTGACAATACTTGACTGGATGTCATCTACTCGGGCGAGGTGTGAAGCAGATGGCGGAAAGTTGCAACTTTCCTTGAGACATTTCTATGAACAATACCTGTGGAGACCAAAACAAACATGGTTTCGATGTGCTTGTCTGAATTATAGAATGATTGCAGCAGTGAATTGACAAATCACAATCTTTTGAAATATGACAGTGATCCCACAGATTTTGAAAAGAAAAATAAAAAAATCTTGCATGTCAGTTTATCATCCTCATGATTGAATATTCTGGGCGAAACTACTGCCATTCAAAAACATTTCATTGACTGGAAAAGATTAAATATGGAATTATCTAATTCCTCCTGAAACATATGTGGAGCCGGTGTTGATTGCCGTTGCAAAAAAATCAAGTTGCTCTTTATTTACGCACTTTACTTAATTCCTGACATATTTCACAACTCTTGGAATTCGCTAACTCAAAAAATTCTTTCCAATACAACGAAGACTGTGATGAATTCATTGAGCCAGGCACAATGTTCATTATTGGAAATATTACGTATTAGGTACTTGTAGCATCTATAATGCAATTTTTAGTTATTATCCTATGGTATAATTTAAGCTTGTCTTACTCTGATCTGCAATTTATCTCCATTGCAGACTTTTCTTATAAACTTTTATGGTTTAACGGATGTCTTTTTATATAACAGAATATTAACGTGGTCTAACATTGACTGCAATGAATTTGAAAGTATTTAGCACGCTGATTTTAATAAAGTTAGAAACACTAGTTCCATTTTTTTAACTCAACTCTATATCTCAAATATATTGATATGCATCAATTAACATTTTATAGTATTACATGTCAACTTTAATTCTAAGCCATAATTTTAAATTTTAGCTACATTTCCATTGACGCCCGAATGGAAGATATATTGAATTCGCCACAGGCTGATGCTCTGACGTCATCAATTATACATTTAGTTTTGTTGCTTGAAAATGTAATCCGTAGATCAGATTTAAGCACCACAGAATAAGTGGTTACATTCAGTTCTAAGAACGGAAATGACAAATTGCAATACACATTTCGAACACCATAGTCGTGGTGTTACAAGCAAGTGGTGTGACGTCATCAGCCACACAGTTTTGAGCGTCAAGTTTCTCTCGCTGTCTCACTGGCTTAGGCTTAGTCCTTATTGTTCCCTATCAACAATGAACAAATGAAGCCAAGATTATCGTATGATGTTCTGTAAACAGACGTGACTCACATTACATTATGCTAATGTTGCTACAAGAAAATGGAGCCAAGATTATCGTTTGAACAGCGGAAAGAAAATTTGAAGTGGTATTGGAAAACCGAGAATGTTCTTTAAGTTCAAAGGCAATGGAACGTGTACAGGACAGAGCCGCCAACGCGAGTAGCAATTTCACGCATTCGAGACAAATTTGAGACTCATGGTACCGTATGCGATGTTCACGGGGCAGATCTGGGCAGAGCATCTACACTGGCAACACTTCGGGAAGAAACTGAAACGGCATGTGCTGCAATCGCTGAAGACAATTTTGCAAACGTTGCTCAATCAGTAGTTGAACGTACTCATAAGTGTTTCAACGCTGCTGGTGGGCATTTTAAGAAAATGTTGTAACTTTAAATTTTAAGATGATTAATGCTCATCATTTTCTGTTTGTGTGAATTCAGTTTTGTTATGTTAACACGGTTTTTTGTTTGCTTAATGTGTGTATACATTTTAGGCACCCTCTTGGTTGCATATATACACACACATTTTAGCTGCTATAGACGACGGACTATTACAACAGGAGATATAGATCTTCAAAGTTATGGTGGAAATACTATGCCTATTGAGAAATCATGTGTGAAACTAACTATTTGAGACGAATAGCAAATAATTTACATGACATAAAATACTCCATTGTATATGTTCGGTAATGTACGGCTGCGTTTTCTTGTCTCTTTGTTGTACCTTGTGGTTTATATCCTGCAGGATGTTTGGGTCTGGGCGACATTTTTTGAGCGTGATTTCGAATATTTGTAACACAATCCCATTCTTTATTTTTCTTCTCTGTGCCCAGAGCGTTGTAGGTTTCAGGCGAGGTATAATATAAATTGCTAATACAGCACGGCACAGTTGCGAAGAAACAAAATCGCTGTCTTTTTCCCTTGGTTGTTTTGTCCACATCTTGTATGCATCAGTCAGATATCCTTCTGGAAATTTCGCGTTTGTTTTTCTTGGAGGTGGACTGCTGCTTCCCTGGACATCCGCCACCGATAACAATGCTTCATTACTCACGGCACTATCGCTTTCTGTAACACTTTCTTCTTTAAATGTTCGAAAATAACAGGCTTTTCTCTAAGTACATCTTCCAAAATACTCAACCAACAGTTTCATAGTTACGGCCTGTTTCATTGCAGGTAGAAGATAAAACAGTTCATCCAATCCACCTCCATTGAAATATAATTATAATGTATACTTATGTAAGCCCAATCATAACATTTTATGTATTGTAATAAGTAATGTTAAACATGTAAAATAAGAAACATTATAAACTTGACAAACTCACAGAGACAATAGCTCATTTCGACTAGCTCACCATGTGAGAAATCAATGAGTCCCCCCACTCGCTTGCGGAAGACCTAGATGGGACATAAGTGGCTTAATTCATTCATTCGTTCATTCAATAAGTAATGTCGACATCATGCATGCATAAATGTGTAATATGTAACTGAAACGTCAAAATTGTGTTAGGTAGATTAAAGAGAACGCTCCTTGGCCTTTTGCTACAGAAGCCTAGAAAGCCAACAAAAGGATAATAAAACCTCTATTCAGTGGAATGAACCCGAGGGTTGAATATATGCTACGCTTAAAAAGACAGTTACTGCCGGGTTAATAAACAGAAGAACTTTAGAACTCGTTAAGGTCTCTGACCCCGAACGGCTGTCTTTTTTTTCTTCTTTTTTTAAGTGTATAACGCTCATTTGAACTACTGAGGCATCACAGGCGATGGACACAGATTGTACGTGAGATGAAATGATGAACTGGGAACGAATTTTTTAAAGAAGGAAACGTTCCAGACCTAAGTTAGGGTACCTTACCGGCATTTATTTATGAGTGAGGAAAACCTGGAAAAAAACTCAGTCAGGGAGGACGATCCTGGTAGGAATCGAACTCCAGACCTCCCGCTCACGAGTCCGCTCCTTAACGACCTCGGTCACCCGTAGAGGTTCCGGCTGTCATACTGTTAGCCCTTTAAAATACCCAATACCAGCTAATGCTGACAAAATATTTCAAAACTTTCAAAAAATAGCGAATGGTGGATGTAGTAGGTGAATTTGAACCAGTCAATGGAGAATGTATGTTTCAACTTTTAAAGAAAGGTGAGAGGCTTGCGTGCATCTTTTGGCGTGTACTAGCCAACTATTTCTTATTTGAATTTAATATATAAGGAGGCAATCGCTCCACTGGGGCATTTAGTGTTCCACTCAGTTTGAAGATCTACAGACGGCAAGATACATTCAGTTCACTCGATGACTCAGTTTCAAGTTTTACACGTCATGAGACGCATTTATCCATTCTTCAGTTCACTCGAGTCAGTTCGGCTCATTCGCCAGTTCAGCAAGATACACGCACTTCGCAGTACCCATTATAAATTCGACTTTCAGTTCCACGAACCGCGGCACTCATCTGTAAGTCTCACGTGCGGCAACTAAGTTTATATTTAACGTAGCCAAGTCTATCTTACGCAAAACACCAGAGGACGTGAAAGATTTTGGATATAATAATACTAACATATATTATGTTGTATCACGTGCTCAATTACACCATTGAATTCCTCTCCCGGTCCTGTTCAGTCCCTGTCAACAAAATAGTAGCTTTCACCTTGAGAAATGTCATTGAAGCATAGACAGCAAAACCGAGAGACCAATATCAATCTACGAAACTACTTCAAAATGGCATCACAGCGTTAGGCCGCTCGGAGTCAACAACAGGTCGCTTCAAGATTGGAGCACATAACAACAGCCATAGCAAACCATCTCAAACTTTGGCGCCCAATGTGACTGCCATACCAAACCGCTTCATAATTTGGCTCACCAAAGTGGGACCAACGACAACAACATTGCTTCAAATTATTTCAAAGAACGCCGTACTCTCCAAATAATAAACTATAAACACACTTTCACAGTACAAAGACATGTAATCTACTCCAGCAGACAACTCTCCTCTGATCGCTACGCTACTTACATTAACACGGGAGAAACCCGCTTCACCTATTCCTCCTTCTCCTGTCAATACCGTTGCATCATAACAGCTAAATCTTTGCAAGGATTATTTGTTTATGGTCCTTAACCAAACTAAAATAGTGTTCTTCTAAAACAAGTCATGACCCTTGAAACAGTACTAATGAGATGCCGTCCCCAATTAAAATATGACAAAATGTTATCATAATCAATTACAAATATAATTAGTATCACAATTAGTGTGTACAATTTATGTGTATTCATGTTAATAGTTAAGTTATTTGAGTATTGTATATTTGTTATTGTGTATTTCATGCGTAGCAAGAAGGAAAAGATCTGGTGGACAGAATCTTTAGAAAAGAGGCCAGACAATATAGATAGTGAATGTGTTTTGTGTGTATTGGACAAAAAACAGATGACCAGGAGTCTTCTTTAAGTTTGTTCCTTTATGTTAAAAGAAGGGTCGCCTCCTAGGTTTCTGGTAAAACTCAGTTTTGTTAGACTCCGAAGGCAACCATAAAATACAATAGAAAATAAGAGTCAAATCATGAGGGTGAAATAAACCAGATATACCGTCTTGTTGGAACCAAAAGGGAGAAAAATATAAGTAATGCTAAAGTTAAGGCCTATGAAAGGTCCAATCAGGAATCTTAGAATATGTATATGCACGCCCCTCAGCGAATAGAGAGAAAATTTTAAGTGGAATAATGGTCAAAATGGTATGAGATGGTCTAAGGACCGGATGAGGAGATTTTTGATAAAAAATTAGGATTTCGAACCAGGAGAGGAGAAAGAGTTGAGTTATCGAGGGAGTGTAAGCTTGGCCATCAGTGGTGTGTGAATTTAGTACAGACAGGGTGAACTTAACCATCAGACAGAGGAGATATAAAAATTGAAAGTAGAGCAATAAACGGGAGCGTGTTTTGATGTAAAATTAGTTCGGTTAGTGCAAGCGTGAATTAAGAACCGCTCAACGGAACTTAGAAAGGCTACCCTTAATAGTGACCAAAAGTAAATAAATAGTGTCATCTCCAGTCTTAAGATTTTATTTTATACATTTCCTAGTTCCCGACTATTTCCCCCGTTGACCTGAAAAGGTAACAAAATTCCAGCGCTCTATAGAAGCTAGCTGTGGCATAGCGGCGCATCGAGACTGCGGCGGGAGAGAAGAAGAAGAACTTCACTGATCCTACAAAATACTATGGGTATTCTGATCAATTAAAACCCGTTCATTTTTTTCCTTCTTCCCCCCCCCCGCCATAAAACCGTCGCATCTTCCCTTTGAGCTAGTTCACAATACATTAGGAATATTATGGTAAGAGGTATTAGAGGGAAAGTGTAATTGGTAAAGAAAATTGCTTTGAAAGCAATATATTGTTTTTTTTTTTTTCCGTATAATTCAGAGATATGTTTATTGCTGGTAATGGGAGTTGAATTGGAATGATGAATGCGGTTTAGGTAAGCATTGTTTAGGAAATGGGATGACATAGGTTGATTAAAGTTTTTGGCTATCTGATGTCAGTGATATCCCGCTGCAAGTACCGGGTATTTTCATGATTTTGTCGTCCGTTTCACGGCAACTGACAGGGCGGCGGTCAACGCGATAACTTCCAGCAAAGTGAATGTAATATCCGCGACACTGATTCAAGTTCTCATAATTATAGTTACATTTACCATGAAAATAAACATGTGTCTTATGACAGGAGATGTTGGAAATGTTGTCCTGCTAAATTCGCACATTTATGGCATTTATGGTCATCCACATGCCTCCATGCATTTTCCGAAATTGAGAAATTTAAACTTGAAAGCATATAAAGTCACCATGTCCACGAATTTACCCTGATATTCCGGTATATTTCTTTAATTGCACATCACGAAACGTAAATAATAGAACTGATCAACAAAATATTGAAACATGGCTGCATTTACGTGTTAAATATTTCGATTTAAAATAACAAATATTGCAGTAGAGAAAAATGTTAAAGTAGCATGTGTGGAGTTAACCGAAAGGTATTGCACAGTAAATTGCATTATTACCTGTTTATTTTACGTATGCCGTTAGCCAAGAAAGGAAATATCTTTGTTTAGCTAGTGACAAGTAAGGAGGAAGAAGAAGGTTCTATCTGCTTAGGCTATTATTATGTTTATGCGTTAATGCAGCTTGTCAAAGTTTTTCTATGATCCCCACAAGGCTGCGTAAGGCACCAATAAGAGCGGATGTGAAAGTTAGTAGCGCTCTTACCAAAATCGGCAAATGTAAAATAAACGATTAGTACATAACTTCGTATTTAAGTCATGCCAATCATAAAAATTATGAGAGTGCCCCTTTACAATGTTATGACCTGACATCACAAGCAGTGGCTTAATTCCGTTTGGCGCATAAATGGAAAAGCACACTTTATATATTGCTAGTTTAACTCTATTATTCAGTATATGTGTGTGTTTATTAAATTGTATTGCAATTATATAAATTTATTAAATTTATTTTACATTTTTTTGAATGAGAGATCTTAAGATCTTAGCTCTACCGAAGCATTCTAACAGAAAGTCCTTTAGAAAAATTAAAACGAACTGATAGAGCTAATAAATTAGATTCCTTCTTTTTTTTCTTCTCCTTCTTCCTCATGGAATTAGGCCTATATTTTGGATATTCTATCAGTTTTCATTCTCTGTATTGAAGCGGATTTGTCCGCCCCAACAATTAGAGCTTAATTATGAGATGGTTGATATGGCAGCCACGTTGAACGCCAAATTATGAAGCTATTTAGTAGGCTTCGGCAAAGTGCCCCATGTTGGCAACGCTTTTGAAGCGATTTGTTGTCGACGTCAAGTGGCCTAACGTTATAATGCCAATTTTGAAGTGGTTTTGATTGATTATAGTTCGCTTCGGTGTTGTTGGCCACGCTTCAATGACAACAGTTTCGCAGGGGAATTTTGCTATTTTGTTGACTTACGGGACTGGGAGAGGAATTCAATGGTGTAAATGAGCACGCGATGCGATATTATATATGTATATACATATATATGGGTACTTTATTATGTCCAAAATCTTTCGCTTTGTGTTTGCTTACGATATGCTTATCTATGCCGATACAAACTTATTTACCGCGTGTGAAACTTACAGGCGAGAGCCGCGGCGCATGAAACTGAACGTTGAACATGTATACCAAACAAAGAAGGTGATAAATGTGATTCCTTATCTGGAAGTGAAGATAATGAACAATGTTTTGAGAAACCTTCATTTTCAATTTAGTACTATATATTTACACGTGTGCCTAATGAAAAGTTTAAAAAAATATATTGAACTGAATAAGTGGGAGTATTCAATTTTCAAATTACATGATATATTAAGAACTTGCTTTCATTGTTATTAATAAAAAGTGTTGGTGACTTTAAGTTACTTACCAAATCGTTTTACATTATACAGTGTCATGCATTTACGATTGTCTAGTTGAAAGGAACAACACTAACAATAAATGATTTCCACTTAGAGCCATGGAATCGCAAATCCTTTTTATAAATATCTTCTTACAAAAGCCAATTAATATTAATCATCTTAGGTAGGCTACAACATAAAATTTATAAAGATGGTATTTAACCATATTAAAGGCAGCAGTTTCTGAGAAAAAAGAATATTGATGTTATTAATGTTTTTCCCTCTTTCTGTAAAATTTAGTGTTGCGCTCGTTTGGCTCTGAGGTGCAGATTTTATTTTTTATATGGTCAGTGCCCATAAATGCCATTACTTTCGTTTTTGTCTCAAAATATTCATGCTATAATTCTTTCCTAATTCATGTAATGTGTATATTGCCATGTCAAACCTTCAAGTCACCTGCATATAATATAGTATTAGAAACGTTTGTCATTTGTTTTAAAAGTATTAATTCATTTGATTTTGCCACGGATTAACAACTTCGTCGATACATATATTAAGACTGGAGACAGTGCACGATTTGTTGACACCTTGTCTTTTATTATGAATTTATCACTAATTTTGTAAATAAAATTGTTTCAAAATACAGACTATTGTCTACTTAAATTCTTCTGGTTACTTGTTGGCAGAACAGAACATGAGCCAAGAATTGTATATCAACATAATAGGAAAATTCCTGTAACCTTTCCAACTTTATCTTTATCACTGGACGTAATATTTACTTAATCCAACACCCAAATGTACCGTAAAGACCAGCACTAACGGCTGAAGATGATTAAGGAAACCGCACGTAATATACGTACGGCATATGTGTATAGTGGTGAGTGAAAGCGGGCAAGGCAATAAGGACGTTCATTGACCCGAGCGAGTGACTCGGGTCCGTTATAGCACTCAGTCGACAATCAGTTCCGCTTACCGAGCATGTAGGAAAACACTGCAGCTGCAGTGCTACCAGCCGCCCGCAGCATATAAACATTCAGCATTTTAGATACTTGTTATGAAAAATAAAATACGCTCATATAGAGTTCCACATGGTGTTAACAAGAATGTGCTCAGACATAGCTAATTAAAAGTACACACTGAAAACTGTTACAAAAACACAGGCATTTCGGATAACTACCATCCTTCTCTCTAGCCATGCTGGGTGTCATTGTGCAACATTCGACATCATTGCACATTTATCTCCCCTATCAGTTATCAAAAATGCCTATATTCATGTTTTGTGTGCCAGTTTTCAGTGTTTTCTTTTATATTATATCTGGACTTGTTGTTTCTATTATTAACTCGTATTTTAAACTTATTGGGGCTGTAACATTTTAAAATAGAAAAACATAATTAACTTTTTAGAAATGTTTCAACTGTTATGGACAAGGATAAAATAATAAGAATGTACATTTATTTGGATCCTAAAAAGACTACAACGTAAATTTATTTTAATCCAGGCCGTATTGCTGTTAAAATCCTCTCTATCTATTTTTTTTTTCTATCTCAATGATATATATGTTCCGTGCCATTATTTTCCAATTTCCATGAGACATCTTTTTGAAAAATTGCTTAAGGGGTTCTTTCAAATTTGACCATTTCCTTGTCAATTTAGAGTATCATATCTTATGGCATTGGTGATTTTACAAAAGTTTAATTAGCGTTATTCATGTATTTGTAGGAAATACGATTTTTGTACTCTATAATGGTAACTGTCCATATTACAAAATAATTACATTAATATACAGAGTTTTCAACCCGAGTGGTGACTTTAATTGCTCGCATTTTCACTTTCCACATATCTTAAACATTCTGTCACTCGCTTACCACTAGACCCTGCGTTTAGAAGTTTCAAGTAATCCGCAACAGTGTATGGAGTATTGCTTGGTAGCAACCCATCCCACTTACACAGTTCTCCAGGAAGTAGAGGAGAGCTTGAACTTGCCATGCTTTCCGTTCAAAGCGAAGGTCTACGTTTGACGAACACTTGACACATCCAAAGTGGACAAAGGCAGAGCTCTAATTATTACACAACAAATGGAATTTTTTAGTTTGTTCCTGACAGTTTTGCTTGAATCACGGCTTTTCAGCGAAACCGCATTTTATGAATTTCTGTTTATGGAGGGGAAAAAATTGTATTACTTCTGAAAACTCGTATGGGATTTATTTAATATTATTGCAAAAGTGGATGCAGCTTTTCAGCAACCTTTCGGCGGTTTCGTACCCATAATGGTTTAAGAGTTGGCCCTTACAATACGAGTTCTTTCCAGAAGCTTGTATCCAAATTTAATTAACTGTACGTCACAGATGCAAAGAACCCAGATAGATGTACAATGCGGACAGAGAGCAGTTGCTGAGGTTCTGCAAGAAACAATGTTAGTAAAGTGGTAAAGCATCTAAAGATGAACCGTAAGAGCAACCCTAAGAAATGCAAATTTTGTTCCGACTGAAAGAGAAGAACAAAGTTCAACGAAAACTCAAATTCAGGTGCATCAGACTTGATAATGTTTATAAACTGACGAAAATCATTTCCATTCCAACAGTGGCGTAAATATTCTTAACTTTAGGATTTGTCATCTGATTATCCACTTTCAGTGATCGAACAAGGGCTTCACGATTTTAACGTTACTATTTGATGTGGTTTCACAAGTCACTTGTCCATACCTTTTTGAAGAGTTTGAAAAGGGAGTGAAAAAATTGTTATACTATAATGGTACAGCTGTTACAATAGTAAACTTTATATGAACATTCTTTAAATTGATGCTATATCGGCTTTAAGAAATCGAAACATTAAAATTTTATTAGGATGGTGTGCCTCCTCATATCTTTATTCAGGTACTTGTGATTTGGCCTATAAGATCGTCAAATATTAGCTCAGAAGATGATCAGTTTTCGAGATATCTGAAGGAAAGTGCTTTGAGCAAATTGGAAATTGATAAGTTCAAGGGCTCTATAACACACACGATGGCAGTTATTCAAAAACACGAGCTCAAGGCTGTTGTATAGACTGTTATATGTACAAGAACAAAATGGTGAACACATCAATTTGGAAGATAGGGCAATGGGGAATGAGTAAAAAAAGCCCATTTGTTATATAAAAAGTCAGTGCCTGAATTTTTAAGATTGTGTGGAAAAACAAGATAATTTGAACCATTAAAGTTACTGCTTATTTTTTAAAAATCCTGTATATCAGATCATTTCAGTGTAGTAATAAAAAGGTAATGACATCAACAAACTTTAATAATAAACGAAGGTTTGCATTTAATATTATTGAACTTGACTGGATTAATAAAATGTGCGCTTATTCGAAATTCGTTCATAAATTGAAAAACAGCATTGCTTTGAATACAAAGCAAAACTATAAAATTTGTTTGCATCAACTGGCAATTTCTAATATTTTTATTTGTGTTTTGTTCTAGAATTTTTACACAGATTTTAAGAATATAACTTAAAAAATAAATTGCTGGGAATACAAATTAAATTAAAAGGAAAATGGATCAAAAATTTAAAATTTTATATTTGTTCATTAACAAGAGAGAGAGAGAGAAAAAAAACGGAGGTATAATTCTCCATGAATGTTACCTATTAGAATTTTGCAGCCAAAATTCCGTTTTCAGGTATATTTTTAAAATGGTTTATTATGAATTAATAACCACAGAAGAAAAATTGGGGAGAATGCTAAAGTTCTTGTGATCTTTGACAAAAAAAAAAAAATCTTTGTCTATTTTACCAAAATACTTAAAATAAACAAATAAAATCATCTCTATCTGTACGACCTCAAGAGATGATAAAGCGACCACTGAACTTGCTTTTGTCTCCTTCAACTGATAGAAAAAGTCCCTAGGACTCATATCCATGAACTGCATACAATTAACAAGTACCTCTCTTACAGTATCCCCCAAACAACCGCGACCTTGTGGCTTCCGATTGTCGCTTGTTCGAAAAAACTCGAGGATCGTCCTCAGAGACGGAGGAAGATAAGCAGAGATTTTCTGTTTCAACTTGGGCCCTTTTTTCTTGCAAATGAATGTTAAAATATAACATTAATTTTTATAACACATTGTTCTTAATTACTGAGAAAAATATTTTCAGTATTATAATTTTTAAACTTATATAAAACATGGTTTCAGTAAAAACATTTTTTCCCCCACATTTGTGGGTTTTCCTTTCCACCATACCAAAAATATCAATAATATTTTCCACATTTAGACCAAGATTTATTCTGATGCGTTCTTGGCTCTTACAGGGCATTTATTATTATATCTGGCCAATATCTATATGATTCAGCTGTTGTTAAAGCTGTACACACTATTAATCTCTAATAAGAATTTGGCATTAATAGTGTTGAGGCTAACATCCTAAGCCTTCATGAAAGGCTTTCGCCTTGGGATTGCACACACTTACTAGTGTTCAGTAATCCTTCAGAGCATCAAAAAGTCTGGAGGGGGAGAAAAAAAAAAAACTAAAGACTACACAGTACGCAAATTCACTAAACAGTCCTTCAATTTTAGCTCGTTTTAAGCAATTTGTCAGAATTATTCCGCTTAGTTCCAAAAAATGACGCAAACACAAGTTCATTTCGGTTCAGAAGAGTGTTTCGGTTCTTTTGATTTTGTTTCTGCAAGTAATTTTTGGATCTTGACTCGCCAAAAACGTTATAGCATCCTCTGCAACTTAGAAATTAAACGAATACCTTTGTTTCCACAGATACTTAAGACATTCGGCGACGACCACCTTATGAGGATTAAAGAAACCGACTTTTCATCTATCAATATTGATGAGTTCTTTCCTGTATTATGCCGATGTTATGTCCATCCAATTGGGCGGTCTTTTTCTTGAGCTATGCTGATGCTTCGTTCATTCACTTGACCGAATTCTTCCTGTTCTACACCGGTTTCGTCCATGCACTTTGTCAGAGCTTCCCGTTTCAAATATCTAATTTGGTGTACATTTTCCAGTTGATTTTTCATCCATATACTTTGGTGGGCTTTTTCTGGGTGGTTATGCCATATTTTGCCCTTTGCTTTGGCGGAATTTCCTTCGCTATACTGACATTTCGCACATCCAGAATGGCAAAATATTTCCTGGGCTATGCTGACGATTTGCCTATCAACTATGGCAAGCTTCTTCATGGGTTATGCCGATGTTTCTTCCATCCGATTAGATGGGCTTCTACCTGGGTTACTCCGGTGTTTCACCAATCCAGTTTAATGTTGTTTTTTTTTTTTGTTTTGTTTGTTTTTTTTTTTTTTTTCCCTTCTTCTTGGGCTATGTCCATGTTTTGCTCATCCACTTTGGCGGACTTCTTTCTGAGTTATGCCGATGTTTCAGCAAACTTGTTTGTCGAGCTTCTTCTTGCCCTTGGCTTGCCCATCCACTTTGGTAAGTTTCTTCCGGGCACTATGTCGGGCTTCTTGTTTCGTCCATCCACTTCGGTGGGCATCTTGCTGCGTAAAATATGAAAAATGTTAGCTCCTAAGAACTGACCATCACTAAAACCATAGGTATTTAGAAACTATTACTCTTAATAGCTTTTGATTAGAGTATTTAGCCAAGTGATATGTATGATGCGAAAGGCTTTTACGCATGTTCAAAAACTCTGCTGCCCACTCTCAATCCTAAAAAAAATCATTTCATGCACGGTATACATATTTTCTGGAACGGTAAGAGAAAAAGGTCTTTCAACATGGTGTTCATGTTTTTATCTCCTTACTTCCTTTTGGTACTTATTAATCCAATTTTTATGGTGGCTTACCACATCCGCACAAATTTCCTTGCCAGGAAATCCTTTAAAAATAGGTGCTTAATAACCGACGATATCGGTGTTATCAGCTGAATTTGACATTATTTCTTTGAAGAAGTAAAATACAGAGGGTGCCAAAAAGGTATATACATTTTCACAGTAGATATCTATTTAATATATTTCAAAGTTTGATCGAAAAACAACAGTAATGTGTAGTATGATGTTCTGTAAACAGATGCGACTCACATACATTATGATAACGTTGCTACGTGACAGGTAAATCAACAATGAACAAATGAAGGCAAGATTATCGTGTGATGTTCTGTAAACAGATGTGACTTACATTATGTTATGCTAGCGTTGCTACAACAAAATGGAGCCAAGATTATCGTTTGATTAGCGGAAAGCAATTTTGAAATGTTATTGGAAAACCGAAAATGTTGTTGAAGTTCAAAGGCAATGGAGATGTGTTTACAGAACAGAACCGCCAACGCGAGCAATAATTGCACGCATTTGAGACAAATTTGAGACTCATGGTACAGTATGCGATGTTCACAAGGGCAGATCTGGGAGACCTCACGCAGCAACAAGCCCCGCGTCCTCGGCTATGGGTTTGGAACGTTTTGAGCACTCACCGCAGAAATCTACAAAGCAATGTGCACCTGAGACTGGGATTAGCAGAAGCAGCAAGTCGTATTATTAAAACAGCAAAGTTGAAAGTTTTCATCCCAAGACTTAAATAAAGATGACCCTGATCGGACAATGCAGTACTGTGAGTGGTTTCGGAACATGGTGCAAGAGGATGAGCCCTTCGTACTCAAAAGTGTATCGAAGCCGATGGTGGGTATTTTGAGCAACTGTTGTAACTGTAAAAGTCTAAGATGATTTTCTGTCTTCATTTCTGTTTATGTGAATTCAGTTTTGTTATGTTAACACAGTTTTTTCTTTGCTTGAAGGGTGTATACATTTTTGGCACCCTCTGGAACAACTACACGATTACTATCGCTTTCGATTATAACAAAAAGTCGATATTTATGACTCTTCCTATTATATACATATTATCTCTAAAATGCTTTAATTATATCATGAACAGCTACATATAATGTTCAGCCTACCCACTTCTCTAAGCCGTTAACAGTTCAGTGTGCTTGCAGCTAGGGGGCAGCAGTTAGATTCATTTTGTAAGTGCACGCCTAGGGAGGAATTGCGGAATAACAAGAGAAGTGAATGAAAATATTATTTAAAATAATAGGTGCATTTTTTTTCATTTACTTCATGCAAGGAGAGTAATAGCACTGTGGTGTTAAGATATTGCTGATAATAGTCTGTCCTCAAATAAAATGATTAGCCTTCTTACTAGTTGGAAAGATTAGAGATATCTTATGCTCAAAATAATTTATGAAGTTATATATATATATATATATATATATATATATATATATATGAAGGTATATATATACCTTCCGTATTTTCTAGATCTAC
The DNA here is from genome assembly GCA_030762175.1 of Metallyticus violacea. Taxonomy (NCBI): domain Eukaryota; kingdom Metazoa; phylum Arthropoda; class Insecta; order Mantodea; family Metallyticidae; genus Metallyticus; species Metallyticus violacea. The sequence continues at coordinate 81,027,286 of CM060845.1, forward strand.
TACATTATTTTATTCACTGATACGACTATTCGACTGATAACTTTATAAACTGCAAGCATCTAGAAAATTAATTGCAATTGTTTTGCTTTGCGTGGAAATATTAAAAATGTCAGTAATTCAAATGCAGTTTCAAACTGTCCAGATGTGCGCTACACATTGCATTTTTCTGGTTGAAGTCTTGCTACTACAGGCAAGATGGTACATTCTTCTATCCCTCCCTAAACATCCCCAATTTTCAATAATCATGTTTTAAATCTACAGTAGGTTGAATTAGATATCAATTTTCATTTTATTTTCTGCATAGCGATTTATTATTTTACATTTACAATAAAAAAGTCAATTAATCAAAATTAACGCGGGATCTTTTTTTTTGGGGGGGTAATAAAGATATTGCATCCATTTTCAGAGATAAAAGGTACAACATTATTAACGAAATATTACGTGTATTCAAAAAATATAAATCGATTCAAGAGAAAAATACTTCACCTATGCAACTAAATTTAAAGTAAAAAAGCCCTGTTTTTTGTAAACACCACCTTTTATATATAAGATATTTTTTCCCCACTGTGTTCTCTGGCAGCAGTGTTTCGTCACTATTTTTTTTTTTTTTTTTGAGCAGGGCAGCAAATCAAATTTAATTTACCTAATATTTTTTAAAATTTGTATTACAACGCAACAAAATACTTTTTGCTTAATCATTTTTGTTATTGCATTTCTGCATTTAATTAAATGTTTAAAGTTCAGCTGTTCGTTTCGGTTAACACAGGTATGCTGTATTTATACTTTATCAACACGTACATTGGTAATTATTACTATGGTAGGATTATTCTTTTAGTTCAGCTTTGTTATGTCTCACTGTTCAAATCATATTTACACCTCTTTAACATTATCAACTGCACGTAACTTGAAGTCATCAAAAAGTCGAGTGTGTTTTGTTTCTGGGAGAAGAGAACAATGTTTTCCGGTTCTGTTCGAACTAGGTGGCCTAGTGGCTGCCACGCTTCTTCTCGGGACACGAAGATCGCAAGCACCTTCACTGCAATTTCTTTTGCGAACACCTGTAACCTAGTTTCGGATATTTCAGAATCAAATTATAAACGAAATGAAAGGAGAAATTAGATCCCTATATAGATTTCGCTCATAAGGATATGAAATCTTCTTAAATCCACCTCTTTCTGTAAAACTGATGGTTGCTGGTTCTGAGTACACATGCCGACGAACGGAATAATCATTTCCTTCTTTAGTCCGGAGCACATAAAGAACCAATGAAAAATGTTTATTTTGTGTATCTAACACATTTTTCATCGTTTCCTCTCGTTTTTACTACCGACACGGGCGACCGAAGTCGTTTAGGCGCGGACTCGTCAGCGGGAGGTCTGGGGTTCGAATCCCATCAGGACACTCCTCCCTGACTGAGGTTTTTCCAGGTTTTCCTCAGTCCTCATAAACGGCAAATGCCTGGGAGGTACTAAACTTCCTTCCTTAAAAAAAAAAAAGGTCCTTTCCCAATGTATCATTTCATTTCATGTATCATCAGTGTTCATCGCCTGTGGTGCCTCAATAGCAAAAACGCGCGTTAAACACTACTCAAAAAAAATATTCGTTGTTACTTTCGAGGACAAAAAGTTCTTGCTAGACGAACATTTAACATTTTACTAATTCAGAAAAATTTTTGGAAATTCCCAGGTCAAATCAGTGCAATTCCGATTTGTGTAATGTTTACTAAATGATTAATTAACATTTAAAATGCATTTAATTAAAGCAGCAATTAATTATCTTATATAAGAACCGATATTAGGCATGCTTTTGCTGTGTCGATACATTTATGGTAGAGCATATTTACAGATAAATTGCTCTCGGTGTATTTGGGAATGACAGAACTAATTTTTATTTTGTGAGAGGGCAATATTTTGCGTTTCTATTGCTCCAGTCATACTATCTGTATTTATAAAGAATACATAACACCACTTAACCAAAATGCATATGAAATAAACCACTGAATAGCGAACTGTATGTCATAGTTACAAGTCAGTCCTACGTTCTTAAAGAAAGAGCATTTTTATTTGAAAATACGAGCAATATTTTATATACAACAATTTTCGACTGTAGCACAAGAATCTTCGCACTGAGAGCATGCGCAGAACTTCGGAAATAAATAAGAAACAGCAGGCAACTATCAGAAGAGTTTTGGATATCGCCACAGATATTTAAAAAAAAACCTGCAGCAGTTGTAACACCAAAGCAGCTCAATGCAGAGTATATTATCTAATGGCAGTTTTATCACTAATCTCATAAAAGATAACAGTAACATTTTTGATATATTATCGCAAACTCTACACTTCTAAACAAAGGCTCAACTCCTGCCAGCTGCTATTATTAAACAAAGTCTACTTGTGTTGGAATTTCGAAGGTGTTCTTTACTTTGAATAGGTTTCAAAATGCTGAACTTAATCAATAGCTGGAAGGAGCTTAAATAACTATGGCTCAAAAGAACCCAAAAGCGAGGTCCTTTGTTCAACCACTAACGAAAAAATCCAGAAATGATACTACCACAGCCACTATACAACCCTGGCCTGGCCACAGCATTTGACCAATAGTACATTTTCTCCTAGTAATAAAATTCCAAAACATATTAATTGAAGGGGATGTCCGCAAATTCTTTTCATAAAACCAAAATGGCTATCATGACGAAATCATAGCACTGGTTGAAAGATGGCTGAAACCATACGATTTAATGTTTCTTTTAAGATTTCATTAACTACATTCAGTTTCCGAACATATTCAAAAAAAAATTATGAAAAGTATCTACTATTGGCACGCGAAGAGATGGTCGGGGAAGCACTAAGGCGGAAGGAGAGTATTATGATGGAGCATGCGCAGTATAGTTCAGCCTGCTCCTAAACTGAGAACGTTATACTCACGTGTTAATGCATTCATTCCCTTGTAATAAAGTAAGCGGATCAATGGTTTTAGCACAGCAATGGCCACTCACCTGCGCGAGCTAAAACGTGTGATGGGAATCATTACACACGCTTGGAGAAAGAGGCGAGAACATGCTGCGCTACTGTATATAACATTAACCCGTATAAGTGGAGGTTGTTGGGCTGGAGTCACGCCTCCTTTAACGAACAGCAACGGAAAAAGCCGAGTTCAATTCCATGTACTCTAGTATAAAATGCAATACAGATAGGAGGATAATTATCATTAGTTAAAGCATTGGGCTCAAAGCATGGAGGTAGTAGGTAGCGGGTTCGATTCCCCAAGTGCAAGTTATTTTTTATCCTTTTTTTAATCTTAACAACTTGCATTCTCTGTTCTTAATATTATAAATTTTACTTTTTAACGGTACTTATTACAGATGATAACGCATAGGTTGCAATTTTACTTTTATTTCACGTACTGTATGCTTAAATAAAAGAGATTCCGCTATTGCTTCATGAGTACATACGCTACATTTCATTGTTTTCTTCGCACAGTAGGTTGCAAATTTAGGTTGGGTTAGGTTCCCTAAAGTTAAAAATATTTCTACAACTTATACTGTTAAAAGAAGTGTATAGCTTTTCGCGTATTAATTATTTAAAACAACGCATAGGTTGCAAACTTTGGTTGGATTCGGTTAGGTTAGATCAGGTTAGTTATAAAAAAAAAAATCACAACCTTTACATTATTAAAAGAGGCGTATGCATTTTCCCGTACCAATTGTTTCCTTTACCTTTTATATTGCTTCATTACACATTGCCATTTAATTTCGCTGTGTATTGCCCAATAAGAATCGTAAAATACCTACAAAAATTGAAATTGCATTTTATGATTTTTAGATTCTCATTAATAAATAAGAGTATTATTTTTATTATTATTAAGCAAATTTTGAAATACAGGAAAAAGACGTGTTAAAGCTTTATTTTCAATATTAAATGTTCTCTCCTGGTACATATTAAAAATTACCTTCATCTTAATGTTCTTGTTTCTTTACGAGTAACAAAAACACAAACGTTTTCATTTGTGTATTTACTATAGTTTCTGAGAAAAGGGTACCTATATAAAAATATTCCTCTTTTTTGCTGCAGATTATTCAAAATTTTATTCATAAAACAATCTATACATTATATGGCAAAAACCTGCTAGTATAATAATGCCCACACATTATTAAGATATGGTAAAATTTTGAATAAAATGCATCTAAAACATTTGTTAGCTCACGGTACAGTTTTTATTCTTTTTTTATTTTCTGGGCGTTATTTTCATTTTTAGAAAATAAAATATTTACATTGATATTAAACATTCCTATAAAGTTTTATCATTTCCTTTAACAATTGTAGTCTGTAAAATTTTTGGAAATGTAGAGCTTTTCTTGATTTTGTTCCATTGCTAGTTTAACTAGTCTTATCCTTTTGCTGTACTCATTGTCACATGTAAGCGATTAATTTTGACATTAAGAGAAATAATACACAAACGAAGTCATTCCCGTCCTCTCATTAAATGGCAAATATTCTTCTTGTGGTGAGCATGTTTTCGCTAACTAATAGATATGGGCTATTCAAAAGTAGGTAAACTTTTGAGACCAAAAAGGCTTTGGAAGACTTTTAACTAAGGAACAACTTTCATTGTTATGGACGCTCATTTCGGTTACAATAATTCTCTGGTATCTCCAGATAAAACTCCTTCGCGGCTGGTCGCAAGACGATCTTAAGGACATCTAATTATGAGCAGATATCATGACGCATAAACTTCAGATTGTGCCAGGTGATGCAGAAGAATAAAACGTTAGCTACAAACCTCATAAAAAAAAAAAAAAAAAAAAAAAAAAAAAAAAAAAAAAAAAAAAAAAAAACCGCACGCAGAGGCTTTAAAATGATCTCTCTCATAGTGATAATTCGTGGGTAACAGAAGTTGCATGTTGGTTGTCAATTTTCTTTTCACCAATGTACACTAAACAGCCAGGTGATTTAACATGTAATTAACCAGTTATGTATTCAGTCCAGTATCTAGTTTTTGTCATGCCAGTACTAATTTTCATTTCTGGTTGCCATTGTTGATACGAAGTAAAAATTAAAAGAATATGTTAAAATGTGTCTGTGATGTGTGAGCACTTCATCAAATGCAAAAGATCCCATGAGAAAAAATGAAGATGTAAAATAACAAGACAAGAATTGTGTGCCTTTGCTTTCGTTTTGTACCGAGAAAAGTCGTAAATAAATCTTGTATGGTGGAGTTCTAGACTATCACCCCACATGCTCCTTGTGTCTTTTGAAGCGGCAAACGAGAAAAACAAGAAACAGGCCATGAAAATACGTAAAATAATGTCCGCCAGTTCTTCTTCCTCTGCACCCAATTGATTTTATTTCGGAGTGGACCGGATATCTTACCACAAACGCCTTTATTTCCTTTAGCATTGCAGGGAGTTCAGAGTTTCTTGATATTACTGGCTAGGGCAAGGTGGACTTATTACATGGCCTCAGTTTATGAAACCAATTGAAATTGTATGTGGAGAACTCCATTTGTGTGGAGAAAGTTGTTTCAAAAGCCCCTTTAACCTAAAAAGCAAGTTCAACAAAGCATCTAGTGTTGACAAACAGCAAAAGCAGTGTACGCAAAACAAAACAAAACAAAACAAAACAAAAACAAAACAAAAAACAAAAAAACAAAAAACGGATAAGAGCGGAATAAGTTGGGAAGATCCTTGAAGCACGGAGGAAGAACAAGCCTGCGGCAGCACAAGTGTAGACCCACAAGGCATTTCTATCACTTTGCGAACCTTTGATGTCGAAAATTCCCAAGTATCAAAGGTTCGAAGGAGAAATGAGAACTACAAGCTCAGGACTGTTGAGGAGTTGCCACTGGAGCAGACATGTGTCAGAATGGCGAACACTTCGGCCTTAACTGGACTGAGATTACTCTAACCAATTGAGACTAATGTTAGCCAATCTTGCTGAATGCTATGGAAGTGCAGATACCAAGATGTAACTTCATCTTAAGGCTACCAACTCACTGTTGATGATCCGAGTGTAGCCAGGAGTGTGATCAGTGGTAAAGCGTGGGATTTATTTTTACGGTAGGCTCAGAAACGAGACGTCCAAAATAATGGGAAATCTCATTTATGGCAAAAATGGTTCTGTAATGATATCGTAACATGGTTTTCATCTTCAAAATTGCAGCACTGTGATTATAACAATGTACATGATAATTAAATTGCATTGCATGCAACAGTTTCCCTGCTCATTCTTAAATCTATCTCTGTAATAATCTCAATCCTCCGGTCCTTTTTGGTGCAAATACATCATTCACTTTTGAAATTAAATCTTAATTTCTAATGCATATTTCTATATAATCCTACCAATGTATTGCATCCTAGAAATATATAGAAGTAGAGGGAAAATAGTTATAAATAAAAAGTTGCTAATCTATTATATGATCCCCTGTTCTGCATAAACTAAAATATGATTAAGGGAGTTTAAGTACAAGTTTTAAAAATAATAATAGCGAAATACTACCTATATAATAAAATTATATCGTCTACATCCCGGTCCTTCTTTAAGCTTCGGGTTTTACAAAATTCCAGAAGAAATATATTATCAACTGGGCTGTGCCATAGACTAGCCTACAAAGTAACGAACACTCCCTTCACCTCTCCCTGGCAATGACTTGAAAAATCAGTACTATAATTCCTCAACGCAAGCTGAGCCTTCGACCATATTATTGGTCATCGCCTTATCACAGTGGCGTAATGGTTCAAATAACGAAGTATTTCAATTCATCAATTACAATTAACACATGAGTCAGCACACTAACTTTGGATAGACTCAACCTTAAAGCCTTAATAGACATTTCGCCCTAAAGAACATTATACCGAGTGTGCAAAAAAAAAAAAAAAAAAAAAAAAAAACCGTATACACACTTTCACAGTAGATATCTATTTAATATGTTTCAAAGTTGGATCGAAAAACAACAGTAATGTGCAGTATGATGTTCTGTAAACAGATGTGACTCTCATATATTATGATATCGTTGCTACGTGACAGGTAAATCAACAATGAACAAATGAAAGATTATCGTAAATCAACAATAAACAAATGAAGCTAAGATGTTGTGATGTTCTGTAAACAAATGTGACTCACATTACGTTATGCTAGCGTTGCTACAACAAAATGGAGCCAAGATTATCTTTTGAACAGCAGAAAGCAATTTTGAAGTGGTGCTGGAAGACCGAGAATGTTGTTTAAGTTCAAAGGCAATGGAGACGTGTGTACAGAACAGAACCGTTCTCCAATCTAACTCCGTTGGACTTCTGCCTATGGGAAACTCTTAAGGATGTTCTATGCATTAGAAAACCAGCTACACTGGCAGCACTTCGGGAAGAAATTGAAACTGCATGTGCTGCAATCGCTGAGGACACTTTCGCAAACGTTGATCAATCAGTGGTTTAACGTACTCAGAAGTGTATCGACGCCGATGGTGGGCATTTTGAGCAACTGTTGTAACTGTAAAAGTCTAAGACGATTAGTGCTTATCTTTTCTGTTTGTGTGAATTCAGTTTTATTATGTGAACACAGCTTTTTCTTTGTTTGAAGTGTGTATACACTTTTTGGCACCCTCTGTATTTATCAATCGTCAGATCACGAGTTTGAGGTTTGTGACAGGAATGCTTAGGAGTTGCAGAAGTTTCTATCCACAGTGAAGCCCTTTCTGTGCGTGCAAAGGGTGTACAAGACGTCCTCCAAGGCAAAAGTTGCCTGCAAAATGTGACGTGACGGCTGGAGCAATACCAGAGCAACAATAATTGGATTTTTGCTGTTTCCAGCGACAGAAACCCGCCAACAAAGGCCTTATGTAATCCTGGGGTATACAAACGCAGAGATGCCTTACAAAGGGAAGTTCAAGGACACCCGGTTTTGTTTCCTCCAGTGGGAATGCCTGCCTGTAGAGACAGGGAATTCTATTTTGGGGCGCAACTAATTGGGGTGCGTCATTCATTATTCCAGCATTTCTGCATCATTAGCGAAGTTTCTCAGGCATACACACTCGCGAGAAAAAGTGAAAACAAATTATAATAACCAACTGCAACATACGTCTATACGTCATTATTTCTGTTTATAGTGTCATGTATATTAGGCAGAGAAAATGTTCTAGAATTTGTATCACGAAATTAAAATTATAGTTCTAGAGTTAACGTGCGGTTTGCGTCCTGCTATTATCATTAGCCCTAAGCTAGCCACTCAAAGGAATAATCAACTAAAGCAACAAGAAGAGTTTATTTACTCGTTTCCCCCAATATTTCCACCCCCTGCATCAAGTATGAGACAATTATTGTCTAGCATCGTTTAGAAATAATATTAATATAGAATATAACCACAAAGGGTCATCGACATATGGTTTACACATGTTGTTACAAGAATAAGAAAGAAGGCAAAATACCATTGAAAGGGAAGGTTTCCACGAAAAGACAGGCATTGCAACCTTTAGAATAAGAGGATTTCTTTGTCATGTTACTTCAGGTCAACTAGAACTTGGAAAACAATCGGATAATGAACAAAACACGATCTCAGGAATTTGGAAAGCTCGAGTGATTCTTTTGTTAACAGTCAGAGAAAGCTTAGTCAAGAAATATCCAGATGGAATCATAAAACCTCTGTTACAGCTCTCCTTTAAAGTATTATTTATGTCAACAGTCTAAGACTTAAGATTTTGCTGTGGGTGGACCCAAGTAAAATCTTAGGACATAGTCTATGAAAATTAAAGATGATAAATTAACATAAAAGCTCGCCAATAGGAAGATAGGTGTAGGAAGAGCAAATCACGTGACATTTAGAAAGCTATGCTGAATATATTTATAGAGCCAAGACAGACGGACAGGCGAATTAATAAAAGCAGTTGTAATGGGCTATAGATCACTTGTTTGTCACTGTTATTTGGTGCTGAAGGGAGTGGGAGAAGTTTAAGGAAAAGCGAAAGTGTTAATAAATGCTAAAAACTGGAACTACGAGTGTTATATTTTTGTTTCCCTGTAATTGTGTATCACAAAAATAATAAATTGAGCTTATAGCCGAGGAAGAAACATTACTATAGTGCAGTACTGAATGGAGGTTCGACCAATCAGCCCTGAGATACCAAATCCATTTATAAAATTTGATCATCTCCTTATCCTTAACGAATCCAAACCCAAATACCGCCGCAAGTATAATGTGAATGAGTGTTGTTTCTGCTCACATATAGGCAGCTTCTTGTGATGAAGTTGCCAAAATAAAACTGAAATAAGCGTAATCCGTTACCTATAGGCAGAAGAATTTTCAGAGTTAACTCGGTGGTACAGATTGCAAAACGATAGGCTCTATGCTTGCCAATCGAGCGTTTTTTTTGCTTTACCTACAGACGCTCTTTAACTTCTCAGGTCATCAGCGTCCCATTCAATTCAGGGCGTGAAATAACCGATAAATTTCGCTCAGAGGTCTCTTATTTCAGGCTCAATGTTCTTTTACGTACCACAAATCTACAGCAAGGGACCCACGGCTTTACTTTCCTTCCGAAGGAAGCATTGTTCGAGAGGGCATCACTGAACTACACAGAGCGGTATTTATTAAACAATTTTTTGTTGTTGATTTGGTTTATTTACAGACGCTCTTTAACATCTCAGGTCATTAGCGTCCCATTCAATTCAGGGCTTGAAACGGCCGACAAATTTTGCTCAGAGGCCTCTTCTTTCAAGCTTGAGGTTCTTTTTCGTGCCGTAAATGTACGACACGGGACCCACGGCTTTACTTCCCTTCCGAAGGAAACCATACTTACGATTTTTACGCCCGAAAAAATCCATCGATCCTGGCCCGATTTGAGCCCGCGATCTTGGGTTTAGAAGGCAAGTATGGTTACCACTACACCACCAGGACCGACTTTATTAAACAGACTAAATAAATATATAGAAAATTATTTCGTATGAGGTTTCGTTCGAACGAGGCGTGGAATGTGGTTGTTTTGTTTTATAATTTGCGTTTTGTAAGGTGTGCGAATGTTGCTTTCCTCTTATTCTTTTGCTTCACTTCCGGGTTTAGGCTAGTTTGCCAAATCCGTCCTCACAATAATATTATTATACACCTTTTACATAGTCGGCGTATATCACTTTTTCCTTTAGGCTTGTCATTTAATTTTTTTTTTTTTTCGGTAATCTCTTGTCGTAGATTCTTATTCAGATGTATTTTCCATTTTTCTTTATACCTATTCTTGAATTTCATTTATGTTGAGTTTTCCCCGAATGCCATTATTTTTTATATGGTACACCCTTATACAAAGACGCTGGGTTCATAATGTCGGCTTCAGTCCATGTTATGCCGTAAACATGAAATCTGTTCGTTCGAACTGCATGCTCTGATGACTGAACGGACAAACCACGTGTCTAGTATTAAGAAGCACATAAGTTCAAATCCTCGTTTTGCTTGAATTTTTTATTTGTCAGTTTACCAAAAAAAAAAAATAAATAAATAAATAAATAAATAAATAAATAATAATATTTAATATACGGCAACAACTTACTATTTTATTCCAAGGGCTTATGCTCGAATACAAAAAACATAAATTAATGATCTTTGATTTCAAAATAAATGCCAACTTAATAAATATTCCACAGGGAAAAACTAAAAATAAAACATAAATTGACTTACTAATTATTTAAAAATAATTATTAATTTACTATTCATTTCGAAAACAAAGATTGCCTTATTTTTGTGTGCATAAATGTCTTAACAATGAAACAGGTCTTTGCAAATGGAAGCTATAATATCATGTGTGCTAAACAAAAGTTTACTAACAAAATAAATAATAATACAAAAAAAACACACACACAAAATTTACGCATGGTAGGATTAGGAATCGAACTTCGCTTGTCTCATTACTACACCTCTGTTTTAAACCGCTTAATTATCAGCGGGCCCTGCAAGGGAGAAGTCGACGTGAATGGTGATGAGAGAACGTGCTTTTGTATGTGTGTGTTTTTTTTAGAATATATAACATAACTCGCTTCCTTATAAAATAACAGCAATTGCAGTGATTTTATAAATATTTAATTATGTTTCTTTAAGAGTCTTTTCCCCAAATGTTCCATGCATTGTTCTGCAGATAACTTAGAATTGTTGGATATATATGTTCATCATAATTACAGCCTAAATATCTGATGTGAGACACCTGTTCTATTATTTGATCATTGTTTATTATTTTTCAATGTCGAAGATATTTTTAAATGTCATTATTTTGGATTTTGTCATGGAATATGTAAAATTATATAGTTCGCACATTTTACTTAATTTAGGAAGCCTTTTGCAATAAGTTCCCTTATTATTGCCTACAGCTAAAATGCTACAAATGGCTTTATTAGTGAAAAATTTCCGGATACCGAACTCCATGCTCGCCTCAATGAAAAGTTGGAAACAACAGAATGCCAAGCTCAGCACTTACTGTTGGGCAAATACGGTAGAGGATAGCAGGTCTGTCTACAGCAATCTCTATATAAATCATTATATCGTTTATTTTAAAAGGTGAGATACTCCTAATCCACTTGCCAAAGGGCAAACAGGAAGCGGAATTGAGAATTAGTACTGTTTACGAGTTGCAGAAGAAATGAGTTCCTTACTGCACGTGATTATTGGCGGATACAAGACAAGAAGTGGTTCTACATGTCTGGATGAGTGAATACCCAAAATGCACGCATTTTGCCTCACAAAACCCACAAGCTTGTCTTGGGTTGCTCCTGCGGAGTTTGGTGTGCAAATTCGGCAAATTAGACAGGGTGTTGTTGATTTGGTTTATTTACGGACGCTCTTGAACATCTCAGGCCATGAGCGTCCCATTCCATTCAGGGCGTGAAACAGCAGATAAATTTTGCTCTGACGCTTCTTCATTCAGAGTTGCGGTTCTTTTACGTGCCGTAAATCTACGACATGGGACCCACAGCTTTACTTTCCTTCCGAGGGACGCCATAAAATGCATCGACCCTGGCCGGGATTGAACCCGCGATCTTGGGTTTACGAGGCAAACATGGCTACCACTACACCACCAGGACCGACTCAAGCAGGGTGTCTATTACTTTTTTTGGATTGAACACCACTGGAAGGGACGAATTTTCAAAGAATTTGTTGAACAGCAGGAAGACAATGAACTCACTCAAGGCGATTTTCAACAAGACAACGCATCTTATAACACGCCAGTCAAATCTCTGGTCTTAATCAAAAGTTTGAACATCGATTATATGGCCATCCAGATCACCCGACAGAACTTCACCAGATTACTTCTTATGGAGTTGCCTTAAAGGTCAATTTATCAAAATCATTTGCGAATTACTCAGGACTTGCAGACCTATGTTATCGCTGAAACCAACGGTTGTGACGACTTACTGAAACATGAGTGAGGGATACCGGTTTGCCTACAGGAAGGATATCATTTTCAGTACCCCCTATGAGGTGCTTTATATTTAGAAAGTAGTTGCTAGCAAATGGATCAGTGAAAACACTCCCCTTTATATGAAAGCTCCATTCTCTACCCATAAAAATGAAAACGTGCAATTGGTGTCTTCTCTGTTTCATATTTAAATTTTTAAACCGGGGTTCGGAATCTCTCCCCCCTCTCTCTCTCTCTCTCACGCACGCACGCACGCACACACAAAAGTTACTATTTTCTTATTGTTGAAGTTTTCAGACTAATAGTATTTACTTCATTTTTCTGTATATAATATTTTATTTCAGAAGGAAGATAATCCATATAATCCTGCGCAAGGAACAGAACTATACTAATTAAGCACTAAACAAAAACTACAATTAAACGCCAATATTGAAGTGGAGTGTTGATTTTTCACACATTTCAGCATCTGCACGCACTTTTACTCATTTTGTAATAAACACAGTGAGTTGTAATTGTAACAGCACGTTATTTACCTTTAGAAGTAACGTTTCTGTAGAGATTAAGTTAATAATTTATCTGAAATAAGATATATTTATTTTAAAACAATTAAAAATATATTTTTATTTTATTCTGTAATGCTTATATCCTGATACCTTGTTTCTACATCAGAACATAACACTCCAGATTTATTTTATTTATTCCTCCTAATTTTTTCAATGCAATTTAAATTACAATTTAAATTCTACAGATTTTAAAATCTACAATACTAATACTATAACTAAACAAAATTAAAACTTCAATAAACTAAACAGGTACTAGAATCCAGAACTACGGCTATTTTACTGTGATTTATAATTACATTGGGTATCAGTACCAGTAGCAATAATTACATTTAAATTAATCAATTTATAATTTTATCCGATATAATGTCTACAATCTTCATTTCTGCTAACTCCGGGCTGCACCCACTGGAATTACTGGCATCAGGACCTGGACATCAATGAAGTTGCTGCCGGTCTCAAGCAGCAGCCTTACTCGATCATGGTGTGTTGAAAGTGCAGTTTCCTTCTCTTCTCTTCTATTTCTTTTCTTTTTCTTTTTTTTTTATCACCGTCTACTTCTTCTTCTCTCAACTGCTTCCTTTCCGCCCGAAAACTACTATTATTCTCTTATGAATAATGAAAAACATAGCAGAATAAGAAGTGATTACTAAGGATAAAAATAAATTTGGTTAAATTAAGAGTGATACTATAGCGAGATTATTTGAATTAAGGGCCGCCAGCGCGGCTGCTTAGTGGGGAAGAGCAACGCCGCAACCAGAAAAAAAAAAAAAAAAAAAAAAAAAAAAAAAAAAAAAAAAAAAAAAAAACGAAACGAAACGAAACGAAAAAACCCGCGCGTAAAGTTAACATTTTTATTTTAGGTTTATACTTTTACTGAACACATAATACAAGTATGATACAGCAGTTAAACTTTATGATGCTATAAGAGACATTGAAATGATGCCCCTCAACGGCAATACATTACCGACATCTGCTTAGGAAATTCTTATATTTCATCTATTCCCCCCACTGGAACAAATTTCTTGTCATTAAGAGATCCTGTCTTTCGTAACTTTTTAACAAGTTGGCGAAGGTTACTCTTACGATTGTAGAATATTTTCTGCAGCAAATATTCGTTTTCACATATGCATCATACATACAAACCCGTTCTTTTAGATTATAAGTAATGGGGTACTAACAAAGAAAATTAGCATACAATATACACACAAGGAGAAAAACACGAACAACCACCACTCGCGGACAAAGCCTACCACAAACTATCTGCAAGTTGCTATTTGACCATGGTTTATAGCCCCTTACGACTGTATTCTCCCAATACGCAGCCGAACTCTTCCTGCCCGCATTTCAAATAATCTCACTGTAAATTCTAACCTAATTTTTAGGTTCTCATATCGAAAAAAGAAAATTAAGTTTAGTTCGAAATTTTTGCGTAAAGATCCTACATATAACGCAGAAAAACAAGGGCTTAAAAGTAAACATCATTATAGCATTATCGATGGATTGGCGTTTTAAGATGAATTAACAAATGACGACTGAAAATTCAAACGCCGACATTGACTTTAGCAGAGCTCGACCTTGTGCTGGTTTCGGATTATCGCCGTGACTGTCTTATAAGGGGTGATTATGAAATTTGTATATTTTAATCTTCCTCCCCCCCCCCCCCCCGATGTGTTTGACGTTATATTCTAACGATATGAAGAAAACCCAAAGCGTAAAACAGGAAGTTGAAACACCTTCGCTTGCAACTTTCTAGGAGGATTATATTTATCCCATGGGAATGTGCCAGCATCATGTACCTCATGCTAAATTAAGATGTAAGGGCCTATGACCGATCAGACATGTTTCGCATATCTCACCAATAAACGTAAGTTGTGAAGTCATATCATTTTAACACTGATGATTATTGTTATTCTTTCCATAGACATTAAAAACTTTTGGTGCTTTTGTGTTTTAAATTTATATATTATTATTTATTTGTTTGTTTACTTTTGAGAGAATTGAAGACAACAGAATCGGGTTTTCTCTTACGGTAAACTATTACAAAAATTACAAAAATTAATTTATATTTTTGTGTCATAAGAAGATGCTAAATTCTTTATTGATGCTACCCACATCCTTGTTACTTACGGAATACGAAATTATTTTCGGCAGAACACAAGACCTACTTCAAATATCATTTATATCCTCAATGAAATTACATTGCTCTTATTTAAAATGCATTTCCGAAGAAAATTAAGATGCTTCATAGTATAAGGAAATATAAATTAATAATATAGTTCTAGAGTAGGTGTGGTATTTCATTTATAAAGACGTGGTCTTTCTTATTGCAATAATAATGATATTCATAATAAATTACAAAGATTGTATAAATTAAAAAGTAATAAAATGAATAGTAAAAAGTATAATGAATAATATGAATAATATATATGAATATAATAATGAATAATAAAGTGATAAAGTGAAGTATTTTTAAAAATGATACACACTTAAGATGATAACCAAATAACTGAAAATTTCCGACCATTTAAAAAGCAGAATCATAAAATCGTTCTCATTTTGCATCAGGTAGGATTTAGTTGAGAATGTTGTGTATATAATTCAAACAACCTATGTCTCTCCTACAGCAACTACTAATCATACATGCAAGGAAGATATCTAGATCATTTTTTTTAAATAGTGTTCTTACTACTGAGGCACCACAGACGGTGAGAATTTATAAGAACTGAGGAAAACCTGGAAAAAAAAACTCTCGGTCAGGAGGAACGGTCCTGGGTGGATTCGAACCCCAGATCTCCAGCTCACGAACAATGTCTTAACCAACCCATATCGTTTACATGAAATTTAATCTTGCAGTTTTGATATGACTTACCAAAATTAAAAGAATCAATAGCATTAGACTTGTAAAGATGTTTAATGAGGCACCCAAGTAATCAAGTCTTCCATATTGATCACATCCTCACAACGTTACGCAAGCCCAATCGTTGAACCAGTGTTATAGAACTTAATGAGGAACATGTAAATTCGTTTCGGAAAAGAAAGAAAAGAAACCTATGACTCGTAAGCCGTTTTAAACTGTCCTAGTTTGGCCACACTTCATGCTTAGCTATTTATTTGTGTATTTGACTCACGTGATTTCACATACTCGTGCTGTAAGCAAGGGAGAGGGGTTAAATCTTCGAAAACTTTAGGGAAAAAGATTTGTGCTACGTTCCACAAGCTTCAAACAAAACAATGGGTCCTATTTGCAACTCTCAAGGTTTGGCTTTTAACAAAGATTGCTGCCTGTGATCCTGAAGTGAACAAAGAATAGGTACAACCATAATCTCCGCTATGTAACACTGCACATCGACTGTTACACATGTAGTGTGACATCCTCGAGAAATAGTGTGGTTCTTTTAAAATAAATTCTGGGTTATTGACGTAAATAAACACGCATTTATAAATTTTATTATAGACATCAACAATAAAAATCACTTTTTAATAATAATTACACCAATTCTGTGTAGATCAGCCCAACAAATTCGTATCAATCACAAAAGACCGCCGGAGCTAGAACATACTCCCTCTTCCTCCCTCTTGCGTACATGGTGGCCTAGTGGTAACATATTTGCTTCGAATAACCAAAATTTCGGGTTTAATCCTAACTAGTAGGGTCTATGGATTTTTTTCGGGCATCAAAATCTTAAGTACAGCTTCCTTCGGAAGGGAAGTAAAGCCATGGGTCCCGTGTCGTAGATTTACGACGCGTAAAAGTACCTCAAGCCTGAATAAAGAGATCTCTGAGCATTCAATTCGCGCCTTAATTGAATGGGACGGTGATGACCTGAGATATTAAAAAGCATTTATAAATAAACCAAATAAATAAGTAAAAGTTTGTAGAATACGCTCTCCACATAAACTTAGCTCACAACTGGCACATAAATTGGAGCAATGTATGATATGACCCTCTCACATAAAAAGAAACAAAAAATACTGCAAGGCGCATCTTCTAAAATGTCTCAATGAAAAGTCACGTGGGGACCAGCTGTGCGCACACATGGTAACAACAAAATGCTTTGCTTCTAACTTCAACGAATCGCACGCAGAAAACCCCTGATCATCCCCTTCAAGTATTTTGTGAAATACAATCAACAATGAGCATAGAGCGTACAAGAACCTAGGTTATAAATGCTAAAAGCTGTGTAGACACAATTTTAATGTTTATTCATTTTATTAATGGTAAAAGTAAAAAAGTCTCAAAATAAAGTTTTGGGGAGATACCTCTTTATAAGACATCTACCTAACTATTACCACCATTATCGCAATAACTGTCAAAATAATAATGCTTAATATCCTTCAGGACGTTTGAAAGCAAGTCTATGGAGCCAGTTGTACGAAATGCTCGTCAAATTACTTTCTCCTTTACTGAGTTCTTGTGCAGGATGGAGCAAAATGTACAGTACATTTCTATCTGGCAAAGTAACGTACTGGAAACGTTTACTTTAAGTGTATCGCCATTTTGTTTCCAACGAACTAGTGTTCGTTTCTATCATCTTATTCTTGACAGAAAGGCAATATGAGATGGGCTCGTGATTGGAGAACACATGGCACAGTGCAAAGTCAGCTATCGTCAGGTAGACCTAGAAATGTGTAATAAAACGAGAGCATAACAAATAGTGCATAGCGTGCACGTTATTTGTAAATAAGTGGTTATTATGTTTATAATTAATTATTCTTTTTGTATTATACATTTTACTCCACCCTGTAATTTGTTCTCTTTAACCTTCCAGAATTAAAGAACCTCTCGAATTGAGCAACCCGGTGTCGTCAGGTTCCAGAATGAAAGAACCCCTCGAATTGAGCAACCCGGTGTCGTCAGGTTCCAGAATGAAAGAACCCCTCGAATTGAGCAACCCGGTGTTGTCAGGTTCCAGAATGAAAGAACCCCTCGAATTGAGCAACACAGGTGTCGTCAGGTTCCAGAATGAAAGAACCTCTCGAATTGAGCAACACAGGTGTCGTCAGGTTTGCAACAAATTCTACTCGTAAAAATAATCCTATTGTTTAAATATTTTTATTTAAATTTCTAATTATATTTATTGTCTGACCAAAAAATGCAAAACGTATACTAATTTCTACGCTTAGATGTACATTATCCTCATATAGATTATTATATGTTTTTAAAAGTGTGATTAAGCCTTTTAAAATTGTACTTATAATAAGAGTTTTTGCTAAAATTAAAAGTAATTTGGTTTATTGAAGTATCGTCTTAGAAAACCCTTTGAAAACGTTAAACACTGAAGGAATCAAAATTTCTGTACGTTGAATTTACTATAGCAAAATGATCCTAATTCACTACAGCACGATTTCATCTGAAAGCAGTTTTGTCAGCATTTGGAGACTTTCTGTAGGTATACCTATGATGCAATCGCTCGACATTAGCGTCGTACATGTAAACTAAAATGGCAATGAAAAACAAATAATTAGGCAGGTGGTTAACTAAGCCTCGCAGAATAATAATGGATATTGAGTTTTCATCTGTGTATGCAACACTTTGAACAAATTCTGTGATTGCATTGTTTTTTTCTCCTATGGGTCGGGACTTTTGGAACACCTGTACATTCTTTCGCGAAGATGGTTACAGCATTATTGATTAAAGCAACGCATTTTTCCGTATAAATTTAATATTATACCACCTCATAAGGTGCGTGCGGAGTTTCCTGATCAAATACATGCTTGCAGAACTGCAATTTGCTATGCTTGACACAACTTTTAAATTATCGAATTTACACAAATGTTGAATGTTCCCCAGTAGAATCCCTCCAAATAATTAGCATGAGGGGGCTCAAATGTTCATTGAAACGAGAAGCGTTGCGGTAGCTGAACTTAGTCGTGTCAATCAGAATGGTCTGTTTAGTTGACGGGGAGCAATCCAGCATTTTTTTAAAAGGTAAGACTGTATACACGTTTTAGAAAGTGCAGCTGAAGTACCTGCAGAGCCAATGTAAAATCCTCATGTATTGACAAGGTTTATAGCTAACAGTCGGTCATTTTCTGCCCAGTTTATCATTTCAACAACATTTTCAAATTCTATTGCATTGAGCAAAACAGGTTGCAGTATCTGGGAGTAAATAGGACGAGATAAAAGTTCGTACTTTGACATGGCTTCCATGTTGCTTTTTTTAATGGTGTTTAACGCCCGTTTTTAATACTGAGGCACCACAGGCGGGGGACATTGTTGATATATGAAATGATATATTGAGAAAATATTTTTTTTAAGGAAGGAAACGTTCCAGGCCTAAGTTTAAGGTACCTTCTCGGCATTTGCCATTTATGAGAACTAAGGAAAACCTGGAAAAAAAAAAAACCCTGTCATGGAGGACGGTCCTGGCGGAATTGGAACCCCAGACCTCCCGCTCACGAGTCCGCGCCTTAACGACCTCGGCCACCCGTGACGGTGCTTCCATGGTGATTTTAGCTGCATGCTGCCTAGCATTATCATAATGTAATATTCTTCTTGACAGTTTTGAGCTATTATTCAGTCATTTATTGAGTACGATTAGTTGGCATTGTAGAGTTCACTTTATTGCTAGATTACAGTTCTTCACGAATTAAACTCTTTTCTTCCCAACATTATACATAGAATGCAGTCGTTGATTTCGTGCAAAACATTACAGTTATGAATATACGACTCAAAAAAAGTTTTGTCTCAAATGCACAAGGAAAATAAATGGAATTGTACTGAAGACAAATGGTATGAAATACATTTTCCTTACTTCTGCTTTAAAATGCTTTCAAACTTATGCATGCCACTTTGTTTTCAAGTTAGTTATAGGTTTTCCTTTTTTAGAAACACTTCCAAATTAGCATTTCCATTTCTGCTGATCGTCCAAAACGTTTTTGTTCTCAAATCAAAAGTTCTAATTTTGAAATATCGAAACCATCTCTCCAGTGTTTTTGCAGATACAATACCGTTACTCTTAAGCCAAATTTTCTCATGCAATGTTATTTAATGTGCTAAGTATCATTTAAATCAAACTTTTACAAAATGCTTTGCAATTTTTTGCTATAAAAGAACAGTCAACTATATATAGCGCCGACTTTATTTTATATGTACGTATATACTTTCTCTTTCTCACTTGGGGGTGAGTCTTGGTCTGCCGCGGCGACCTCTGCATCCTCTGCCTCCGTCTTACTACTTCGCTGACAAGAAGAATATTGCAGGTGGCATGTGATGAGCATGCTGGCACCCCGCCGCTCACCTATTACGCAGCTTTCGTGATCGAAGAACGCCATCTCTTCATCAGGCAGTTCCCCAATTGTCCTCACGAGGCGTTCCAGGTCTCCCTAACTTAGAAAAATTCCTAAGTGCTGGAATCGAACGCGGGCCTTCCGGCCAGCAGTCAGTAACGCTAATCACTAGACCAAGGGAAGGTCACGTGTATCTATAAAAAAATAATCAGCACGCAACACATTTAGTACATCTTAACACCATGTGCTTATTTGAGCCCTCTGCAGAATTTAACGACCTAATAAATGGAACACATTTGCAGCTGTTTAAATGATATGATATTTAAGGATTCAATTTAATTTCCACATTTAAAGAATCTGGTGTAAAATAATCGTAGAAGACAGGGTATGTTGCAACTTATACTAATATTAGAAAAGTATTACTTATCTATCCATAAGTAACTTCTTATTACACTTGTTGTATACCAGCATCTAATTGTAATAAATAATAATCTAATGAAATACTCTTAATAAATATGCTCTGAAATATACCTGGTACACAAAAATATTATACCCTTAAACAAAACATTCAGAATTAAACGATAAATTCTTACAAATTTTAATTTCAATTTTGTATTAAGAATAATGTTTTAAGATTTATAGTTTCCGAGTTTATTTCAGATTAAATAAGATTATTGGTTTTATTAAACTGGAAATGCTAGACCATCCAGTCTTCTCTTCAGCACTACCAGCGTACTTACAGTACACGTTAAATGTTGATAATTTAAATGGAACACTTTACATGCAAATTCATTGCGAAGTACTTTGAACTGCCCTAATAACTTTAAAAAATACGATTAAAAATAAGCTAATAAAAACGCAATAATTACTATATACATAATAATAAACATACCAAACATAGGTAATTAAGATAGAACATTTTAAATTAAAAATAAGCTATGCTAATGGTTTAATTTACAGCATATTAACAGTAATATGTAGTTTTAATTCAGTTGTAAATTGTGAATAGTTCGATTGAACCTTGAATTCGAAAGACGAGCAACAGAAACTGTCAAAGACTAAGAATAAGATATAGTTTGAGTAATGAGTAATGTTAACTCATATCAAGGCTATAATATGAAGATAGCGTATGTAACTGACATAAGAATCTGGTAAAATAAGGTGAAAGAGTGAAGAGATCTTCGTTCCTTAAGACGGAAACAGAATAGTAGTTCGAGAGATGGGGAGATATGTTCAAATGCGAATGTTGCAAATGTAACTTAGGCAGACATTATAACACGTTGAAGCTTCTGGGCTAAGTCGGTACTGAGGTCAGTAAACAAAATGACGTAATAATCGAAGTGAGGCATCAAAACATTTTGTGCAAGAATCTTTTTCATGGAAAACGAAAGAAAAAAATTGGTAGGGAATCACAAATATATATATTATAATAAATATTCTAGTTGTAAGCCTGTATAATAAAAAGAATTCCATTTTTTTTTGTTTTGTTTTGTTTTGTTAAAGATAAGAATTTTCTCTGCCTGTTGAGCAATATAAACCAAGGCATGGCTGACCTTTAAGTGACGTTACAAAAGTTGCATTATGTTTGCTCAATTTATCGATTGACATCAATGTATGTCCTTGAAGTTATGAATACTGCATTAGTTGCTTTAGCATGCGCGCTCTCATGTTTACATTCCTCGTCATGAACTCGAATAGAGAGCACTTCTCCGTTTCTTACACTGTGCTCAGATGTTAACCAGTTTGTAGCCTTGAGAAAAAGGGGGGTGGTTGGGAGCAGTGCGCTGGTGGTGGTACAGACAAGCTGCTAACCATTGACCTTGAGGCACATCTTAAGGCAAACTATACTTTGCATTCGCTGTGAACAGCTGAATGTGGTGTATCAAAGCTGCTTAAACTTTCAAATGCTTTTAAATAGTTTTCATTAGCAGCTTTTGTTCATATATTGCTTTACTGCGAAATAACATTACTGGATTTTTCAACATTAATACAATATGCAGTAAAATGTTTTGAAAAAGCTATTGAACCCACCTAATCACATTTGTAATGTTTATCATGAACGCAGATAATTGTGGTGAAAGTTATGATTTCGCTAATATTTTTAGATGGAACCATTTTATTTTTTCAAATCATCTGGAATGGAATATCTTTTAATTAAACGATTTTAAGTTCTGAACAAAATAAATTACAATTTTGGTGTATACGCTGGCATTTTAGAATTCATTATTAAATGTTTGACTTCACAAAGCATTGTTTTATGTTAATTTTAACCATAATTGGTTTTCATTAACACAAAAAGCATTTAAACGGATTAAAAATCATTTTACTGCTGCCACAGCAACATCTGCTTCTCTTAAATACTTAAAGTAGGTATTGCATAACAATACAGAGTACTCTGGTATACATTTTTAAATATGTTGCTTTCATGAGGGGGGAGTCTTTCAATATTGAGTTGTGTTCACTTTCCATTCTATTTTAATGGAATGTTTTTGGGGGTGTCGTATAACATTTTTTTAATTTTATTTTTACGCATGAATTTCGGGACTTATGATGTAGGAAATAACAACTCTGAAGTCTTATAAGATAATAATACTATGCTTTATTACCATACATCTCAAAACGCAAAAATATAAGGAGAAGAAATTCAAATGTTAATATCAAGATATACTTAGCATAAAGGAAGCATAGTTTTAATATTCCTAGAGCAACAAATAAGTGTAAATGCTGTAATTATTTTTTCATTGTTTTGTTTATTGTCGCTTTGACTGCACTGGACTTATAGCGACGTCTGTAGATTGACGCACATGGTCAAAAACTTTTAGTAGCGTGCGCAGTATTTCACATGCTGCATGGATCCGCGCGACTATGTCCTCCGCTGTTACAGGAATCTCGAGACGGCATCGTGAACTTGCGCAGCATGCATGTGTGGGCAGAAGAAAATTCGAAAGCGCAAGTGGCTCAACAAAGGTTCAATGCTACGTAGAGGGCCTCATCACAGGCGTATGAAATACTTTATACACAATCACAAGTCTTTATCGGCTGCGCCAATCTCTGCATCGCCGATCTAATCGCAGTAATCACGTTGGAGGTCGACAATTCGAACCCCATTTTGTAGTTAATGCACAATGTGATATTCTTGCTGGATTAGTGGAGGTTTGACAAAATGTGGAACTCACGGTAATAATCCTATCTGAAGCGTTGTAATACTTTGATGCCCAAACCATGCATTTCCGGACATAGGTCCCCTCTTGAATAATGATAAGTTTGCCGTCCTACACAACATGCTAAGCACTACTGGTGTTATTTAGAATTATTCTACATTTCCTTTCCATGATTTCTTTGCTCTCCCTTTTATATTTCATGTCATAGTTCCGATTCTAGATTAGCGCCAGGTGCTGTGCAGCGTGGCAGTAGATTTGCGCTTGGGGATGTTCTTGTTCTGGCGGGTTATGCTTGAGGGACACCTAGAGTGATACCGCCTGGCGCTCGCAGGGGTCTGGGGCTTACCGTAAGGGACCTTGTCTATGTCCATATATCGCCGCACGGTGTATCCCTCATTCAAACCCTTCCTCCTGGAAATATCCTCTTGGGAGGTTTAGGTACAACAGGCACCGTCATACCTTTGAATTTAAAGCGATGTAGCTGGTATGTTGCAGGTCGTTGTGTATGAGGTTTCATTCAGTTTATGCATTTTGTTTTATTATTAACATTGTTATTATATATAATTACGTATAAAATCTTAAAATGCTTGCGATTTCAACTTCATGTTTTTCTGAGTGTGCCAGCATCTCTTTTATCTATGGTTAGAAGAAGTATTTGTTTGGAGTATCGGCTTTGATCCATTTATTTTTCATGGCCTTTCCCATTTTGTTTAATACTGAGACTATTAAGATCTCTTTCTACAACTTTATCTTATATTCTATCTTCTCCGGTACAATTTTCACTGGGCGAAGAAATGTTATTTCGGTTGCTAAGATATTTTAATCAGATTTTTTTTATTATCCGGGATTAACAATCATAGAGAAAAATGGTTACTGATATTTTTTTTCAAATTTTAATTGTAATTAAGTTGTTTTGTTATTTAAGGTAATTGTTGTTATTCCATATATTTGGTTGAATTTATTAATTTTATCACTAATATTTTTCTTTATAAGGAAAGATGTTACGACCTAGATAGTAACAATTATTTAACTGTTCTGTTCGTCATTTTCCTTGCTTTTTTCAGCTGGAATCTCGAAGCTAAGTTTTTGTGCAGATCTGATTTAGTTCAAATGTTTTCAATTCATCTTCTGCTTTTGCGACAATAACATGTTCGTATGCATATAATATCTACTATTTAATGATAAGTTTTCTTATATAAATAGACACCCTGTATTGTCTCCTGTTTCCATTCTTGAAACATTTCGTCCTTGTAAAGATTACAAAGTATGGGTGATAAATCACACCCTTGTCTATTATTATTATTATTATTATTATTATTATTATTATTATTATTATTTTGCATTTACTTTTACCTCCAAACTTAGTATTGAAAAATGCCAGACATGTTGCGCCAAAGTTAGAAGGATGAGGAGGAACCTCGTTACCCAGTCTATAGCAATACAAGTTTACAGCGTTGTTCTCAATACAACCTGTTACCCACACAGTACATATTAAATAGTCCCTTTTATATTGTGGTTCTGATCGCAACAGGAGTACCAAGGTTAAACCGATAATGCGAGGGGAATGCCCTTCATAGGACAAGAAAATAAAAAGGGGCAACGACTCAAGTGAATTCCAAACAGCGCTAATCAATTTAACGCATTAGAGCACGGCATGTTAAGTAATTCTACGAATTCTTTACTTGTGAGGATAGCAAGGTACAGGAAAAGTCACTTACGTTTCACTTATTAGAACCTCAGTAAGCGTAAAATATTCCGGAGCTTCCGTACGCCATCTTCCAGATGATGTGACAGTAGAAAGTTATGGATATCACATCTGAATGACATCAGCAGTAATCCAGCTTTACTGCAGAGGAAGATCGAGTAATACAGATGAAAGTTTAAGCATAATAAATAAAAGGAACCAGAAAATGAGAACAGCTAATAATAAGATTGTATTATAAAGGGAATTGTGATTAAATAAGGGAAATCAGCAACATTTGCTGCCAGCAGAGATGGAATATGCGTCAGAATAGAAGTCACAAGAAGAGAACAATACAATAAAAATTACTGATGTGCTTTGGGCACCTAAACCCACTGGAGAATTGAAAATGACCCAAGAATTTATACGACGAAGATAACAGGCGATCTTTATGACATTAAGAGAAGGATTTAAAAGAGATGAAAGATAAGCATGACAATAAGAGGATGAAGAATGAGAACATAGACACGAAAGCAGCTGAATGATATATGTAGGTATTTTAAAAAGTACTCCGTAATTATTACAAATAGTTATTTTTAGGAATATGCTCAAACATGCTTATATATTCTGAAAGAATTTTAAAAATAAATGCACAAAAATTATTGTAATGTTAACTATACCGTCGTACATAAAAATAATTTTTTAACACAAGGTAATGGCATTAGAAACTGCATTTTATAACAGTGCTACAAAAATACAATAGCACTCCAATGTTACCAACTGTGGCATAAAATGGAATGAGATGATTATCAATATATTGAAGTGGATACAAATTACATATATATAACTTTATTTGATACTCTGTAATGTTTGCAGTTTGTCAAAAGACTGTATGCATAAATAAAACAATATAAACATACTTTAAATTTTTACCTTCAAGGCGGTTTGGAAATTACGCCACAATTTAATTAGTGAAATTACATACATTTTAAAACATTTATTTGCATAAATAAACATATTGGCAAT
This sequence comes from Metallyticus violacea, assembly GCA_030762175.1. Lineage (NCBI taxonomy): Eukaryota > Metazoa > Arthropoda > Insecta > Mantodea > Metallyticidae > Metallyticus > Metallyticus violacea. Next base: position 81,053,322 of record CM060845.1, read on the forward strand.
CTTGGAACCATGTCAGGTTGAAGAAAAGCAATAACAACCAATCCCATTATGGCAGATGATCAAGTTAATTCATTTTTTTTTTGTTGTCAGTGCGAAAAAATTTACAAATTTGCATGATATAAAAAGAAAATGTAATAACAATAATAAATATAATTTCAATAAACCATTAATAACCACTGCGGCTATATTGGTAGCACTAACCAAAGATTTAGTTAATGTTTCTTTCATGCTCCTCCTAGTGACAAATGCGCCAACTATTCCTTTAAAGGAATGAATAGTTTTAATTTAAAATTAATAAATATTAAGGGTTCTATAAAAATTGATGTACGATACACGTGTTAAGAGTGATTTTATTTTGTTTCTTGTTTGCTCAAATCAGGCTTCTGTTTCGCAAACATTCTACATACAAAATAGAACGCTTCATGTATCATAAATAAATATTCCATTCCATATTCGGATGAGAACATGTTTATGTCCATGGAAAACATTATTCCTTTAAAACGAATCTGACACTTCTCTAATCTGCTTAATTTTGAACATGACACATTAATCGTCACAATTTTTGTGCAAATAACATGTTTAGTAATTGGTATTTCAATGAATAAACAAGTTCATGATCCCAATTTAATTTAGAAAATGCTACATTCACAATCTGCTTATACTAAGGCGTACTATAAACTTATTTTTACATTTTCAATTATTATTGATAGTTTTCGCATACACTACTGTTGTACTTTTTTGAGCAATGTTTAACGCTCGTTTTTACTACTGAGGTACCACAGGCGGTTAACACTGATGATACATGAGATGAATGATAATTGGGAAAGGATATTTTTTTAAGGAAAGAAATGTTCCAGGCCTAAGTTTAGGTACCACCCTTACATTTGCCATTTTGGGGACTGAGGAAAAACCTATCAGGAAGGACGGTCCTAGTGGGATTCGAGCTTTAGACCTCCCGCTCACGAGTCCGAGCCTTAACGACACCCGCGGCGGTACTGTTGTGATGTTTTCTATAATCATAATATATTATCCTATAAACTTGATTTACCTAATTTTCTTTAAAAAAATGTTGTTTTAGGAAAAAAAAATACCACCATAATACAAGGACTGATTAATTTTTTGTATGCCAGTGATATAGACAGTTCTCTAAAACACACGAAGTATATTCGGTTGCAGAAAATATAAAAAAGAGCATGGATTTTAATAAAAAGATTGTCTGGGATGTTATAGCTTGCACCAAAATAATAAAATATTTTGTTTTCATTTTAAGATTTCTATAAAATGTTACCGTTAATACGTTTCATTTCTTCTCTCAAAATACATGTATACATTTCATTGTCTTTAAACAAAACACGTATATTATCTTAAAACGTTTTAAAAACATGTTTTTTTTTTCTTTTCCATAAGAGTAAATAGAACTAATTTCAATGTTGAAGCAAAGCTTCCACATAGACATCCACTAAAATGTGGTTATTAAGTATAATAATCAAATAATGGTTTAATGATTTGATATATAAAATATATTACTACATATCATAATGACATTTTAGTTAGCGCAGAAGCCAAACGTATGCATTTCTAACACAAGATTACAAATTGCTTTAAAAGAAATACATTGTGTAATTTGAACAAACAAATTGGGTAATAAAACATCAGAAAGTAGTTAATACAAGAAAGGTAAACTATTCTTTTTAAAGGTAAACAGAAAATTGTTTCTTTGGTTTTCTCGTAACTAATTTTCCCCCAAGCCGTGATAATGGTCGCACTGCGCGCCAATCTGTTTCAAGACCCTAAACTCCAGGTGGTAATAAAAAGAAGGGAAGGGGGAATAATTAACATTTTGAGAAACTTTGTATACCATTAACGCTTAGGGATTGTCTGCCTTATTAGAAAGGAACGAAATACAGGTATTTACGAATCATACGTTTGACCAACATAAAAAGTGTATAAGGTAGAGCGGATCAAAATAATTCGTTTAAAGCGCCAGGTATTGCAAATTTTACAGTTTATATTTTTTAATTTACTATTTTAGTATCAATACTTAGATCAGCATACAAACCAATACTTCATACTGTTTTAAAGTAAGCGTCACGAACAGAAATTTGTAAGGTTATGCAGCTCTGCCTATCCATATACTTTCAGTCTACTGTTGATGCTGACCCAAGTGTCAGCGAAAGCTTTGGTTTTAAATTTATTTTAAACCAAAGGCAAAATAGCCTGGTTAAAATCTATTTCAAAAACAGACAATAACTATTTCAGGACAGTTGGTAAGTTTCAGAGTTTCTGGCATCGTATCTGGTGCTATGTTTTTATTTTATCTTAAACTACGTTCATTATCTCGATTTATATCTATCACTTTATATAATGCATCTTTTCCATTATATAAAATTATTCTAAACATATCCATCTTTATATTTGAAAATATCGAAAAACTGTTGTATCCTGACTTAAGAACACATAATATATAATTGTATTAACGTTGTAAATAAACGCTTAGTTAAATACAATTTTTTTATTATAATTCAGTAACAATTTTATTGAAAGAAAACGTTTTCACCCATATTTTGCGAAAAATGGCTTCATATTTTAGAAAAAGTTTATAATTGAAGAAGTAAACAATTCCATTTGTAAAAATCATAAAATCACCAAGATATGGTGTTTGTGTACTCACTTGGCAAATATAGCATGAACATATTACCATTTTAAAAGCAATCTCTTCAAACAGATTAAAACAAAAAAATGTAGTGCAAGGGCGCCAAGCGGTCTAAACCACAAATAGGTCCGCTCAAGCTATTGTCACGGGTGTTCGGAGCCGGCAAGTATTTCGCATAAATTCTTTCGATAATCTTTAGTATGAAACCTTCACTTCAGGAAGTTTTCTCTCTACATCTGGCAATAAGAACAAACTTCGCAAAGTCAGAAAAACGCATTTAACTGTTTCATCAACAAAGGGCGTATTCGTATTTTAGCAATGTGAAATTTGAAGCTTGTCCAAATATACTTTAAGGAAATATACACTGACTGACTCTTGAAGCCTAAATATATTTAAGTCCCCTTCGGCCACAGAGCTCTGCTCACAAGACTCTCCTCATATGCTAAAGAAACTTGTGTGACGCACTTAAATTCGCACTGTCTTGAATCCAGCTTTACTATATGCCACAGACCTTACCAGAAGTTGGAACTTACTTTGCAAGCGAACTGCAGTTGTGCGTTCCATTTATCCCAGACTACACATTTTACAATTTATGAACCTAAGAGAACTTTCATACAATTTGTATATTTAGTACAATATAACCGGGAGCCAATTCACCTACTGTATTCACCTTAAATTATACAAGGAACATTTTCCCGTAAATGATTCGAGACACGATTCTAAAATTCGCTTAACTTTCAATCTTTATTACCTATAACAAGTGTGGTGGAAAATGCTTTAAAAAACATTTTTTTTTCAAATAAGTGAAGGTAAATTTCAATAAAGAAATGCGTTTTCAACATTTAATGATAAGATTTCGTTGCTTTATCTCAAATACACTGCAACATTTTATTAACATATTAGTGAATGTGTGTCACAAACGTTTATTTAGTTTTTAATTTTTTTTTAAAGTTTTGAACGTTTTAGGTAAATAATTAGACAATGGCATTTTTGGAAATATTTAAAAGGTGTCATTTTTGTAATCCCTGAAATACCTATCACGGGGTTCATTTTGGAAGCGCATGTTTATTTCTGAAATGTCGAAAATGGCAGCAGAACCTCTTTAGGTGGATAGAAGAACATTTTTTTTTTTTTCAAAATCAAAGTTGCAAAATCTTCAATTCTCTTTTCTTCCTCTTAAAAACCATCATAAGCGGATACAATTCTGCATTCATTTTATACTTGATTAAACAGACGAGTTACAATGCTTGGAAACAAAAGGAAAAAGTTTAAAAGGAATTCAAACGCACAACGCGAATCAGTCTGTTTGTAGTAAAAGTTTAATTATAAAATTGATTAAAAGACTGTCAATGTTTAATTTTAAAACATTATCTATCTGAAAGATAAGGTCAAACTATCGTTAATTCATAGTGTTAATAAAACTATTGTCGATGATGGTTTAGATTTGATAGTTTATTTTCAAGCAATCCATTATGGTGATAAATTCCCTGCATAGGGACTTAATAGGGAAGGGTTGCATTACTTTGTTTACAATAGTTTTTGGAACAGTGCTAAAAATGCAATTCATATTATTCCCCATTTGGTTTGTTATAGAATGAAATATTTACATTCCTCTACTTGAAAAATAATCCTTTAAGTCTAAACACTGCCAAAAACAACTAATTAGAAAATGGAAAAGTATTGAACGTTTAAAATTAAAAAAAAAACATATTTAGAGATAGGAAAACATGGCATATTTTATACTAAATTGATCAGAAAATCTCTCCGAGTATAAGAACTAGAGGCTTTTTATATTTTTTATACGTTTGCAAATTTCGCTATGCGCAATATACTCTAGGAAATAGTAGGTCAATAACCTGAACCTCACTTCAAAATCTATAAAATAGTAAAATATTGACATAAATTTATTCTAGAAGTTATTTTAGTAAGCACCAATGAAGCAAAACAATTCATAAACAAAGTCGTAGGTCTGTTGTCTGAAAATTATAGTTTTTTTTTAAAAAAAAATTATTTTTATATATACACGTATTTTTTTTTTTTTTTTCAAGTCTGATTTATTTTCGACAAATTCTTGCAATTTTTAAGTATTTCAGATTAATTTTACACTTTTCGTTATATTCAAAAGATGCCTGTAAAACTGTTTAAGGTTTTCAGCGATATTTGGATTACTTGAAACTATTTTAAAATTTTCACAACTTCTTTGGCCAAGTTTTCAAGAAAGAAAAAATGTTCTCCAGCAGATAAATGCATTATTAAATTGTGATTACAGTAAAACATCTTTCAACATTAGAAGTGAAATTGTCATCATAGAAAAATGTCAATGTGTTCGTTAAATTAAAAACCGAATAGAAAGAAACCAATCTCTGTTAGCAAACGATATCAAACTGGCTGAAGCGTTCTTGTAAATAAATCCATAATGACGATTAAAACACATTTTAAGCTGCAGAACATTTACAAAAATATGGCTGTTTTCATACCGATCGTTTGATAGTTATAGGTGAGATGAGATGAAGTAAGTGATTTTAGACAGATTTGTTATACATTTTTTGTATATTGAGAGCTCCAATGGTCTTCTAGTTAATGTAGCAAAACCTGCAAGAGGAAACACAAATTTCAATTAAAGCTGTTCATCAGAACCAGAGTTCTCTGTGCGGTCCGCAAATATTTTATATAAAGAGCTCATATCTCTAGTTACCGTATTTGATTCTGTTTACGATGTAGCATTCCCAGTATTCCACCATGTCAGAAATTCAGAAGACAAAATTGTATGCATTTCAGAACAATTAAAGAGACAATTCATCAAAACTAATGGTCTAATCTTCGATGTATTGTCTGCGATGCAAATATTGCTATCTATGAGAAGCATCAAAGAACCAGAATGAACTAACACATTCAGTAAGGCAAACATGTTGAAGACTATTGAACTGCACAAGTCGCAACCCGTACGTGCCTTCAATTCACAATCTGAAAAGCAGCAGTCATGCAGTCAGTTCTCTGCAGATCTTACTATGCCATTAGTTCAATCAGGAAATTCCAGTCCACAAAGTCAACAGTTTTGCATTCATACCATTCCTTGTGAAGTAATAGCAAGTCAGTACGGAATGAGAACATCCTGATAATGTTTTCGAGAAAATAAAGGACGTAATTGGAAAACATGGGATTCATGTTAGATGTGCTGATGTTTCCATCATCTGGAGAAGGGGTTCATGCTCTTTGAGAAGACGACTGCTTGCGCAGTAATGTAGTCATTCAAATGATTCATGCATGAAGCTGTTGATTTGGTTTATTTATGGACGCTCTTTAACATTTCAGGTCATCAGCGTCAATTCAATTCAGAGCGTCAAACGGCCGACATATTTTGCTCAGAGACCTCTTCTTTCAGGCTTGAGGTTCTTTATCGTGCCTTAAATGTACGACACGGGACCCACGACTTTACTTCCCTTCCGAAGGAAGCCATACTTATGATTTTTACGCCCCGAAAATATCCATCGGCCCTGGCTGGATATAAACCCGCGATCTTGGGTTTAGGAGGCAAGTATGGTTACCACTACACTACCAGGACCGACGCGTGAAGCTGTGTCCGAACATATGGTGACTGATCAAGAACGCTACATCTTTTCAATAACTGAAGGTCGTGGTATCGCAACCTCAACTATGTATTGCGCATGGGCTACGCTGTTTTTGTGGAAGAGTCAGGGAGGAATACAACAGGGTAGAAGCCTTCATTGCTGCTATGAAGAGAATTCTTATAACGAGGTGTTACTGGTCTCTACCACAATTCCTTATCATAACAAGGTTGGGGGTGCTTGCGCGAAATCAACAGCGTCATATATGCTCTAGATTTAGAAGAAGGTATGGAGAAGACGGAACACTGGAAGAAGTTGAACAACTGCAAAGGATAACTTTGAAGGTCTTGCCAAAGCCAAACTGGAATTCAATTTGAAGAACAATTCGGATGTGAAAATCTGTTTAACTTCCACTGAATTCTGTTTCCATGCGTTTACAAAATATGTTTTCGGTAGATGTTGCGTGGAGATTCTATCTGCTGAACTCAAAGCACCAGCTACTTTCGAAAACAAAGAAATGTGCCTAATCCAGCGTAACAAATTGGTTGAAAATCAGCAAATGCACCGTTTACTTCCAAAATAAATATCGGTTACTTTATATTATTTCTTACTGTGTTGAATAAAGAATGTTAATGAATTGGTTCAGACCTGAATGAAGGCATTTTATTAGTCCCCCCCCTTTTAAAACTTTTTGTATAACTTTTCAAAACTTTTCTTTCCCCATCTCAATCATAATTTTGCACCTTAAAATCCGTTTTCTAATAATGATTGTCAAGTAAACCAGTGCAGAATATTCTTTCAGACTTCCGTGACCGTGTCAGGAGTGAAGTTTAAGCTCTTCGTCTAAACGTAAGAGAAAGAGGCTTGATAGTTTGTGCCAAAAGTCAGCAGCATGAATCCAAAGACACGACATAACCCTCACTTTCTATTTAGCACCATAATATGATTGATTTTCTTCTAAAGTTCACTGTACTTGTTAATGATCACTGAAATCTTCCTGGTTGGTTTGCAAAGAACAGAATTGACTTCGCCGTTTCCTCATTGGCTAGCCCATGACACGTTAGTTATGCATCCTGGATCCAATACTTCAAATTTATAAATACATTGGATCTTCAAACATCATTCCAAATCTGACATTTTGTTAATTGTTATAAGACTGAATAATTAAATAATTTTTCGCATCGAGTTATTTTCTTAAACATTTAGTATTTCGTGTTATTTTGTAAATTTAGAAAGTAATTTTTTGGTATAATTCCACCGAGTTATAAATTTTTTAGAAAACATTTCTTATATATTTTGAGTTATTAAAGGTATCTCAGGAAATCAAGAAACGGTTGTGGCATCATGTAGAACAGTTTGAGCCCTTCTGAGTGCTTTGCAACTTATGTCACCACTTGGCACTGGAGAAAAATAGAAACACAACTGAGCCAAATCGTGAAAAGAAGGTGATGGGGTTTGACAGGTGAAACGCAGCAGGGCAGCGGATTTAATTCTGATAATGTATTTGATGTGGTAAGGTGGTAACACCAGCGAGTGACGTTAGCTGACAAGAATGTGGTATGCTTTCCATATGGCTGGTTGTCTTGGTGACTCAATGACCTAAATACTGCAACTGCTATGCGGTTTGCTTGCTCTCCCCTCCCTAAAGGGTAAATAACAGAGGGGAGAGCGGTTCTGGAGGGCAACTGGGTCGGAGGATCAACTAGTAGCCCCAATAATGTGAACACGCGGGCAGTATTCTGCATCTGTGAAAGTGTTATGAACGTTTTCTCGAGCGCATTTTGCACTTCAGGGAGCCTTTCCAGCTTCGTCTCAAGACCATTTCAGCATATAGTTGCCACTAGAGAAGAAATACGGAAACTGAGTGAATAAAGCATTTGTGTGATGTGAAAGCTAGATAATATATTTCATTTTAGTGAATTCCGAAGGAATATACGACAGCTATTGCGGTTGTACCCATAAAACGATTTTGATCCTACCTTCTAGGCACCGAAAATATATATATAGGTACCTATATATACATATATATTTATACATGTGTCTGTTAACGCTCTATCGGTCCAAGTATTTTTTTCCGACAAAACTAGACCTTTAAACATAAATTAACAAATGATTCGTCGAATTTGAGAACCTCAAGATTTGACCATAAAAATCGCTCAGCAGCCGCAATTTTTGTTTTTGTTTTTCAATGAAACTCGATATATTTCATTAAAAAATGTTTTTAAAAATCAGGTCAATAGAGTCATGCATACTCGAAAACCGAATAGGTATTAAAATGAAATTGCTCTTGCAGGCGCAATTTCATTTTTTTTACAGGAAAATCGGTATGTCATTGAAATAAAAAAAAAATTCTTAAATAAATGATATCGGATTATTAGGAATGGAGGCTTACATGAAACTCAACATTTAAAAATCTCTCTGGCAGCACCAATGTTTGCTTTTACGCAACGAAACTTGCTATATATCTTTTAAATAAAATAAGGAAAAACGTTTTCTGAATATCAGGGAAATCGGGCTATTAGGAGTGATGGTTTATCTAAAACCCAAAACCTAAAACCCTAAATTTAAAAATCGCTCTAGCAGCACCAACATTTTTTTTCCACAAAATTCGATACATCATTTAAACAAAATAAGTAATTTTTTTTTTTCAGGGAAACCAGATAAATCGGGCAATTAAAAGTGGGATTACAGTTAAAAACCGAAATTTAAAGAGTGAAGGTTAAAAATCGCTCTAGCGGCCGCAAACGAAACTCCATATAGCCATTTAAATAAAATAGGAACAATAATTTATGAAAATGAGCGAATTCAAGTTATTAGGAGTGGGGGTTTACCTGAAACCCAAAATTTAAAAATTACTCAAACGGCACCAATATTTGTTTTTCCCAACGAAATTTGGTATATACCATTTAAATGAAATAAAAATAGTTCCTGAAAATTAGGGAGATCGGAGCATTAGAAGTGGGAGTTTACCTGAAACCAAATTTTAAAAATCGCTCTAGCGGCACGAATTTGCTTCTTCACAACAAAATTCTATATATACCATTGAAATAAAACAATTAAATAGTTACTGAAAATTAGGGAAAAAGGATCTTTAGGAGTATGGGTGTATTTGAATACGGAAATTTAAAAAGCGCGCTTGGGTTCAATTTTATCTTTATTGTTTTAAAATAAAAGAAATTAATCGAGCGTGTAAGCTATTTATAACGTCGCATACATTTTATATTTAAGAAAAGCATCTTCGTGAAGATAGTAGATGTGAAATATTAATCTAATATGTGTTAGAGAATTATATTTGTATGTAAGAGCGCTCTGTTGTTGATTTGATTTGATTTGATTTATTTACGGACGCTCTTTAACAGCTCAGGTCATCAGCGTGCCATTCAATTCAGGGCGTGAAACGGCCGACAAATTTTGCTCAGAGGCCTCTCTTTCAGGCTTGAGGTTCTTTTTCGTGCCCTAAATGTACGACACGGGACCCACGGCTTTACTGCCCTTCCGAAGGTAGCCTTACTTAGAATTTTTACGCCCGGAAAACCAATCAAGTGTTAACCATACTTGCCTTTTAAACCCAAGGTCGCGGGTTCAAACTTGGCCAGGATCGATGAATTTTTTCGGGCGTTAAAATCCTAAGTAAGGCTACCTTCGGAAGGTCAGTAAAGCCAGGGTCCCATGTCGTAGATTTAGGCGCGTAAAAGAATTTCAAGCCTAAAAAAGAGGCTCCTGAGTAAAATTTGTCGGCCGTTTTACGCCCTGAGTTGAATGAGACGCTGATAACCTGAAATGTTAAAGAGTTTCCGTAAATTAAATGTTATTTCGTATGTGAGTGTATATGCTATTTTCTCTGCTGTTTCCTATGCATAACTTTCAACCTATATTTCACTAGGAACATGTATATTAAAAATCGTAGTCCTTACACTAAAGAAGAGCCTAACAGGCTTGAAATATTTCATTTTTTTTAAACTTATGTACAAGGACGCCAAGTTTGCAATTCTTGTACATAAATATTATATTTGTGTTAATATTTATTTATATAATATATAAATATTATATTATATATAATTTTATATATTAGATTTATATATGTACACTTTTTCATCCCGTGCAAAAAGTACTTCTAAATTTTTCTAGTATAGCTGCATAAAATATTTTTAAACAAAATATTGCATTTGTACTGAAGTTCTAATGATCAAAATAGATGCACATTCAATTGTGACTCTTCACACTGCGTCAGTAACGTGTTAAGCAGAAAAATATTTCTAAGATATCTTTTCTGGGAAGGATTTAATATCGCCAAGGTCTTTCGGAACGATTAAGGGAATGAATTAAATGATGACTCGGATGAGTTTTGAGTCCTTATCCTCTGATGTTACCAAGGGGTTCATTTTTCTGGCTAAGACAGAACTCGAGAATAAACCCTTATCAATGCAATATGCCCCGGCCGGGGATTGAAGCCCGGCCCGCCATTTGACATGCAGACGCGCTACCTTGTGGTCAACGGTATGAACTTTGTAGGGATGATACACTGAAGCTGGGACCCAGGGCATACTGCCCATGACTGGCATAGGACATTTAAAGTTACCACGTAAATAGTACCATGTGGGACATCAGATGCTTGCGTAACTCTGCTCCAAAATAGATATGACCTTCACTGAGCAGTCCTCCCTCCCCCGCTTAGCCCATCGAACAATGCAGGAGGTTCCTTGGCTGTCAAGCCAGTAGAAACTGGTTCCCTGCAGAAAACCTCGGCCCAAGGGATTTGTATAGGAGACGCTACTAAGAAATGTTTGTCTTTTTCTGTAGTTTTATAGAGCTCACGAACCGTTTTAATGAGACAGTGAGTATGGTTCTGCTTACAATTTAACTAGTGAGCCCCCGGTTCAGTGCTAAAGGGGAAAACATATTTGAAACTTTTCCCACCCTAGTAGCTAGAGAGATGAACGCTTTTAAAATATTATAATCCCAAAATTTACAGAAAACCACATTAAACTAATTTATTAATATTACAAGTGTGTTTTATTTTGTTCCCCTCCTCAGGTAGAAAGTTTTATCTCTCAACAGAGTAGTTTTATGTTATCTTAAATCACGTAATAAATGTACTAGTTTCGTAGTTTTAATATTTTTTGCAACAGATTTTTCCTTACTTAAAACAATACCATCTAAAATATTTATAATCTTTTATTTTAAATCTAGTATACTTTAAGATTTATACCAATAAGTATTTAACAACATTTGTTGAAAGCTCTAAACTTTGACTTTTCTTATATACAGAGTATAGAAAAGATTTTTATTTTTTACATACTAAAATAAAATAAAATTTTAACTGCTAAAAATACTGAAGTAAAGATAAAGCGATGGGTAATTTATATTAATATAATACAATGACATTAAAATTCATTATAAATAACAAATATTTCATCGTACACTTATAACAAAAAATATTACTTTCAGCATTTATAGTAATAATTTAATGAACATTGTATACAGTAACATATGAATGTACTACATATGTATGCTTAAAAATGAGAAGCTAATATCTCCCAAAAGGATGTCGCCATACTGTCATTTATGTTACCATATCTTCTCTTTTAAAAACACTAGATTGATGACAATAAATTATGAACGAGACTGTAGCACAAAAAGGGGAAGAGAAAATAGTTTAATACGAATATAAAACGTTTTCAGAAAATATTAACAAAAAAGTACATAAAATTTGATTCAAACTGAAATATAAAATTATTATTATTTTATAATTCAAAACATAAATTTGAATACGAAGTGTAAATTAGAAAATTGTTACAAAAAGTAATATTATTATTTCATAAAAGGAGTGAGGAGACAAAGGAGGAAATTAATGAAACGTTTATCGCTTGATTCTGTTATATATTTTAAGTTTTTTATTTTTTCCCATTGCAGTCAGGGCTTTATAGCTGTTGTGACATTTATATAAATTTAATGAGGCTCGTTTCAGAGGTTCGTTTAAAAATAAGTTAAAACACTTTATTAAAAAAAAATCAATTTTATTTCTCAACATTGCCTATATTAAAGTCTATACATTTAGTGCAGATAATTTTAGTAGTCTTTGTGCAACTTTGAAAAACAGTCACTGATGGGGTCGATGTCTTTCAGGAAAAAATTTTCCCCAGAAGACATATTTTTTTTAAAAAAAAAAAAATTGCTATCCGGAGAGTAGATTGGGTGAGGAAGCAATTCGAAGACCAATTCTTGTATTTTTGCCACTGTGACCATCAGTCCGTTGTTCTGATCTAACAGCACTTTTTGGTGCACCAATTTTGCCTCTTTTTCCTTCAATTCATCTTTCAACATTTTCTATATAGTCTATCAGGACCATTCATTGGGAATCCCCAAAATAGTGGCTACTACTACTGAAAACTACAGGCAAAAAACGTTGAAGTTACAAGAAACTGGTTTGAGATTTTAACATACTTTAAAATCAAGTCACTTGAAGTTTCTATAAATATAAGTGCCAATAGCGTTGAAACATAGAAAGAGATTTCCATGTTGTGTACAATTTTTTAAAACACATTCTCATTTTAAGTTACAAATAAACGGCAGTCACATTTGCGATATTTGAGTATTTTGTTAAGACATAAGTTTCAAAAGTTAAATGTTGTGAGATGATTGTTAATTCTTTTAGGTGTTGATTTTCTCAATTACAAAAATTAGTTTGTTAATTACTTATGTGTTATATTAGCAAAAAAAAAAAAAAAAAAAATAATAATAATAATAATAATAATAATCTAGGGGTAACAAATGTGTTGTTATTATTATTATTATTATTATTATTACTATTACTATTACTACTACTACTACTACTACTACTACTACTACTACTACTAGTACTATCACTGCTACTACTACTACTACTACTACTACTACTACTACTACTACTACTACTACTACTACTACTACTACTATTATTATTTTGTTTATTTACGGACGCTCTTTAACATCGCAGCTCTTCAGCGTCCCATTCTATTCAGGGCGTGAAACGGCCGACAAATTTTGCTCAGAGGCTTCTTCTTTCAGGCTTGAGGTTCTTTTTCGTGCCGTAAATGTACGACACGGGACCCGCGGCTTTACTTCCGAAGGAAACCATCCATCGTCCTGGCCGCGATCTTGGGTTTAGGAGGCAAGTATGGTAACCACAATACCACTAGGACCGACCACATATGCCTTCATATTCAGCAGAAGTGATAGGAAAAGTGATGGGTACTAACATTTGATGTAATTATCGTGGCTGATTGTTGTAAATTTTATCTACTTTAGATCCTTTTTTGTTCCGTCCAGCAGCAATAAATTCTTCAATAGTTATTTCAACACAAAAATAAGTTAATGCTATCATTGAGGAAGTAAGCGTTTCACATTCTTGTATACAGCTTAGAGTTGGAACATTTTTGTTCTGTAATCTTCCCTTTTACAATCTTTTTCTGTCTCAATTTACATGATTGAAAATGTCTTTCTCAAATTTTTGTTGGGTAAAATTTTGATAGCTACATAATTACATGGTGTACATACCTCATGTTCAAAACATTATTCGAATTTCATGCACCGGTGAAAAAGTGTTGTGGAGTGGGGGTAAAATCTGCAGTCATTACATTGAATGTCCTCGCGAGAGTTTTTACTCTACATTCATTACGCACACAGTCTCGTGAGGAGTTCTTAAATGTCCTAAATGTCCTAAAATTTGTCTCTAGCGCATGCCTCAACTTCCATGCAGGTAAGACTATGTTTAAACTCGTTTATTCAGATATAAATAACTTGCGAAAATCCCAAGAATGTTCTGCCTTCGACTTTTTCAATTCGCTACACTTTTTTCCCTCCGTTTTTAATGCCAGACGCGATAGTGGTCGATTCAGAACGTTAAGAACTTGCAGCAACTGGCTGAAACTTTCTCATAGTCTACAAGAGTTAAATTTGTAATGAATTTTTATGGTATTTCATGGAAATGCGCAGTATTTTTCTGCTAAATGGACAAAAATATACCTGCAGCAGTCTCGATTATTCAATACTCCGTACCAAGAAACAAAGAAGGTCCCATCATTAACAAAAGACAATCTGTTATGGCATATCGTAAAGTAATGGTTTAGTTTATAACTTCAAACGCACTTCATTCTTCCAGGGATTAATTTAGTTCACTTGTGTTTGTTTGTAAGACATCTACTTGATTTCTGCATTTTCAGTTTTAGTTCCAGTGTTTGATTGAAACAATAAATGTTAAGAAAGTTTTTTTGAAAAACCATATTATTTATTTATACTATATTGAGGTTGTAGAAAAAATGTGAAATTAAAAATGTTCTTCCCTTTCCGATTAATTCAGTTTTCGATAATTCGACATACCTCGATACCATTCAAATAGAATTATCGACAGAGTATTGTGTTTATAAGCGAAAGTTTACTGTGAAGTAACTCCCAGCCTATAAACGCCTTCTTCACTTCAAGCCAATCTTGTAATTCTTAATCGCGCAGCAATCAGCTTCTATAGTAAATAAATGACAAGGCTATAAACAAAAGCGTGCGCCTTTCATTGTCTACAACTGCTGTGTGCTTCCTTGACCCGGATTACGGTGTATCGTTAATAGGAAGCGGAAGCGATCGACGAGACTCATTGCACAGAGTTGTGTAACACCTTCCCGTTACAACCGCCACGAAGCAAGACGAGCAATTAAGTATTTGTCATCCGCCTATTTCATACACCTTTCGCACTTAAAGCAACGGGAATGCAATTTCCTAGCACATTTTTTAGACAGCTTATACTAAACGTAGTTACTTAAAAACAAGGCATTTAAACTAGAAATGATACTTTGTAACACTTAGCGCTATAAAATGTTTAGAACATTCCATTGATGAACTTCGGTACTATACGAAATATTAATCTATTAAAGCGAACCTAAACTAGTTTAATTTTTACATTCCTCACGGTGGTTTCGAAATCAGGCTATAGTTTAATTAGTAATATTATATACATTTTTAAAGATTTATTTGTATAAGTAATTATTTTGGCAACCTTGGAACCATGTCAATCTGAAAGAAAGTCAATAACAGTTGATCCTATACTTGTGCATACTTACTACTAACTTCTTTAGGTGCGAGAAAACGTCATTTTTAAACAGCAATTTAGTGTAATATATAAATAAAATGTAATAACAAACAAAATATTAATTTGTGATTTTGTTCCGTCAAAATACTTTTAAAAAAACCACTGATTGCCAGCGCTGCAACATTATTAATATTATCTACAAATTTAAGTCATGTTTCTTTCATGCTCCTCCTCGTGAAAAATGTGCAAACTATTTCTTTGAAAAAATGCACATTTCGGAATGAATAGAATTAATTTAATTTACATTTTTTTTATTTATAAACGCTAAGGGCTGTCTAAAATAGTATATGATACGTGTGTTAAAAGTGGCACTATAAATATTTCCTCCTTATTACTATTATTAACTGTTAAGATTGTTATGAATTTAAAATAATGAAATGCAATATTATAAATTTATAACAATTATCTTTTAATTTTATTCTATATTTTATACTATATTTGGCTAGCTTTGTGTTATACATTTTGTGTACATTATCGTATATCATATGTTTCCCTTCTGTAATATGACAATTATTAAAATATTTACACATGTAAATAAAACCTTTAAACTGTTGTAGATTTCACACAGGTATTTTAGTTTTATTGAAGTTACTCTAGAATGTTGAAACATACCGAAAAGATAATAAATCAAAATTGATTACGTAATAACTGCCTCTAAAAATACTATGCCAAGTAGAGCTCACCTAAAGTATAGATGACCGAAAACTCATTACTTTTTACAATTTATTCACTTTAGTGTTAATACAAATTGCTCACAAAGACCACCGCTTTTAGCCCAACATAGTCCACAAAGCTTCAACAATCGTGCGGAACTCTTCAAAAGCTTCAGTGATTAATTCAGGAAGATGTTTTAAGTTTGTCGATCTCTTCTCCTTAAGGAAAAGTAACATGGAGTCAGGCTCACATGGAGACCATTCGACAGTTCCTCGTCTCCCTATCCATTCTGAAATTGTTTGAAAGGAAATTCTATACCAATTCTATACCAAGAGATGCAGTCCCCGCTGCAAGTCAGTTATCAGCATCACATACTTCGATGACACTTTATCAACTATATCATGTTTAATTCTAAAACGTTTGTGTGTAGCATTATTTCACGGCTCCTCTCGATATATCTGGTGAAGACAAGGATGAGCGTTCATTAATTTCAAACATTTTCATTTTTTTTGTGTGTGGTTTTAAAGCACAGAGAAGTTAACGTAATTATTTTTGGCTCATAAAAATGACTAGCATGTAACGCCGAGCTATTTTAAAGAAAAACGTCAATTACACCTTTTATCACATACTAATTAAACGATTTTAATCAGCAGAAAATACACGTATTTCAGACAATTGTAAGAACGCGCAATTTTTTATAAAATCAAAAATTAAGAAATAAAATATAAGACGACATCAAATAGAATTTACTGATAGTTAATAAAACAGAAACCTTTAAGAGTTGAAATAATAGTGGAAAGAAAACAAGTACGTACGCACGCACGCACACACACATGAAGCAGTGAGGCATTTATGAGCTGCCACCCCCATATTTAATTAGATTGATTGTAACAAATAATTTTATGTGACTTGATTATAACCATGTGTGTAATGTTCTTTTTCTTGTTCAGTTATGTGTAAAATGTTATTTTCTCGCAAGTGTGCAGAATGCTACCCCAGCCATGAAATCTGACTTGGAAATTTCTGTAGCGTGTTGAAGCCAATATTGGTAAAGAATCCTTGGGTAAGATGTTTATTGCTATTCAGTTAGAGAATTTCTTAAGGAGGGCAGGCACCAAAAAACTTTTGGCAACTATAGGGATGAAAAGATGGGCCGTTAACCTCTTCAAGGGAAGAAGCCAACCACTACATGGAAAACGTCACGTAGACCATGTTCATTTAGTTTGTAACTGTGACCCGCAGTCAGTTTTGCAAGAGTATTCAGAGGGGCAAGGTCAGTGGAAGGGCTTTCTCAGTTCCGTTCAATTGGTGGAAAGCGATAGTTAGCATTGCAAGAATTAAGTAAACGACCTTTATTAGTTAAGTGCATTAGTGCAATAGCTTATGTACAATAATGAAAGCGCAATAAATTGTGTCATCTTCCATAACAAAATATTATTAATCTACAAGACTCTTTTTCCTATGGTTACAGGGCCATAAAATTCAGCAGCAGTCTCAACAGCCGTGGAAAAACTGTAAGACAGCGGTAACCATCGTCGGAGAGGAAGAAAGAATTATCATTATCTCTGAGAATCTATAACCAAATCAAATCCTTCCAAAATCTTTCCCTCCATCTATTACATATTTATTAATCATATTTTTCTTTTAATAAAAACAGGTGCAGCAGAGTATATGTAAGTATATATGGCGATATGCATTTGTGTGTCGTGTGTCGCTCCTGATGGTCTAGTGTTAATTTTTGCCTCCTAAACCCAATGTCTTGCGTTCAAACCCGGACAGGATTGGTGAATTCTGACTAAAATTCTAACTATGGCTTCCTTCGAAAGGGAAGTAAGTCCGTTGATCCCATGTAGTAGATTTACGGCACGTAAAATAATCTCAATCCTGAAAAATGAGGCTTGTGATCAAAATTTATCGGCCGTTTCACGTTCTAAATTTAACAGGAAGTTAATGAACAGAATTTTAGAAAGCTCTTTAAATACACCTAGCAAATAAAATTTTAAAATGAGCATTTGCTCATATTTGGATTTTCTTGTATATAGTTTCCAAAATGCAAGTGAGATTCTTTTTTTCTGTAAGGATATATTGGTTGGGATATATCAACATAGAGATAATAACAGTGATAAATGGATGGCATACGCTACACATAGTCATCTTGTCTGTTCAAGCAAATGTCCTAGAGCGAAAAAGAACCTCAATCCTGAAAGAGAGGCCTCTGAGCAAAATTTGTCGGCCCTTTCACGCCCTGAGTTGAATGGGACGCTGATGACCTGAGATGTTAAAGAGCGTCCATAAAAAAATCAATCAAAAAAAAAAAAAGTGTTCTAGAGCGTCACACGGTTATGGATACCCTGAGCGAAGACCTTCCGTGGTTGACTGTGGAACCGATCTTCAAAGAAACGGACTCCCCTATGCTTGATAACGAAGCAGATGCTCCATTCGCCGAGCCTTCTGCTCAAAAAGATGCTTTGGGACCAACTGTACGCAAACCTTGTGGTATCGAATCAGTGGGTGGAGAATTATGTTATCAATTCAATGACAATGCTTCTGCAATCTCTCGAGTAGTAATTGGGCGATTCTCCCTTACAAGGTTGTCTACGACTGCAATAGATTCCTCGGTGATTGTTAAATGAGCTTGACCAGGTCTAGGCATGTCCTCAGTGGGCACATGTTCTGCACAAAATTCACCAAAATATCTGAACACTGTGCTGTGTGACAGACATGCATTTTCATACACTTGAATTACAGTTCGCTCCGCCCTTTTGGACAAAGCCCTAACGTATTCAGTTCAAAGTGTTTCTGCACATATAAACAACACACTGCCCGTCAGATCATACCAGTACGCTTTATTACATACAACGCCGTCTACCAGAGCAAACACAAAGCTCCGCGCAGTTAAGCTACGACAAAAGTTTTACTTTCATTTGGGCACCCATATACAATCATAACCCCTTTAACCTTTCTAATCATTTATTTTACAGATACTCTTTAGAAACAGGCGAAAATTTTAGATTCCCTTAATATTTAGGTAAACCATCCTTTTCCCAATTTCTTCTATCTACACATGAAGAACCAAAATTCTGTTTCAACTGTTTAATATATCGGGACCTAAACTGCAAAACTGAGTTGTACAATAACACAAATATTTTAAATGTAATGCACATGCCTGCTTTTTCCTGATTTCACTCCCTGAGGGGTTGCAGAGGTGCTATTAGGGATGATAAATCCCGTATCCTTCTAATTCAATTACATTTTATACATAAGGGATATTCAGCATGCTGGATAGTAGTTTTATGACGTTATTTATTTAATTTTTCCCGAGTTCACAGTAGCACTGCTGATTCCAAACCCTGAACAACTGAATAACGTACGTTCTAAAAGTTTTCGGCCTGGCGAAGAAAACACAGCATTTAAGAGATATGTTTTTTGTTTTAATTTTCCCCCCAACAAAGCCACCTTGTAAATACACACGGCTTTCCAACTTTTTAATATCCACAGTAAAATTTATCCAATTGTGAAAAATAAGCGTTTGCAATCTCATAATTTGACTTGAAACTTCGTCCATTCAGCCATTTCTTCAGGTCTGGGAATAAAAAAAGCAGTCGCTGGGAGCCAACTCCGACGAATATGGCGGATGTGGAAGCATTTGGAAGAGTATGTCATGCAGTTTTGCAGCAAGAATTCCAGACGCGTGTAAAGGCGTGTTGTCATGATGAAAAAGAACTTTATTTTTCGCAAGGTGTGGATGTTTAGCCTAAATAGCATGCTCAGTTGGTCCGGTAGTGAAGCGTAATGCTTCCCGGTGGTGGTTCTGTCCTTCTGGAGTTGTGTACGAACACTACGCAATGAGAATCCCAGAAAACTGTAGCCATGACTTTTCCTCCAGATGGAACCGTTTTTGCTTTCTTTGGTGCACTTTCATCTATTCCACCCACTGTTTGTCTGTTCCTTCGTCTCTGGCTTGTATAGTGACGAATTCATGTTTTATCTACTTATGAAACATTGCAGAAACTCACTTAATTACGTTTAAACAAGTCTAAACGCTCTTGCGAAATGTTTATTCGAGCGCGTTTTTGGTCCAATGTTAACAAACGCGGCACCCATCGAGCGGAAAGATTTCTCATACCCAAAACACTTCTTGTAAAATGTAGTGGACACGGCCTATAGAGGTCTTTGCAATGTCAGCCAACTCGCATACCTTCAATCGGCGATCATTGAGTATGACATTATATATTTTTTTCCCAATCTCGTCCGTCTTAGCAGTTTTGGGATGCCCTGAGCGCTAATAACCTTGAATGAATGTCCGACCACACTTAAATTCAGCAGCCCACTTTTTAACCGTCGAAAACGAAAGGGAAGAATCATTTAATATAAAATCTTAACTCCTTTTGTATTTCTTTTGGGGCTACCTCAAAACGAAGTATTTTATCACAGTTTTATCCATTTAGTAGATAATGTTAACCCCAGTTTGTTTACATGTGCGTCACAAACAAGTGACTACACTTACGCGTCTGAAACTTTATAGCGTGCCATATGAAATATGATGCTTGACAACTATCTTAGTAATTTGGCTATCTTTATGACATCTCTGAGTCAGGCCAAGAACTTTTAGAACCTACGTGGTATAGTGTCCTTACTATACCACGAGTATAGTTTTGAGTACATAAACAATCTGAGCCCACCCTTTCCGCGTAGCGATGTGCTTTCGTTTTAACAATGAGATGGAGAAACTTACGTAACTGCCCAAAATTTTTCTGTCGGTTTCTTCGCTCACATCTGAGGTGTTGGCAACAATTAAATGCGCAACACGAAGTTAAGGTAGGATCAAACAGCTTGAACGGTTCAGTTTTTCTTACTGTTAGCCAGTATTCCGAGGAGAGCGATCAAAGACGAGCTCTATGAATTTAAACTGGCGCACAATGCGACTGCAGTTAGTTCGGAAATGTGCGAGGCATTGCGTGATTTTCTTTTAATAGTGTTTAACGCCCGTTTTTATTACTGAGGCACCACTAGCGGTGACACTGATGATACATGAAATGAAATATTGGGAAAGAGTTTTTTTTAAGGAAGGAAACGTTCCAGGCCTAAGTTTAGAGTACCTTCCCGGCATTTGCCATTTATGAGGACTGAAGAGAAACTGGAAAAGACCTCAGTCAGGGAGGACGGTACTGACGGGATTCGAACCCTAGACCTCCCGCTCACGAGTCCGCGCCTTAACGACCTCGGCCATCCGTGGAGGTTGGTAATCACTGATGATACATGAGATGAAATGATAAATTGGGGAAGGATTTTTGTTTTAAGGTAAAAAGTGTTCCAGGCCTGGGTTTAGGCTATTGCCATATATGAAGACTGAGGAAAACGTGGGAAAAACCTGTCAGGAAGAACGGTTCCTGACGGGAAATGAACCCCAGACCTGTTGCTCGCGAGTCCGTGTCATAACGACCTCGGCCACCCGTGTCGGTGCATTCGGTATGAAAGGAACGATAGAAAGATGGCAACGAAATCCTCAAGGATTAGCCACATACAGAAAGACAAACAGCACTTGATACGAGGCTCTTTCAGCAACTATTGAGGCGAACAGCAGACTTAAGAGCATATGCAGCAGGAACTCAACGCCAGTACATAAACTACACGGCTCTATCTCCATCAGCTAGGAAAAAGATTTAAACCTGTCACTGGGTTTCACACGAGTTGAGAAATCGGCACAAACTTAAGCTGTTTTGCATTATTGTCACGTCATCAAAAGGATGGCATGCAATGAGAAGGAAATCCTCTATGACCATCATCATTGGCTGGCGGTACATGAATATATCCCCAAACTACCGAAACAACCATTGCACCAAAAGAAAAATATACCTTGCGTTTGGTGTACTGTGCCTCATTAACTGCCACCAACCAACCAATTAGCGTACTTTAACCAGCTGGAACTTGGCAATTAAACGTTAAAAATTTAGGAGTCTGCAGTCGTGAAACGCAAATGTGTTATTCATTTGCGTGATAATGCAAAACCACATACAGTTAAGGATTTATGAAACTATTGTGTTTTGGTTGGGAGATTCTACCATATTCTCCAGTTATTGCACTACACTCTTTTCCTTTCTTTGGATAATCATCTAGAAGGACAAAAATTCCAAGATCTGGAAATTGCACTGGATTAGTTTTTTTGTTTCCCGCTTTAAGAAGTTCTATCACGATGGAGTTTATAGCCTTCTATCGCACAGGCACAAGTTCCTCGATATTTAATTGTAAAGAGATTGTTTTGTTCCGAATAAGATTCTTATTTGTACGTCTTTAACCGAATGAATTTTTGTCGCCTTATATTGCGAGTTCTTCTAAAAATTATACTATTGTTTAACCCACCATCCTCCTTGGAGACCTCACTGCGAGATTCTTCTTAAAATTATTGTCAGGTAATCAGCACATTTACGTCAAAAATTGTCGAAGTCACTACATTCTCTGAACTGCTGCAACTTCTCATCAGAACAGCCACAATCTCGCACCGAAACGCCCAATAAGAATTCTCCCGTCGATCACTCTTTCTAGTGTTAAAAATTACATTAGGCGACTAAAATGCTGCGTCAGGGAGGAAACGACGAGTGATTAACAGTCTACAGGGATGTGAAACAGATGACGGTCGAGAACGCGAAATACCATTTTCCGGGTTCTATAGTTCTTCACCAGTCCGTTAATTACAAGCAACCGGGGAAACTGCAGCAGTTTTTGCCAATGCCTCTCTCTCATTAAGGCCATCCTACAGCAGATCTCCAGCCTTTTCCCTCTTTTCGTTCGTTAACGTTGCTCCTAAATGTTGCGGCAATCTGCAACGGTTTTTCTGTCTCTTTCTCGCATACACGCAAGCACGCAAAACCATAATAAGAAACCGCATTTCTCATTTATAGTTTTTATTAATTTTCTTTATGGGAAGAAGTTCTGGAAATGTACATTTTCAATCAAGAGTGATATGAACGTTTGTCATGTCTTGCTCTTAAAACTAAATTGTTGGCGAAATGTTTGAAAATGTTACCATCTTTATATACCTAGTCGAGTTTTACTTATCCCCAAGGTTTTCCCTTAATCGCTTAATATTTCAATAATAAACTACAGAGCTGCCATGAGTGTGTCCAAAACGTTTAATGGGGAAGGAACTGCGAAAGAAAACCAGCCCATAGGCTGTGGGTGGTTCTTGTATGGTTGATTTTAAATGTGACAGAGAAATTTAAATGCTAAATACACATGCTAATAGAATTTAACAATCACAACAAATATAAAAATGTAATCCAATATTATCAATCTTCAACTTAAAGTTAAATCATTTGAGTTGAAGCCGGAATTAAGGCTGCCTTTATTAATTTAATAACTAAAGCCTACAGAGTTATATTTATAAAGGCATTAGATTTGATAAGGATAATTATTATGTATAGGTATAAGAAATATTTTAGAGATAGGTAGAACAGAAATAGAAATAATTTGTAACTTGTAACTTACAAAAGGGTTTTGTATACATTTTGTGTAAAATATGTTAGAAAGAGACAGATGTATACCTGACACCTCTCCACTGACCGCTCCTTAGACAAGGCTGAAGAAAGGGTAAACTATCTTTTGTTAGGTCACGAACCTTCTACCCAGGAAATACTTAGGAGTTGACAATAAGAGAAACATGTGGCCGTAACGGGACAGTATTTAACAAAGTCAGAGGTAGCAATAATTTAAGAGAAAATGAAAATGTCAGAACGGAGACAAAAATGTTTTATTACAGGAAAGCCGAAAACAGCCATAAACACGTGCATTATCTCCGAGAACATTTGGAAATCTACAAACTAAGGAAGGCAAAAGATTATCAATAGAAATCAGAATATAAGGAAAGTGCCGAAATTTACGACAGGTTGTTCTGGGAAAATTCAAGTTCGTGGGAAGACGTTAGATCAGGGGGGAAAGAATAATTCTAGCCAATGGTCTTCGGATAAAAGTTAACGAATCAGGAGAACTTAGATACAAATAAATAATTTTAGGATAGCCAATGGCGAACATGTAACACAGAAATAGGTAAAATACGTGGGAATTTAATTTAGCGAGAGGCGTGGCGATGTAGTAGAAAAACTGGAGTACAGAAGTCAGAGAGACACATTCAGACATTCAGAGAGTTATTCATAGATTCATAGATTCACATTCAGATTCAGACATTCAGTAGAGATTCACGGTTTCACATTCACACTCGCAGAAATCAGACATTCACACATTCTGTAGACATTCTCTCGCACATTCAGACCTTCATAGATTCACATTCAGACATTCAGAGGCACATTCACGTTCGCAGAAGTCAGACATCCAGACATTCACTCAGGCGAGACACAAGAGGATTCACTCCAGAGATATACGGAAGCCGGCAGCCTAAGTCACACTAAAGCAATCCGCCTAAGTCATATGAAAGCAATCAGTTTACGTCTTTTCTAAAGCCAGTCTAAGTGAGTAGTGAGGTCAGCTACGAGCCGTCAGGAAGTAACCTGCCAAGTTGTTAAATAAATCAAATGTTCAAACAGTGCCGGACTTATTAATACAGTGAACAATCTCCTTCCCCCCCTAACGACTTTCAAGTCGTTAAAAACAGTCCAAATTTACCCTGAGAACCCATCAATCCCCCTATATTGGAACAACTATATTAACCTACTGCAAATTAACGAACAACTGTGGAACCCCATAATAACCGTTCCAGAGTATAGATAAAATATTCTTTATTCCAAAATATACACTTGAATAACATATTCTTAGTTTAAATTGCAAATGAATGAATCGTTAATAAATTAAAATTAATATCACCGTCTTAATAACAGTATTTAATGCACAAATTCTCTCAAAAATGTAATTCATATAACCAAAACAAGTTGAAAAAAAAATGTTTAGAAAACAGCTCCAATGTGGAGCAATAACTAGGCTAAAAACCTACACACACTTAAATCAACAACTTTACTGCAAGACAGTGAAAGAAAAGCGTTGAAAAAATCAAAAGTGCACACAAAAAGCAATTAATTAGCGCTAACTGACAATTTAGCATAAAGTAAGACATCAATACAGAAAGATGTTTTCTGAAGAAGCTCATTAGATGACTGCATCTGATGACAGTATTTTAATGTTGTGATGTTCACATCATTTGCAGAAGGATTTATGTCAGGTAGTATGATAGCGTCAACTGTTTCAAATGTTGTTAAATCTTTCAATAAAGTTAAGTAAAAATGGCATATTAATTGTGATTGGAAAAGCGAGAAGCAAAAGAAACTTAAAAGGATGCAACTCCAGCTAAAGTATCTCCAAATATGGCTTCTGTCATTAATTTTCTTTCTGTTGCTTTTGAATTTTCAGACTAAACTCTATTGTCATTATCATTATTTGGAATGATAGTAATTATTTCAAGAATGTCAACTGTTCTAAAAGTCATTGACTGTTGCTTAGAAGTTGTTACTTTTTTTTTTTTTTGACTTGCAAATGCTTTATTTGTATAATATTGTGCCTTGGAAACTATTTCACTTTGTGTACATTTAAAGAACTGTTACCATACTGGTTCTATCTTATTCATTGCATCATATACAAATTTCCTTCCCTAATTTTACATAAGGCTATTAAGAATTTGTACTTTTTACTTTTCTTAAATTCAAGGAAAAATTAAAGAAGTTCGTATGCTTGTTTATTATTTTGTCATATATTAATGGCAAGATGTGAAATTTTAACATAAAACTTGTGTGTTGCTAAAAGTAAGCCCTGTGACAGTTTCATTTTATGTTTGTATATCACGGGTAAATGGTGCTAGCTCCTATTGTAACTGACAGGCAGGCTCCAAATTTTCCAAAATTCAAAGAAAACGTTTGTGCATAGTAAACCTTGCTGGAGGATATCGTCGCAGAACGATGGGACACGAGTTCCCACCCAGTGAGACAATAGCCTCGAGCAAGAGCAAGCATGAAGTCAACAAGTAGGCAGTTATCTATAACAAACACAAGAGCCTATTGCTATGTGCCGACAAGTAGAGCGGTAAGGAAAAGGAGGAAGACCATGGCACTACCTAGCGGTAAGAGAAGCAAGAACTCATGATGACAAGATTTCTAGCGGAGCAAAACGCACACAAACTTAGTCCAGCGGGGCCGCTACAGAGGTTATGACTTTTCTTCTTAATATGCTAAACATTTGAGTTCAAAATTAAGAAAATTAGTTTTTAAAGCTATACTGCTTAAACATATTTATGACATTAAAAATGTTTCAAAGAACTGAAATCTAGGCCAATGGTGAAACCCAGGCATTAACAATTTCAATGAAACTGTTATGAATAAAAATACACGAAAAACAATGGGAAAACACGTATGAAATACTTCTAACATGCTGTTGCATGCTTTATTTATTATGTCTTAGAAAATAAATACGCCGAACAGTAGAAGCATATCTTTGATTTTTGATGCGTCAAAAAACAAATTAGGGCAGGAGTTAGTTTATTCCATTAATTTGATTACGCAGCAATATACAGATTTTTCTTTGAGGTTAAGCAATAACATTTCATTTTTTGTAAGATTTTTTGAGAAAGCAGAAAACTTTAACTGGACTGATTAAAGGCACAGAGTATTTTCTTGTATGAGACAGATAGGCAGCAAAACTACGAAACCTCCAATCTTCAAGTTGAGTTGTTCTTTTCCGTTAGTCTTAAACTACGTTGTAGTCAATGAACAAATTCCTAATAAACGCAAGCATAGTGGAGATGAATCCATAGCTGTCTTGCTTTTTCATTGAGAAAATGAAACAAATAAATGAAATAATAATAATAATAATAATAATAATAATAATAATAATAATAACTGAAGAAAAAACAAAGAAAATGTACTCTTTTCAAGATGATTGGGAGATGTGATATCTAACGGTGAGTAATTCGGACTATATAGGAGTAGTTTGTTTTGTATCACGCATCTTATCAGCTACAAGCAATTTTCCCTTGCGCATTAGTGAAATTTTGAGTTATTTTCAGGTCCAAGACCTCATTAACCTGGTAAATATTTTATTATTGAAATACTATTATTGGTGTTACATTGTTATTCATCAAGATACATTTTAATGGTGCTTGATTTAACCTGGATTATGAAACGTGCTCATAGCTTTAAAAAGGTTACGAACACCGTTTGCCTGGTTAACTTTACACCAGACTCCAGAGCCAACCAAGCTCTGCTTAATGTGAGCAAGAGATAATAATTTGACCTGGAAGTTTTTTCAATGCTTGAAGGGCGCTGACAATTTGTTATCTCAAAATTCAGATGCTTGCAGCACGAAACGCAACGTGGCTTTGAACTAATAACCTGATTCGGCTAGAGAAAGTTAAACTCAAACAAAATCATCTGCAGTCGTCTGCAAATGACAACACCCTCTGGCAAGTTGCTGAACGTATTCTCCGTGAGCGTTCAGGATGTCTGTAGCTTCAGTTACTGAAAAAGCGTACTTTGCTAAACGTTACAACTCCGCGAGAAAACAATTGGTTTCACGAGAGATTAGAGAAACATCTTTAGTTTATCACCAATTTGTAACACTGCTCCCAGAACAGGTCAGTTTTCAAAAGCCCACAAGTTCATCACAAAACATCGTAAAAATCGTTGATATTCTTTCCTGTTGAACAATATAATCCCAGCTTTTCAATATAGTTTTCTCCTCTATGGCACATCATTATTACTTAGAATTATAATGACCCACAAGTAAAAATATCGACAAAGATGGCAGAAGTACACAAAGCACGGTCTCGTGAACGGGAGGTCCTTCCCGACTAAGGAACCCCCCCCCCCCAAGGTTTTCCTCAGTCGTCATTAATGACAAATGCCGCGGTTATCATAACTTTAGACCTAAAATGCTTCCATCTTCATTTCCAAGTAATGTCCTACAAATGGCTAAAACACAATTTCTAAATATAAATTAACCCCTATATAGTCGATGATTTAACTAGAAGCCTGGGGTCATACTTCATAAGTACTCGTAGCATTACGAATCGCTTCGTAAGGAATACATTTCTCACCGTAGAGAAACCTTAGGGAGGTCTCTGGGGTATACAGAACTAGATGACAAGAGGTTCGTGGTTCCTTGCTTGGTTGCTCAGTTGGTTAAAGCGGCAGTAGGAAGGCTGAAGTTCCGTGGTTCCAATCCAGTCCGTGACTCGAATCTTTCATATCCCAGTCTTCATTTCCAACTATTATAAATTACTACTTGATTAAAAAAACAAAACAAACAAACAAAAAACGAAGATCAGTTTACAGCAGTCATTGTTTTGTTTCTATAGATGTTCACAAGGATTCATTTTTTCACCTGTCTTCTACTCCTACAATTATTCAGATTCTAAAGATAAATCTTGTTCGTTCATGCAATGCTTTAAGTTTCGGGTATTAAGCGTGCAAAATGTGTATATATCCTTATAAGATGCTGGAATTCTTGTTCGGTACACGTCTGTGTATCGAGAAAATGCATTCTGATTGTTACGATAAAGTTCTGTCAGTAATATTTCAGAGTTCATTGTTAATGTTTTCCTTTTATATTCCCAGTTGAAGTTCTGCACCATATTCGTCTTATTTTCCCCTTTTTAAAATCAAGGCTTTCGCTAAGATTTTTAATTTTTCACGAACCAGTACATCAAATTAGCGCATAATATCGTGAATTAAAGTGTTGGAAGAAGGCAATTCATCAGAAAAGTTATGAATTAATTCCGTACTCGCATGACTATTTGATTCGTAGTTCAAAGAACCAATGCATTGGTCTATAATGAGTTATCTTCCCTAATGAATGCATACTGCCGAGAGACCGGCATAGAATATATTCAGAAAGCGAAGTTCAAGAACATGACAAAGGGAGGGATGACGGAAGGGGAGTTGTAGATTTAAACTGAATTCTTACCCAAATATTGCGATGTTTCCTACATGGAAACTCTTTGTGATTCCCTCTAAAAATGAAGCTCTGTATTCAGCATAACTGCAAGTCTGAACATGAAAATGTTTTTGTTTACCATCTAATATCTACGTAAAGGGCTGAACAGCACCCATAATGCTATATTGAGCGAGTAACTATAACTAGAGTCGAGTTAAGCCTAGAGGGGTTAATATTCTCTCTCTCGATGCTGACTTGCTTTCTTTCTACTGTACAAATATCGTGATGAAAAGACGACAGCTCGTGCTTTACTTAATCCTCCGGTAAAGTGGACGCCCCATTGTCTATAATAAAACTTGAATTTCATTTCCTACATTAAGAACTGATAATCGTTCTGAGTACCGATGGATGATCCAACTGCATTGACTGTGTCGCACAGAGACTTCTACCAAAAACCGGCCACATTTGACATGCATTAATTGCGATGCAGGCATCCACGGTGAATGCATAGTGTTCTATTGGATTCAATTGGCTGTACACATATCATGCGTTCTGGCTAGAGTTTTCTTCACTGGGCACCAATAATTAATTATTTCCATTCATTATCTCAAAAATGGCCAGATTCATCAGAACAAGTTTCTTCGTGTGATCAACATTTAATTCTTTTTGATTTCTTGGCAATATTCAAATAGGTGATTTTTTTTTTAACTTGGCACGGGTATCTGTTGTGAGTACTCCACAAACTGGATAAGAGTATCATGCAGTAATATATATTTTTTTTTTTTTGGTAAAAGATGGTATAACGTCAAAGGTAATTCATGCCAAATTTATAGACTTTTATGGCGATTCTCTTTTGTTTTCAACTGTTAAAAATAACCTAATGACGACACCAGCTTTGAAGGTAACTCGAGTGAAGGACGTTCAAAAAGTGCAACAACAGAATTTATTTTATATGGTACTAGATGGCCAAAAGTGGATAAACTTTGCTGAGGCCATGGGCTCAAAATCATATTTGTGTAGAAATATCGCTATCGTGTTTGCAACGTTTTAACAGTACCAGAACTTATTCTGTGCGTCGAGTTAAAACTGTGGACGAGTCTTGGATCTACCATCACACACCAGAATTACAACAGTTGAAATCATTTGTTCAGCGCCATCCGTTCTATCTGCAGAAAAGTTTATGGCATCAGTCTTTCGTGATGTTAAACTATTTTACAAATTGATTAAATTCCGAAGCGCAAACTAGAACAAGAAAGTAATATTACAATCTTTTTAAACAGACTAGATGAAACATTTATGGGAAAAGAATTGGTTACAGAAGAAAAAAATCATCAAGACAATCCACCTGCTCATAGTATTGTTTTACCAACGGAAAATTCAAGAGACGAAGTATGAATTGGAGCATTCACCCTATTTCCCAGGTTTGGCTCTCTCTGTTCCCAAAGCGTAAACTCTCTGTGTTGATCAGCTTTATTCATCAAAGTTAGAGGTGATTGCAGTTATAGAGGAAAATTTTGCTGACCTTCTAGAAATCCCCTTCAGAGTTGGATAATGGAGGAATAAATGTATTGGCCTTAAGGCAGATTATGTTGTAAAACAACAAGAGCGTTCAAGTTAAAAAGCCGAGATCTTTTCAGACTGCTGTCATTCCCCAATATCATTCCCATCAAAGCATGGTCTAATACGTTACAAGTGTATGAATTTGTAATGTGTAGTTATTAGTGCAATTCTGTTCCACAAGTTTTCGCTACACTTGTACTTTACATTTCATACATTTCCCCCAGTTTTGTTCCACAGAAATATTAATATTAGTCTACACTTGCAATTACTTTGTACAGGTTTCTCCAAAAGTGTAGAAATATTGGTAACTACAAATAACAGTGCACTTTTTGGAATCAGTTGAACTAAATATGCTAAGTATATGCGAAAGCGATGGTAATTATGAATATATTGCCTTTCCTGTTTCAAATGCATATTTTAGTCCAGTATCTCAGTTTTTTAATATTTTTTACTACATGCCTCGAAAATATTTTTTTCCATCTCTAATTCCTTTTTAAAATAATAACTTCTAACACCATTTTACCAATTTTTTTATGATTGTCAAACAATATAAACAAATGTACATTTATATAAACGATTTAATGAACTAATAAAATAAATAACCGAACGCAATCAGGAAGCTCGATGACAGACATTCAGCTGTTACGTATGCCATCTCGAAATGAACTATTACGCTTGAATATTGACAAATGCATAATAAAGTACTTCAATTATAATTATTTCTTAGAAAAAATACAGTTCCCATTTAGCAGGAATAATTATTATCAGTGCTGTATATTAAAAATGCTTATTTATTACTAAGGAATGAACATAACTAATTCAAGATAAGCTGATATAAGGCAAACGGCGGTTTCTGCATTTGGCTGTTATATGATATACGTATAACTTTTTACAAGCGTTGTACAATCTTCCGTGGAAGAGAAAGTTACATGTTTATGCTTTACTAATACACTTTTAATGTCTTAGACCATACCTTTGTGGAATAGGGCCCAGGAGCTGTGCTATAATTTCTATATCGAGTGACACTGTACTTGGCGTGGTTAATATAGATTTAAAAATCATGTCGAAACAATTGTAATCATATGGGTAATCCAATATAGCCAGTCAGATTTTTAAATATGCTATCATCTACTTTGTAATTCTAGATGAGCTTTGTGCAGTCAATTTCATGATTTCTTGTCATTGTTCAAATTTCTGTTATACACTTAACTAGCGTTCTGTTGGCGATTAATTACATACCTTTAAATATTGAAATAAATTAATTAACTTATTTTTTGTAAATCATCTTGAGGATATGTATATTTATTGACCCGTTTCTCACTTTGTTTAGAGTGTTTCACCTAAGACCTGTTGGAATATTTTAATTAAATTCTATTAAGCATCAGCAAAACAGATGTTGAATAGACCTGCAGTTCTTTGCTAATCGTAATTCTGCCAGCTTAACGAGTGTAAGCTTAGGGAAAACAGTTCTAATACAAGTATTGCTTATACAATGTTAGGCTAGTCAAATATTTATGTTTTGAGAACACTGAATTTTTGTACCAAATGTCAAATTTTACATTTTTAAATATGTCAGAATTTCTTCAGGCAGGCTTGACTGAAAACAGACGATAGTGTGAAAAAGTTGATGATTTGATTTATTTACGGACGCTCTTTAACATCTCAGGTCATCAGCGTCCCATTCAAATCAGGGCGTGAAACGGCCGACAAATTTTGCTCAGAGGCTTCTTCTTTCAGGCTTGAGGATTTTTTCGTGCCTTAAATGTACGACACGGGACCCACGACTTTACTTCCCTTCCGAAGAAAGCCATACTTAGGATTTTTACGCCCGAAAAAGATCCATTAGTCCAGGCCGGGATCGAACTCGCGATCTTGGGTTTACCACTACACCACCAGGACCGACTAGTATGGAAAAGGTGAAATGTAATGGCTTCAAGACGTTCCAGAGAAAAAGCTCCTACTAAATACAACAGTTTGAATAATTGCATTATAATTTAAATACAATCGTCCGCAAAGTTAACAGTTCAAATAGAATACCTTTCCCAAGGCAAGTACTGCAGATTATTGACGTTTCTGAGATATGCAAGAGATATTAACATAAAAACTTTTGCACAAGAGTGTACGCATTTTCTGATGGATCGAGGTCGAAATGTCATAAAGATCAAGTTGTATTAGTTACTCAGCTTGCTTATGAAATCGGCTGAGTCAAAACATTTCTTTCCTACGAGAATGCGCCATTTTCCTACAGAATTCTCCTGAGATAGGAAATAAAAAGCCACGTGCGTCGAGGAAAAGTGACAGTGGATTTCTCTGTTATTTCCACCAATTTTCAGTATTTAATCTACCAGCTTCTGTGCTTAGGAGAGCAGGATGTGCACAGCTGTTCAAACATAACGTGCTCTGATTTGCCTTTCGGTCAAACATTCGCCTTGGCAAACTGGGAAGTGGAATTAGTGGCGAACAAAAACAAGTTTCCTCCGAGTACTTCGGTTTGCGCACGTGAAAAAGCTTTTAAAATCATCACCTGCAGATTATCGGATAGAAAATGATTTACGAGTTTATATGAGCTGAAAGTTTTGTCTCCCTTTAAAAATATGTGGCATATACAGAAGACGTTCATGAAAAACGTTAACTATTTCAAACAGTAGGCATATTGACTCCTACCAAATCAGTTATACATTTACAGAATTGTGTAATAAGCGTCTGAAACGTGGTCATTTGTAGACCGAAGAAACCAGTTTCACAAATGTATTTTTTCTGTGGGTAAGGTTTCTGTATTCGTAATTTCAGCAATTTTGAAGCGCTTTGTAATGATCCATAGCTGACTCTCTTGTTGGGCTAACTTTGAGAAAGATTTTCGGGGCAATGTTTATAATTGAGTATCGACATGGCCTTTTTTTCCTCTGCTAAAATCTGACCACTTGTCCTATTCGATTTATTTTCTTGTAGTTTTCAATTTGTTGACTATTTTATAAACTATTAGGCCAGACAACTACAGGAAAACCTTCCTGAAATTCTTTACAACACCGAGCAGCTAATTTGTTTTCTATCAAATTACAACAAATGAATTGTAACTTTTAATCAAAACAAAAGCGCAATTGTACGAACAGAGTGCAATAATACAATACAGCAATAAGCAAGGCAATCAATCGGTCCTGGTAGTGTAGTGGTAACCATACTTGCCTCCTAAACCCAAGATCGCGGGTTCAAACCCGGCCAGGACCGATGGATTTTGTTCGGGGCGTATGGCTTCCTTCGGAAGGGAATTAAAGCCGTGGGTCCCATGTCGTAGATTTTTATTCATGTAAAAGAACCTCAAGCCTGAAAGACGAGGCCTCTAAGAAAACTGATCGGCCGTTTCACGCCATGATTTGAATGGGACGCTGATGACCTGAGATGTTAAAGATCGTCCATAAATAAATCAATTAACAAAAGTACTTTATCATGGCTGCGCTATTGTGTACCTGCCGCTTCCGGAGTGGGGCTGCTGGCTCAGTGATGCCGCCAAAACTGTGACGCCGTGGGCGAGCCCAAGAAAAATGATAACATGATGTTCCTACTAGTAAAGTCAGTTAACGTGTGAAATGTCATTGTTTGTTTTGATTTGTGTTATTAAAAAGTTATCCAATAACGATAAAAAGTTTCGAAAGATCTCCTATTTGTGTAAAAAGGCCTATTTTTTTTAATTTAAAAACCAATGCACTGTGTTTATATACCTACAATTATGATTTATTAATTTTTTTAATATTTTATAATTATATAATATAACCTTTTCTAGTTAAAACTCTACTGTAGGTATGCACTTATGGAATGCCAATAATCTAAAGAATTATTGCTTTATCATATTAAAGATCTGGATGATTGCCATAGAACGCTAATTACAAATAACAAATGACGGCTTAGAGATGTGAAATACTGATGTACTTTATCGCACGTAATTTCTGGGTTAGAACAGATAATTGGAGCTGGCATTTCTTATACAGAAACAATAATGTTATTAAATTTTCTTACACTACTCCAGAATCATGAAACTGCTTCAACTTCCACTTTGAAATCATGGAACAAGGTATTGTTTTCATGTATTAAAAAGGACGCAATAATATAAATACGCTACTTATGAACCTGTAAATACTTTTGGGTAGAATATTATAAAAAAGTAACAATTTTGATGCAAATAAGGCAACCCATTGGCACTTTCTTTTATCTAGTTATAGGCGTCCTGAGAATTTTAAACTGTGACGAAAATGCCTGCTCTCAATTTTTGCATTATTAGCACAAAAAAAAAAGTGAATCCTGTTTTTCTACAAACAGTACAAGATTTTAAGCTTATGTTGTGCATGTAGTGAATGTAGTTAATAAGACTTGTGAACATATATATATATATATAAAGTATCTTCTTCCGTAAAAGCATTTGATGCCTTTCTCTTGCGCACAAGTTTTATACACCTCATCTATGTCCAATAAACATAGCTTCTCACCTCAATTCTTGTCGGTCCTTGTGTTTAGTGGTAACCATACTTGGCTCAAGCCCGGCCAGGATCGATGGGTTGTTTCGGGCGTAAAAATTCTAAGTAAGGCTACCTTCGGAAGGGAAGTAAAGCCGTGGGTCCCAAGTCGTACATTTATGGCACGAAAAAGAGCCTCAAGCCTGAAAGAAGAGGCAAAATTTGTCGGCTGTTTCACGCCCTGTATAGAATGGGATGCCGATCACCTGAGATCTTAAAGAGCGTTCATAAATACACCAAATCAATTAAAAATCAATCTCAGTTCTTAAAATAACTGCTTCTTAAATTTCATTACATAGGATATGAACAACCATCTTTTAACTGAAAATTGTACATTTTTCATTATATAAACTTTCTGTATTTATTTGAGATAAATATTAAGCAGTCTTTTAAAATCTTAACACTACTATATTTTAATTTTAAAAATGCGGATTTTAAGCATATAAAATGTTTATAATATTTTATTTAAGTTATTGTCAAGATGCAAACGTAACAACACGAGTAAAAACCAAATAACTTGAGGAGCATATCCATTAAAATTTTCAAACATAATTTGGAATTTCATGATCTTAAATCTACAGTTTAAGTGTCAGTTTTAAGAAGTCTTAAGTACAGAGATGTCATTTCCCTCTCTTTTGAGTTTTCTCCCAAAGCTAATTAAATTTTTAGCAATGAACAAATTGAATTTACTTAGATAACTTTGGGTAAAGAAAGAAAGATCTACCAATCTCCCATATAGTACTATTAAGCTCAATTTCCACGCGATTTTTTTTCATTTGTTTATTTACCGACGCTCTTTAACGCTCTCTCAGGTCACCAGCGTCCCATTCTATTCAGGGCATGAAACGGCCGACAAATTTTGCTCAGAGATCTCTTCTTTCAGGCTTGAGGGTCTTTTTCGTGCCGTAATACGACATGGGATCCACGGATTTACTTCCCTTCAAATTTCCACGTGCAATTATTAATTCAAGTTACGCAATAAGCGTTTTTCTATCATCTCTACAACCAGAAAGATATTCAAATACTATTTTGTTCATATCATGAAGATATTAACCATATCGGTTATAAAATAATGATTTTTTTTTCTGTTATGGTGGAACCGCAGATATATTGAATAAACTAAAAGATACTTGTCAGTTATTATAAAATAGTCAATTAGGCAATTTTCTACGTCAAGATTCTTTTTTTCCTTTTTTTTTATGTTGACTTATACTTGTTAATTGTTTATCCCCTAGGTTATGTTTAACTTGGACGAACTCGTTTTACAAAGGTTTGCTTTAGGAAGCGAATGAGCGCCAACATTATTTAAAGGCAATGCGATTACTACACAGAAACGAACTGCATAAGGGTCAATTTGCAGAGAGACAGCCATTACGCTGCTATTCAAACATATAATAGGCTTCCAACTTCTTTAAAATAACTGACCAAGCATGCTAAAAATGCAAAGTTTTTAAGACAATTATTCTTAATCAACAATTGCGGTTACATTATACAATACTTAGGCTGAACTGCATAGAGCATTTTTCTTTTGCGTGTGTAATATGGTAATTGGTTGCTGCATTTGTTTTATATTCATGTTGTATATAACTTTATTACATTGTTTTATAGCATTTTTTCCTTATCGTTGTTCATTGTACAAGCAATCGTTTTGCTTTGTTTTTGTTTTTTGTTTGTTTTTTTTTTTTTGTATACAAAAAAGAAAGATTTTTATTAGTGGTTTTATTATTTCAATGTGGCCGACTGCATATGTATTACTTTTATTTGTAATATACCGGACTTTCAGAATATATCCTGACGATCGCAGCGGGCTTTGCGTTTCGGCCAAGACTGCCTCCCTACCTGTCCTTGAATTTCCGAGCAGTCGCCCATTTATTCGTGAAATACACACCAAGATGTTTTGACAGAAGACAAATTAGGCGAAATTGGCGCAAATCTTCAACGCACGCCATCAAAACCACTATCGAAATTATAGCACTATTAGGGTTTTAGTATCCTGTACATATACATCAGATTGTTAAAACTCAAACCTTACAAGTGGACACGTGTCCATTGTCTACAAAGTGATCCCGTAGCACGTGTGCGTCATTGTGAGTGGTTTCTTTCATCAGCGACTGATGGATTAATCGACCCATAGCTTGCGATCGTATGAACACTCTCAACATTTGCTATTGGTGTTCGGAAAACCCAAATATTATGTATAATAAAATCCTTTTTATGATAGAAAAATGGGAGTTTCGTGTGAGATTAGCGCAAGATGTATAATCGGTACAATTTTTAGGAGTAGACAGTAAATGAGAGAGATGTACCGAAATAACAGTCTGACTCGATATCATCCTCACACATTGGAAAAACTCAAAGAAACATACGAAATGAAATCAGAAACATTAGTGGTCGAACTAAATCGTGTCAATTGCATGTGTTTATGCGACACAATGCTTGTTTAGCAGAAGTAGGACGACATTTCCAGCATGAAATAACTATTTACACACAAAATTAAGAATCGAAGTCAGAGTATAGGCGCGGTCGGCCATGGCATCACCAGCTGCAGAGACGCAAAACCCTGTGCGAGCGGTAAGGACATATTATGGAAAACCTGTAGAATGTTATATTTGACATGTTCCATATCCTGTGAGCTTATGCTTAGTACTACCGAGCTACTAATGGTGAATATTATCGTCTTTGGAAACTTACAATAGTCATGATGGAGAATTAAAGTATAGGTATATCTCGTTCGATCACATCTGAGAAAAGTATCTTGATGTATTTATTATGATTATGCAAAGATTATTATTTCTTCTTACTTACGATATTTCTCTCCCAAATTCAAATAACTTGTTTATATGACGAGGAGGGTTTCTCAATGGTCTTTTGCCTCTTGACTTCACAACTATGACATTGGCTATATACAATATATACAATTTTTTTACATTAGGTTACTAATGCGGCATATATAAAAAACGACGTATTTAATAAATAGTGAAAATACCATATAACGTTAAAACCACTATACTTAATAAAATAAAAAGTAAAAAATAGCATTAGTTCCAAATGTTTAATACATTTCCCGGATTTGTCTCTTTCATCATTATTAATTCTTCTTCTTCTTCTTTTCTTTTTTCTTTTTTTTTTTTTTTACCGTTGTTCGTTCGTTGGATCCTATGGAGAGCAAAGCTCAAGAATAATTAGCATGTTATACATCTTATGAAACATTCCTA
Source organism: Metallyticus violacea (assembly GCA_030762175.1). NCBI lineage: Eukaryota > Metazoa > Arthropoda > Insecta > Mantodea > Metallyticidae > Metallyticus > Metallyticus violacea. Next base: position 81,091,460 of record CM060845.1, read on the forward strand.
AGGAATGTAGTTATTGCCGTTGCACCGATGAAACGATTTTACCGGAAACCCAAAATTTAAAAATCGCTCTAGCAGCACCAATATTTCTTTCTTTACAGCAGAAGTCGCTATATACTATTTAAATAAATTAAGAAAAATAGTTCCTTAAAATTTGGGAAATCAGGGCATTAGGAGTAGGGAAAATTATAATATAAAAAGCGCTCGAGTTTAATTTTTTCTCTATTGTTTTAAAATAAAAGGACAATTTAATTCAGCATATAAAATGTGTGTGTATATAAAATAATTAATAATTACATCGTTGTGAAGATAGCAAATATGAAATATTGATCTAATATGTGTTTGAGAATTATATTTGTATATAAAAGTAATTTCAAAGCCAATGAAAACATATGGAACTTTTGATTGTATATTATTGATTGTGTACATTTGCTTAGTACATTGTAATTGTTTCTGAATAGTAACATGTTTTTATTTTATTGATATATCAACAATTTCTTCTTAAATTTACAATGTAATTGGAAACGTTAGGTTGTTTTTTCTCTATTTTAGTTATTATTATTATTATTATTATTATTATTATTATTATTATTATTATTATTATTATTATAATAAAATGTGGTTTCTTTTTGTGATATTTATAAATTGTAAGAATTCTAATTTTCTTCTTACTACCACACAACAGTGCCATAACTTATTTCATTTCATTAATTAATAAGGTCATAATTTGGAATTTATATTAATTTGTGAAGTTATTCATCTTGCTGAGACATTCACTTAGTTTACGCATCTCTTGCGTGATTGACTTTTTAACATTCTTGAAACTTATATTAAGTAATAAGTAGCAAATAACTAAAGTATTAAATAATAAATAACTTTAAAAATCTGTCTAACGGTTTCGGTTAAACCGCATTTAGGATGAATCTGTTTTGTTAACATTCAGTATTAAAAAAAATATGGGATAATCTTGTGGAGTAGTTCTGTAGATAAATAATAATAATAATAATAATAATAATAATAATAATAATAATAATAATAATAATAATAATAATAATAATAATAATTTTAAATTGCAGGAAAAATACAACGAGACTCGTTTTAGGAAGCCAGCATGTTATAGTCTCTAGTTAGAATTGGAAATTCTGCCTACCATTTCGAAGAGAAACTTGGTAGAAATCTATAGATAAACAGTTTTAACGAAAGAAAATAAAATAACTCTCCACAGGATAGCAACAAATTTAACTTATCAAAACCACCTCCTTAGAATTTTACAATGATGCACTAAAATTTATTTCCTTTTGTTTTTATAAATAGTATAGCCAGAAATTTGGTTTTGCGTTGAAATTAAGTATACATACTTAATTTAAAAAATTAAGTATAAAGTATATAATAATTTTTAAATCTACAGAAATGGAATTACTTTTTAAAAATTTCAAGTTTAGCAGCTGTAAAAGGATTAGTACCCTTTGCACTTAAGATTATGAACAATTAACCCTCTCGAACTCAGAAATCGTAGATACGTTAAGAATAGTTTACGGATAACAGACAAAATTGGTAAATATTGCAAACGAATAAACAATAATGAATAAAAAATGTATAATGCATCATACTATTCTTCGCAAGAGCTTTGTTCTACTAGAAACGCTGCACAAATAGCGAACTTCAACAGCTTAATAAGAATACTCAAGGGGGGGGGGGCTTTAAATTCATCGTTTGAACTCAATATTCCTGTAACAATCCATAGCGAAACAAACAAAAAATACAGCTAACATTAATAACACTAAATTATACTCTATATTTGTTTCCATACATATAATGGAAAAATATAATATTCATTTAGGGGAAAAAAAAAAAAACATCAATACATTTGTTTTTCAGTGCCAGAACTGTGCATTGCTCTAACCAACTTCCGCATACTGTTCCGCCACTGCAAGGGTTCTGTCACCCATTTGCGTCGTCTGCTATAGACCTTACGGGGAACGACTGTCCAATCAACATGATCCTTTTGACATATCTTCCCCGGAGCCTGCAGAAACGGCACACGATACAAGGCCTCGCCCCCCTTTTGACAGCTGGAAAATGGGACACTCATTACGCTAGAAAAAACTGGAACATAGTTGATAAAATTTATTTAAAACACTTATATTGCTTTAGTATGTATTCTATCTGAGCTTTAGATAAATTTTTTTAAACCCGTCTGCATACTGTGCTACCACTGGGTGGTTTATGAACTTTCACGTTTGCAACTGTATACTGGCGCGTAATGCGTTTTTAAACGCTGTAGAGATGCAGACATTTAAACAGATGTAAATAGACAGTTGTCACTGAAACAGGATCCATTAATTTAAGTTCCAGATGTATAATAGAGTGTATCCTCCCGTTTTTCGCTGTTCTAAATAATATATTTAAAATATTTACAAACTTTACCTGGAGATCTGGATGAGCACTGTCCTTGTGACTTGCAGCACGTATGACTCCCGCCCTCCAGCCCCACTCACTGATTTTTCCTAATTTTAACTTAGTGAAGCCACTCACAGACAAAAAACGTTTACCCACTATTTCTTCTCTGTATTTGTAAGCCATTATATCCACTAGGTACACATTTTCAATTCAAAAACATCACAAATGTCAAACTTTTCGTCACCATCGACTCAAACACCACAGCACTGCTCCATATCCGCGCATTGATACTTACGATGAACACTTTCTACACCTCCACCAGAGTCCGCTATTAATCAGACGATGTGCATTCTGTATTCCTACGCAACAAACGAAATAGATCTTACCACGTGACCAAAACATTCCTTACGTCATGGCACAGCTCAATATGGCTGCGAAGTGAAAAGTAGTGTGTGTTAGGGTGTGCGATTATACCTTAATTCTGCAACCTTAAGCGTCCTGTGGAGTGTTTAGTTCCTTAAATATGATATCTTCGATTGTGTCACGTCTCGTTATGTAAGTAATTTTCATATAAAATAACTAACTCTATGGTGAACAAAATAACACATTCAAACAAAGCCGTTACTATGCTAAAAGTTCAACGGTTTAACTTGGCTTGTAGTTTATTTCTAGCTGTGCAAACTTATTTTGTTGCATTTTATGAATGTATTACACGACTCTGAATAATGGCAACTAGTTGTAATTCATTTCTTTTTCGTACTATTCGTAATTCAGAGAAATATTGTGACAGCTGATTGCTATTGATTTTCAAGGATGAAAAGTCCTATTGCCCCATACTTGCAAAACCTGAAAATAGGGCACTTATGGTTCATTTTACGTGTTATTTGCGTGTAATATGCATTTGATAGAAGTCACAATGCAATGCGAAATCATTTATTCTAAAAATATTTGCATTTTAAGATTTGACAGCAGTGTTAACATGCCGTCTGTCAAACGAAGGTTCCATTGGCGGTCTTATGCAAGGGGGTCTTAACCTTGCTGGAGTTTTTCTTAGATATATTAACGTAAGCTGTGTATGCTATAAGTGCTGCCTTTTTATGCGCATATTGTAGTGAAATCAATTAATATATCAAATCGGTGACATAATTATTTACCAGAATAAATCGGGCAATGTGCATAATTTATATTGGAAGAAAAGAGTCGCGTATTCTAGTTTCCTTGAAGAAACCTTCGGTGTTTTAAAGCTTTACTTTAATGGACAGTATATTAGGATTTTGGTGCATAATACCATGTTTTGTTGAACTGGATCTAAACATTTGTGGGGGTTTGTGATTCCTTTATTTTATTTTTTAATGAATGGTTTTAAATGGTAAAAGTGAAACAAACTGTGCGCTTAAGTTTTCTAGACTGTTATGAAAAACAAGGCACATAGCCATTTATCACCGTTTGTTAAGTATGTAAATATTGAGTTTTATTTATTTTGACTTGAATTAAATATAAGAATATTAAAAAAAACATGATGTAAATAAATTATGCTGCATATTCAGCCTAAAATAAAAGAAATTGCAGAGTTAAGCTTTTGTGAAAGACTGTGGCAGTAGTTCTCTGGCAGCTACCAAATACCTTAGTGTGGGTGGAGTTTATTTACTTTATTGTTAACCTTGTTCTTTTAGTTTCCTGGCGAGCAATGCTCAATAATGCTGGACACATCATACATATTAGAGGCATTCAAACTCAACATTGAAAAAAAATCACCATTTGTAATACTGTGTAATAAACATGCCCATCACTTATTAATAAAGACTCTAGCTTATTACTGACCTAGTTGAATAAAATAAGTTTATTAGCAATGCTGTTGCTGAAATTAAATCATTCATCCACCTTATAAAAGGCATGAGTATTTAAAAATGTCTTTAATATTTTCTTGAAAGGTTTGTATTTCAAGAAGCTGGAAGTCTACTATATATTTGCAATGCAACTGCCCTTCTGAAAAGTTTTAGCGAATTTCTTGGTCTATTTAAGTCAGTAGCATGTTCATTTTAAAGTTATCAAAGCATGTCAATAACAAAGCTCATAAGAGCATATGTATGTACTCTCCAGTGAGAATAGGAATTTTTAAATAATGATCTATCAAGACCCAACATACTAAGTATTCTTATCATTCTTTTTTGCAAAATAGTATTTTCTTACTGTGGACAGAATTACCCCAAAAACAACCCATATCTGAAGATGGAATGAAAATATGTAAAATACACTAACTGAATACATTTTGGCTCACAATTTTATTTAAACATCTCAGAGCAAAGGAGGCAGACACTTTGAAACTGTAGTCTCTGTTTCTTCCAATTTAATTAATCAATTTCTAACCCCAAGAACTTGGTATGAGGAACTTTCCTAATGGTGAAATTAGTGCAACTAATGCTTTATTTACAACTTGATATAGTTCCTAACTTAATAAAATTTGATTTGCCAAAGTTTAACAAAAGCTTAATAGCTTCAAACCAAATATTTACCTCTTAGCCTTTGTGGCTAAGTTTGAAAATTGAACATGTAATGCCCTAGAAGCAAATATCATCTGCAAAAAGTACTATTTTGAATTCATTACTTGGGCTATGGTATATAAATACAAGTAACTGCGTGATTTGTCTGTATCTGCTTTTTGTTGTTTTGGCTGCGTTGTTCTAGGAGTTGCTTTGTTTTTAATTTAAATTGATATTGTTCTCATTACTTCTACCTGATTCAATTTGTGTAATTCTTTATATCATTTTTATTTTGTTGTAAATTTATCAATGATGTGAGAAAAATGTCTCCTTTTAACCTGAGTTATTACTTTACTTATTATTTTACAACATAGTTTATAATCTTCTTTTAAATATGAACTATTGTTAGTACAATATTGCAAGCATAGTTTCCGTTTATTAATACATTTTCTATTGCTCGAAGTGAACCATGCTCTACTCTTGTTTGAAGTTTAATTACAGTTTTCTTAGGAAAATTAGCCTCAAATATAATATAATATTGAATTGGTCATTCACTAAGTTTGTAGAATATATGGATAACCTATTTTCATTCCTAAGATCTTTTTAAATTTATTCATTAGCTCTTTATTCACTGCTTGGTTCTTAAATCATTTGCTGACAGCTCTGGGTGTTTTTAACGTTTGAGCATCATGATCTGAAATACCATTGCTAAATGGAAATTCTGACTAAACTTAAACTTTTATCAAAAAGAATGTTATCCTTAAATGTTACAGAGACTATGCAGATTCTGGTAGGAAAGTCAACCATATATTCCAAATTATAAATGCCTAATATAGAAGTAAGCGTAAATTTTAATTCAAGCTATTCACATTAAAATTAGTTAACATGTGCATTATTGTTCTCTCTAGCTGATTTATGAAGTTAGAGAAGTTTTACAAAGGAGATATTGTTATATTCTTAAGATATTAAAGGGATCTTCATTTATATCAAGATTCCTTAAGCGGTACTCTTAAAGTTCATAGTTTAGTGTGAAGGATTAAGTTGGGTACTATTCTACAGAATAGTGGCAGCTGGAAATATGAAATTCTAACTTTCAAAACCACATGAGAACATGGTGGCCTCACAAGATGTGGGGATTTTACTGTAATTATTAACAAATATTTCTATGACTCCAGACAGTGATGCAAACTTTTTTGCAGATCCTTTAATATGTGAAAATGGCAAGAACATGTTTAATCTTAAGAAGTGGATTGCATTTTAGGATTCTCACTTTTACTAGTTATTAATGAATATGAAGGTTGCATTTACAAGAACCTTAAAATCTTCATTGATAATTTTTGCAGCAAAAGTCTATAAAATGAATGGCTTTTAAAACATATTTAGTACCAGTATTAATCGTTATTTTTCTCTTAACATAAATGCTTATAGTTCTTAGTTTGTCCCTCTTTTAATTGAAACAGTTTCTTTCTCTTAGTGTCTGATTTTCAGACATTTGGATTATATCTACCATTTCTTAATATGTGCCTGTTCTGTAGTTGTTCCTGACACAATGCTAATTTCCTTTACATACCTACACATATGTTCTTTGCAACCTTATTTGAGAAGCTTTTACACTCTAGTTCTTCCTTTCTATGTAATGTAGTTTTAGTTTTATTATGAATAAGCATATATCATATCTTTGTTTAAAGAAGAAACAAAAATGAATTTAAAAACTTAATGGATTTAGCCTTCTTAGCACAGTATGTAATATTTATAGATTGCTAATTGAATGAAAATTGTTTAGTAGATGAAGCTGTTTTAGTGGAACATTTCCGTTTTGAGTGTGAATGTTAAAACATCTTATTTGTTCATGTTACATAAATTATTGAGAAAAGAACATAATATAATTTAAAAAAACACATTAATAATTTCTAAAATGGATATTACATTCAAAACTGGAAAATATCTAATTTAGATATAAGGTTAGTAAAGAAACCACTTAAATTGTTTATTATTAGTTAATAATTTAGTTTGATTTGAATGCATGAATAAAGGGCTGCCAATGTCGTTTTAAGGTCAAGAATCACCTATTATTAGGGGGTGAGTCAAAGTAGCCCAAATGGTGCATGTCAGAAAATAATGCATACCATGCAGCAGAACTGAGAAAGAGTTGGGTCAATAAACACAAACATGCAATGGTTATATTGTAGGTAAATTTAGTTTATTTTCAAAATTTTCCCATGCATTGTGGCTACTAGCTTTCTTTGTTCATTGATTGCCAATCATTCTGTGAAAAGGTCTGCACTCTCAGTCTTGATTGCCATCGTTTTTTCTTGCTGATTTGATCACATGCCCTTGCATTGTTCATTTTAACCTTCGAAGGCTGCTGTGTTACTTCTGCTCTGCTAATTAATGCTTTTCATTTACCTTTGGATACCCTGCAGCGAGGAATCTCGGTCAGTACAATTAAGAAGATAAGGGTCATTTGATGTTTAAGTGCAAGAAATGTTTGTTAACTTTAATATTATAAAAATCTAGAAGATTATAATAGATGTATGAAAAATATATATGGTGGGAAAAATATGTTGACTGTTGTAATAGTATGACAGAATTGATAAGTTGAAAGGAGTAGGTGGAAGAATCAATATAGAGGTACACTCAGTGTGCAGAGATAAGGATAACATCTGGCATAGTTTATTAGAATGTGAAGAATGTACATTATTGAGAAATAAATGTAGTAATAATCTTCCAGCAGTATTATTTTGGGAATAATTATTGAATTTAAGTTCTGAGAAAAAAATATAATGAAAAAAAAACGTTATTTAGGGAAAGTGAGGGAGAAATGGTTTGATGGGGATGAACGATAAAGAAATTAAAGAAATACAATGTTCAGAAAATTATTAGAGATTATGGTTTTATTTGTGTATGATTACCACATCCCAATAACCACAGTGTTGTGGATATTGGATTAATTAAAAAATCAATAACTAAATTGATACATTTTAGTAGAAAGGTTTGTAATTCATAAATACAAAATTAAATCTTAAGTTAAAAGAAATTATAAACCTTAGATAAGTAATAAAATAGAATAAAATATAATTTCTAAGCAAATAGGTAAACACAAGGCACTAAATGTAAAGTTAATTCAGTCTTGTAAATTAAATAGTTTGTGCAATTAGATCCTGTAGACTTATCTCTGAGGGTGTCTATAGAGGCAAATGCCTGTATGCATCACATTTTGTGCCTTCTATCTATACTGTTATGAAGTCCATTGCACCAGCCTCTTAAGTTCTAAGATTTCTGCAATCTATTGTGCCAATCCAGATAAATGTCAATACTCTTGACTAGTGGCACACTTTCACTACTAGTTGTTACTTATTTTTAATTTTATTATTAGCAGGCTTCCCTTGGTTTTCTTATTATTTTTTTTTTTTTTTTAATTCATCAATTGTCTGTTTTTCTTTAGTATTTTCATTTCCTTTATTGCTATTTATTCTGCATACATTATATTCACCTAATAATGATTTACCTATTATATTCTCAGCTAACTATTTTATTTCAAAATTATGCCATATCTTTTGTTGTTGATTTTAAAGATCTTAAGAGTTGGAGATTCCAAAATTTGATGGTGCATATCTTTACCCATTAGAGCAATTCTGCAAATGGAAAAACATGTTAGTTTTGAAATGCTTTTTCAAGAATCATAATTCTGTATAAGTATTTTTGCTTCACTCAAAAAAACCAATTCCTATGAGAAAATTTTTGAGTGGACATTATTTGTAAAAGTTTTCATTCTATGAGCCTGTTGAAATGGCACCAGTAAAGGTTCAAAGTAAAAGCTGACGAGAATTTTTGAAGTCTTAGGACTATTTCTAATTAGCTAATCCAGAAAAATAACTTCATCCACATTTTGTGTTGACATTCTGCAAAATCTATGCCAGAAAGAATCAAGAATGTAATCTATAATAATTGGGGACAAATTTTTTCTACCATCTTCATGAAATTTTATACTTTTGTCCACTGATGACTTTAATATCTCTTATGTTTTGTAATAAAATATTTGGTTCTTTTATATTTCCTTGTTTAGGCATGTAACAAAAATTTGTAATGCATTTTACATAATCTGCAGCTGTAAAACAGAATTCTCTTAGAAGTACAAATCTTTTATTGTGGAACAATTTTTTCAATGAGTATATTAGTTCACTGCATTTTTATAAATTAATTAGCTATTATTACACGTAGGACAAAGCAAAAACGTGTTACTATCCTCTTGAATGCCACCTAGGAAATGCATCTCATTACTCTCTTTGCTTGTTACCTACTTTTTGTGTTTATGTTCTATTAATCTTTTAGATTCACACAGTTTTGACATTTCTATTTATGTATTCTTATTTTCAATTAATAAATGCAAATAATATCTTTCCTCCATCTGGTTAATCTATTTTGAAATAAAAAAGAAGAAGAAGAAAATAAAAGAAAGGCAAATGCTCAAGAATAGTTTATTGGGTAACGCTAATGCTGTAACAGTGACATGTAGTTATAAGAATAAATAAAATAAAAGTTATAGATGTCAGATTATCAGTGATAGATAATATTAGGCCTAAAAAGTTAGACAAAGTTTTTAAATCGGCTGCAACAAATAACAATGTCATTAAAAAAAATTGTACATATGGTACAGTAGTTTTGTATGTTTATGATGTTGGAGTTTAAGAATGCAAAACAAACAATTGTTTGAATGTTATAAGATTTAGTGAGAAGCTTAGGCATATATTTGAGGCTAGATCAGAAGGAAAATGGGAAAGAGAAATGTCGATAATAGTATTGGAGGAATATACATATAGCAACATGAATTGGACCTATGATCTGTTCCATTTATAGTTTATAACTGTTTCTACCAGTTTCTTACGTTTTTCTTCAGCTCTGTTTCCTTCTGACTTGTAACTTAAATGTTTTATAGCATTCTTTGAAAATAATTGTATGTACTTGGTCGTGTTTATGTGATTGTAAAATCTGTACTCACCTAAGAGTCTGAATAGTTTCATTTTGGTCCTTAGTATTTGTTTTGATTGTTGCTTTAATAAGGATCAATTTTTGCTCAGGGAAATGCAACAGATGTGTTTCAAAACAATTTCTTTTCTTACTTTTTTTTTTATTGTATACATAACTATACCATTTACATCAATTACTAGTAAAAATTGTCCATTTTAACCTGCAGGTGCATCTATAAGAAATCTTGCTTCCTAAATGAGTAAAAGTGTTCATCTTTATAACATTTTATCATGAATGAAAATTTTGGCTCTTAAGTTTTGAAATTTATTAAAAAGGTAAGAAAAATACAAATTACAAAGAGTCAACCACCAATTTAGCCCAGGCCATTTTATTTCTAACCCAATTGCAAAAATTATTAATACTATAATTGCTTTTATTCTAATGCCGTTATCTAAACTTCCACCTTGAATACCTCAGTCTCCAGTCCTTGGTTCATCAGTAACAGCCTACTGGAATTCCATGGGACCGAGCTCTGACCCAATCCAAGGGACTAAAATAAAATATTTTAATTACTCTACCTGTACCATTATTTTATCAACAAGCTACAGTCTTTACAAACTAGTAATTCCTTTATTTCTTAAATACCTACTATAATGCTATATTTATTCACCTTCTAAACAAATTCCATCATCACAGATTCATTAATTTAAATAAATTAAAAATGAATTCCTAATTAAGTGCATGAACTTATTTTTATCTAATGTAATAAAATTTATTATACATTTTGGGTGCATATACTAAATAAGATAAATGTTATACTTCAGTTATATTATAAAAATATATAGAATACTACTTATGCTTTACACTAGATTCTATTAGAATTTGAAAAAGTAGAGTCTAGTATAAAAGAGAGTAGTATTCTGGGAAATTCTTGTCCATCAATTATTTTGTTTCTTTAGAATTGAAGAATTGGGTAAAATTTCTTGGGGAGCCTGGCCATTCGCAGGCTAATGACACTTTTCCAATAGGAATCATCTCCTCCTTAAGACTTGATTAAAAATTAAATTATTTGTATTAATCTGTACAAAGTAATATGGCTAAAGATTCAATCCAGGCTCTTTATTTGCCATGATCATACACCAAAATTTCCTTATTATCTGAACATACAACTATTAAATATCTTTTAAGTTATTTAATTTACTTCCCTTCTTAGTACCCAATTCCATTAATTTTTAACTTAACCCAAGAAATCTCCTACATTCCTGCTATTTTTGCTGAAAATCCCATCCTGTCCCTTTGTACTGAAAACACTGTATGTTCCATATCTTCCTTTCCCCAGCATATTCGACATTGATTTTGAGCAAAACCTTTCTTATTCCTTTTAATCTCTACACGCCTGCTCTTACCCATGCAATGCTCTCTTTGTTTTTTGCTTGATTTGTTTATATACTTCTCTCTATCTCATTTATTTTTTATTGGTATATAAAATTCCAAGGATATTTTACCTGCTATCTTGCTAAATAGTTTTTGTATTTCTATATCTTGCAATCTTTTCCTTGCACCTTTCCAAAAACCATTTACATTGTTCTCCTTCCTCCAAATAACCCCCAATCCATAGTACTCCAAAATAATCCTAAGCCTATTTATTCACCCATTGCTCCTTAAACTCTTTTCTTGAAATTCTAAGCATTTTCTTAACACATTTCTTTTATTTAAATTTAAAATTCTAAACCAATATTTAAGATGTTTCTCCCCCCCCCCCCCCATAATTGCACCTTACCTTGCCACTCTTCATATTTCAATTTGAGTAAATTCCTTTGCTGTCACACTTAGTAGTCTTAAAATTTCCATACAAAACATCCTATGCACAACTTCCACAATTTCCCATCCTCTTTCTAGTCAACATATTTCAATATTTGGCCTCAACCACCATATTATATCATTTTTATAGTCATTTAACATTTATATCTGATATTCTATATTTACAACCTCTAACTGCTGCCATTGCTCCTTTCCCTTTTGCCAAAGCTAATTTCTTCTTCTCCCATTTATGCCCCCATTGACTTAAACTCCTAAATAAATACAATCCCTAACTACCTTATACTCGTTTTCTCCTTTCCTCCATTTCTCATATTTACTCAATTTTGCCTCTTTCTTTGAGTCTTCTTCTGATTTACCTAAAGCTTCATATCTATTTGCTGCAAAGATTGCTTTAAATTAATTGTTGATATGGATCCTACAACTAAGTCATCTGCATATAATAACCCATGTATTGTAAATTATTAATAACTGGCAATGAATTGTTAGTTTCCTATCTCTTTTATTATACAATCAACGAACAAATTAAATAACATTAGGCTTAACTTACGCCCTTGCCTTAACCCCTTTTCTTGATTTATTTCTTGTTACCAAATCCTTCTCCTGCTTTCACACAGAAATATTTCTTTTGCACAATGCTTTTAAAATATTCACCATGTGATAGCTTACTCCCTTATTCAATAATTTAACCCATAAAATTTTTAACTCTATGCAATCATACACTTTCTCTAAATGGCATGTACAGTTTTCCTCCGTTATCTTTTAACTGTTAATTCATTAATGACTTTATAATGAATATATTATGCACCATGCTTCTCCCGCTATGAAATCCCATTTGAAAATTGAGAGAATTTTATATTTCTCAACCCAGTTTTGTAGCCTATTTGCCAAGATTCCTGTAAAAACTTTTGCATCATTCGGTAATAATGGGATAGCTCTAATTTTTTTTGCATATCTATACTTTATATATTGGGTAAATGATTGCTTTCCTGCAATTTTTGGTTCATTTTCCTTTACCATAATTAAATTAAACAGTCCTGCAAGTAACTTAACTCTGTTTATGTCACAAAACCATTGGTTCTCAGACTAGCATGGCAAACCTAAACATATAATTTTTATTGGAGCATATTTTGAATTTGAATTCTTCAGCTAAATTAATTAGATAATAGAGTGTAAATTTTCTTCATAATCTTATAGTATCACCTGATTACCAGTGAATAAGAGTGTGTTAATTAATATACATAAGATTATAGAGAAATAAAGCAAGGGGTCAGCAGGAAAGCTGGTTATCACTTGTGTTATTTAATATACATCTGAGCATGTTGATCTAATGGTCATGTTGATTCATATAAGTGTAATGGGAGGAATAATAGGATAGCAATGAATATATAAAATAATTAATATAAATAATATAAAATTATTACAAATTTTTAGTTTATAATATTTTATAGTAAATGTAAGTCATATATTTTTCAAATGCTATAATGCAACAATGTTATTAAATGACTAGTGGTTGGGTGTAATTTACATAATAATTTTGAAGATATTTACTAAAGCTGTATCTTTTTGCATAGCAAAAGTCACAATTGCAGAGTATTTGACATGCTATTTCTTCTGATTTTTCACATATACATATAGTCATTCTAATGCTGAATACCATATCTCTGGAGATAACTTTTAAATTTTTCATGACCACAAATAAATGAGTCAAAACATGGGCACGTTTAAATTTTTTTTTGCTTTCAATTGATAAAGAACAGGGGGGAACAAGAAATCCTTGGTGAAAGTTCCTTTTGCAATGCTTGTGCATGCTGCATTCCAATTATTTTTGATGTCCTTCTTAGTAGTGATTTTTATATATTTAATCAAGCAGGTTGTAAAACATCTTGCAGAATGTTTTGCAGTAAAATCAATCTAATGTATATCAATCAATCTTATTATCAATGTATAATTTTTTTCTAATCTAATTAGAACTGATCTTTCATTAGAGAAAATTGAGGGACTACAGGTGAAGGAATAACTTACGGCAAGATAGAATGATGACTTATAGATCAACTAGTTTAAAGATGTCTGGGAGGGTTTTTAAAATTAGAACTGAATAAATATGGTAGAGGGTGGCACAATAACAGAGGAACTCCTGCTAGTGTTCCTATACCTATACATTTAGCAAAGAAACAATTAGGGTATCTGTTTCAATTGGATAGCACAATGAGCCTTTTAGGCTGATGTGCGGGAGGTCAACAAACTCCAATAAACCTCCTTTTGCCAAATGAAATAAATTTAACATATTTTCATAACTTGGCATTTATGAAAATTACTGTGCATTGTTTGAGAACCATAACTTTCTCATGGTTAACAGTGTTCCGTATGCTCTGTCCTAATGGTATAATGGTGACGGTGTATAAAATCACTGCTATAGTAGTGTAATCATATACGGCTGATCTAAGAATTTATTTTCAATGGGAGGATCCTGTTTTTAAGATATAGTTGGAGGAATATAGTTATTTTTGATATGGATACTTATGATTAATTTAATGCTGTTGTATACCAAAACACTATTTTGTAAAGTAAATGGCTTCCAGAAATAATTAATTTATTGTTCAATTCCTTAACATTCCAAGTTTTAGAATTTGTGTTCTTTTACTTTATTGGTATGATTGGCTGGCAGCACTGAAGGATTCAAAATGGTTGCATACAAAAAAACTATGCTAAATAATTCTGCTTTTCAATAACAGCTATTTTAAATGGAGAGATGCTGGCTCTAGTTTTCCAGCTAAATAATCTTACATTATTTAATGAATACACATTACTGTTTGAACTTACGCCTATATCTAATGTGATAAAATTAATAGCATGCAGGGTCCAAGTTGTAGTGTAGGTCAAAATTGTTTTATTTTATCTTGTCAGAGGATTGAGATCCAGTACTGATTCTTTTTATTTTCATTCTTTAGCTTCCATTTTTTTTGAGTAGTGTTTAACGCCCGTTTTTACTACTGAGGCACCACAGGCGGTGGACACTGATGATACATGAAATGAAATGATAAATTGGGAAAAGGATATATATTTTAAGGAAGGAAGCGTTCCAGGCCTAAGTTTAGGTACCTCCCCGGCATTTGCCAGTTATGAAGACTGAGGAAAACCTGGAAAAAACCCCAGTCAGGGAGGACGGTCCTGGCGGGATTCGAACCGCAGACCTCCCGCTCACGAGTCCGTGTCTTAACGACCTCGGCCACCCGTGGCGGTTTAGCTTCCATGAAATTATATAGTAACACTGACATAACCTGAAATGAATAAGAAACATGCTTTATTTTATAGATTTAATTTCAATTAGATCACACATTATTTCTTGTGTGTATCGTCAAACCAGGTAAAACAGCAGCTAAAAGAAAGTGTATGCAGTGGGAAAGCAAGAAGAAAGAAAATTAGAGACAACAAAATTGTAAGAATAAAAGGAAAGCAAATATGAGCAAAGATGAGATGGAAACACAAAGGAAGAAAAGGCATGAGAACAACAAAGGTGCAGAGCTATACGAGGTCTGTTCAAAAAGTATCGCAAATGTTGTGTTTTTTCAAAAAGTATTTATTTATTCATGAATATCTATTTTGTCCCCTTCAAAGTAATCCCCACCAGATATTATACACTTGTGCCATCGTTTTTTCCAATCCTCGAACCACTTTAACAAATCGTTTTTTGTGATCTTGTTCGGCTCCTCCTTCGGTGCCGTCTTTATCTCCTCAATCGTGGCGTAGCGTCATCCTTTCATGGGCCTCTTCAGTTTTGGGAACAAAAAAAGGTCACGGGGCCAGGTCTGGGGAGTACGATGGCTGCGGCATCATAAGTGTGTTGTTTTTGCCCAAAAATTCGCGCACAAGCAACGATGTGTGAGCAGGGGCGTTATCATGGTGCAAAAATCAATTTTTATTCTTGCACAAATCCGGGCCTTTCTGGCGGATTGCTTCGCGCAAATTGCGCATAACTTGCAGGTAATATTCCTTATTGATCTTTCTACCCTATGGCAAGAACTCATGATGCACCACGCCCCTGCAATCGAAGAAAACTGTAAGCAAAACCTTCACATTCAACCGAACTTGGCGCGCTTTTTTCGGTCTTGGCTCGTGTGTCAGCATCCATTGGGATGATTGAGCTTTTGGTAAAAATCGAATGGCACGAGGCAATCGATATGTTTAGGTCCTCAGCTACTCCTCTAACGGTGATTCGACGATTGGCCAATACTATTTTCTTCACTTCTTCAATGTTTTCGTCTGTCGTTGACGAGCTCGGGCGTCCGGGGCGCTCTTCGTCGTTCACATCCTCTCGACCCTCTGAGAACATTTTGTACTACCGATAAACGTTGCTTTGGTTCAAGGTAGCTTCACCATATGCCACAGTCAACATTCGGAATGCATCCGCGCACTTAATTTTGTTTTTCACACAAAATTTGATACAGTTTCTTTGTTCCATTTTTTTGAAATAGGCAAAAATCGAAGAAGAGCCAAAACACGTCCAAGCAAAATAGCTGTCAGCAATTAACTGTACATTCAAAATGGCCGAGCTTGTCAACATAAGTGGGGGACATGAGTATCAACATAACCCCACAAAACAATCGAAAATCGAATATACGTAGCCCGCGGTAATTCAAAATTCGCGATATTTTTTGAAGAGACCTCGTATTTATAGTAAGAAACTTAGAGCTTCTAATATTCCATAGTCTCCAAGCAAGACGCTGAATTCTTCTCTTGGAAAGGCTATGCAAGAGCGAAAAAGAGTTTACCAGGAAGTGCAAGAAAAAGCCCTGCCGTTGTTTTCAATCTTGCCAAGAAATTTTCACCCTAAATGTTAGAGACAGATTCTAAGAAAAAGGAGACAGCAATTACTGCAGAAACAATAGAAGCTATTAACAAATATGAACAGGATGATGTTTCGTGTGTGTGGGGGGGGGGGGTGGCGGGGTATAGAGAGTTCTTTATTAGAAGTGAGGATGACAAGAAGGAGAAAGTACAGAAACAATATTTTACGTGAAACTTAACTATTCCGAAAGGCATATTGGAGCGAGGAATGCTCTTGCAACCATAGCATGTTTGTCTTCTTGCAGATACACTGAACAATTTGTCTGTGTACATATCATGATTAGCTTTGCAGTAATTAACACCCATACCCTCGGAGCTCTTCAGAGTTCATCAAGAAGATTGTGGAGATGGAGAGAAAGTCTGTTGGGTAAAGTATGCAAAACTAAGCTTTATTCAAAGATTAAAGAAAAATTAACTAAGGAGATGCTATATGAATATAAATTTATTTCCATCACACGCAACATTATAATTAACACATTTCCATAATTTCACAATTAAAGAAATACTATTACTAAGTCTTTATTATATTGCCAACAAATACTATATTAATTTATTTAGCACAAATTATAGCACAAAGTACGCTGCTTTTCCCATCATCAAAAGTTGGGAGCTGGTTTTTTTTTTTTTGATTGGTTTATTTACGGACGCTCTTTAACATCTCAGGTCATCAGCGTCCCATTCAACTCAGGGCGTGAAACGGCCGACAAATTTTGCTCAGAGGCCTCTCTTTCAGGCTTGAGGTTCTTTATCGTGCCGCAAATGTACGACACGGGACCCACAGCTTTACTTCCCTTCCGAAGGAAGCCATACTTTAGATTTTTACGCTTTAAAAAATCCATCGGTCCTGGCCGGGTTCGAACCCGCGTTCTTGGGTGTAGGAGGCAAGTATGGTAATCATTACACCACCAGGACCGACGAGGGAGCTGGAGAGATGGCCAGTCAGAGGAAAGTGCTGATAACGAAATGTGTCAAAGGAGTGCATTGTCCACAAGTAAGCTGCACATGTAAACAGAGCCTGTGCTTGGGCATGATGCATTTAGAAAAAGTTGACCATTTACAGGCTGAAGTTAATGTGCTTAACATTTCATAACTTAATAACGAATTAATAAAATATAATTGAACAAATTCATAGACTTCATTTCAGATCACTACATAGCAATAAACTTTATATAAATTTGTCTGCCTATTAATGCATGCATTAATTAAGATTTAATTTTTAATTACAGGAAGTAAACATTAGCAGGCTTTGTGTTGTAGTTTATATCGCTGAGGTGTATTTACAAATATCACAAAAGGAGGTTGCCTCGTCGGCCGTTTCACGTCCTTTATTGAATGGGACGCTGATGACAGATGTTAAATAGCGTCCGTAAATAAACCAAATCAACAACAAAACGTAAAACTGTTGCTAAGAGAGAAAAAATGTTAGTGGAGAAATTGATATGCAAACGTTGCTGAAACATGCACTTATGACCTTTTCTTCCTTCACTCTTGAACCTAAATTGAATGGAACGCTGATGACCTGAGACGTTAAAGAGCGTCCGTAAATAAAACAAATTAAAAAAAACTGCTGCACAGAAGATCGATGGGTTCACCAGCGGGGGGAAATCTGCACACACTGGTCGTTCGTCAACATCGCGGTCTCCCAGGAACATTGATGACTGATAAGCGCATAACCTTTGATGAACTGGAATGTTAGACAGGACTGGGGCGCGCAATCCTGCATACGATTTGAATATGAAAAATGGTTTGCGCACTTTAAGTTCCATGGGACGTGACAGAGACGCAGGAAAATCAAAAGAATTTAAGTCTTTGGTGAACTACTGGAAATGTCTGATGAAGATCCGAATTTTTTTTAGAGAAACTGATGACTGATTTCGAATCATGGTATCATAACCACATCAGAGAAGAAAGTCAATCCATACAATGGAAATGTCCAGGGAGTCCTCGACTAAAAAGTTCGTTCTGCTCCATCTGTGAGTAAGCAGGTAATAAAATTTCACCACACATTTTGGGACACTTCAGGCCTATTGATAATGGACTGATTTCCTCAAGGAACCACTGTCAATAGCGAAACCCTTACACGGCTGAGACGCAGGATCAGCGACGGCGAAACGTTAAGTGGTGAACAGGAATGTTCCTTCTATATAATGCGTGGCCCCACAACAGCGAAAAAATTAGCATGGCTGGGATTCATTGTTCTGCCTCACCCAGCAAAATCTCCGGTTCTCGCTCCATCTGATTATGCCTTATTCGACAACATGAACTCTGAGATAAAAAGTTCCGCAATAACGAGGAAATTCGACCAGCTGTCCACGGGTGGTCGGGAAGTACTCCTAAACATTGGTTTTACGATGCCATAACGAAGTCACCAGGAAGAGGTCAACGGTGCATTAACGTTGATGGGGAGTATATTGAGAAATTCCATGTGCATTCAACTGTTAACATAATAATTAAGGTACAAAAAATGTACTATTATAGACCATCCAAGCGCACCTTGTAATAAATTTCAATACTTTATGCCAGGCGTCCACTACAGTAGCAGAGACGTATGCGAATTTTTGCATTTACAGCAACCGTTCGGTCCACTAACAGAAAAGTACGATATTACCAACAAATCATGAAAAGACTGCCACTCGATACACCACATAAACAGCTTGGTCTTTTCCGTGAACGAGATAGTGTTTATTTCTTAAATTTTAATAAAAAGTTCTAAGGGATTAATTTAAACAAGTCTCCAAAAGCAGTTCACTATAGAAACAATTAAAGATGTTATTTGAACTGCAATTATACATAGGTATGCATTTATCATAAACGTCACTAAGGATTTTCAGTTTAATTCTTGTTGGTGCATTTTGCAGCTAACGAAATTGTGAACAATAACCTGATGCAAATATTGGGCAGAAGTAAAATACATATGAACCGTGGAGAATATTCCGCAAAACAATTGAGCACATTTTGTGACTTGATCGCGCTTGCGCGTTATATTCGCCCAAATTTTCCCAAAGTTTCGATAACAATATGTGATACCGCACTCACTACGTCACATCCCAAGTACTTTATTTCTTAGATAAAAGAGTTTATCATTATTTTCGGGAGTGGCATTGTGCTCGACATTTGAGAGGACTTGGCGATTTCGACATCGGATCAAGATTCATATTGTAATCATGCAGTAAGGTTCATTTCACTTGTGGGAGGGGAATTAACTTTTGTAGGCTTTATTGCCCCAGGGCCACTCGTACATTAATTTTCGTATCCTTTAGCCCGCAGTTTCTTAAGTTCTATCTAACCGAGCCTTCCTTTTAACTTTTCTTGAAAACTTCCTCTGTGCTCCGCCAATTCTATTTTCGTCTTGTTTCCCCGCGGGTGCGCGACTCTACCATCCGTACAGTAATTGATAGACGCTGCTCCTTGGAATTTACTTGTCTTCCGGAGAGCACGTGCCTTCTTGTAGATAACTTGGTTAGTAGGTCTGGGATCGAGTCCTGAGGTAGAACTCGAAGAAGGCCTTATTTATAATGCTCCCAATGAAGTTTTACACATTGCAAAGAAAAATGGCTTGCGTTGCACCTGAAACTAGCAAATTTTGCATAGCAGGCAATTATTGACGTAAAACCGCGTAGTATTCGGTGCCATACACTATTGCAGGCACCCATTTGAAGTTTATCTATCATACCATGCACGAGTTACTACGGGCCTACGTCCGCGGGCAAATCGCGCGGGGCCAAGGTCGCACATTCGTGGCAACCTGACAAAATGCGTACAGTATCGATTTTTATTTCATTATGAGTACTAACCTGTGTTACATTATTGCTTTCACGGTTTTGTCGCCCGTTTTACGGCAGCTGACGGGTCGGCAGTCAGAGCGGTAACTCGCGCCGGAGCGGGTATAATATCCTATCTGTTAAATCAAAGTCTGCAATTGTAACGAAAATAATCTTCTTATGACAAGAGATGCTGCATATGTGTCCTGTTACATTCACTCGTTTCTCGCATCTTTTTAGAAAATTTTTACTCACACGCATCAGTTAATCTGTCTAAACTGAGTCAATTTAAACTTAAAAGCATACAAGGTTTCTGTTGCGATGGCAGGGGCACTTGTGGAATTAGCAGAGCAAACAGGGGCACCGTTTTACTGTAGGGCATGTTTTCAGAGCGGGTGCCACATCAGTTAAGTGAGGTACAGAAATAGATAATCTATGAAACATGTCGCATCAATCTGGCGAGATATCGGGAAGACATCCACCTGTTCGATAGGGCAGGGCATTCGCACCCAGTGCTTTTCGTAGCTATATTTGGCATTGTCGTGCATTCCTACCGCTGAGAAAGGCTATTTTCAAATAGCTACGTAACCTGCATTCATGACCACTGTCGCTCACCAACTGAACTTCAGGGCGTACTGAGACATGCGACTCTGCTCACATACACAATCTGGTGGTTTCATTGGAAATACATTAAATACACTTTCAATCCACATATCTTAGATTTTTGCGTTTTCCTTTTTTTTTTTCGCGAGAAAAAATGTCAAGTAATGGAGCTGCTAATAAGACAATATTACGAGGGTGATTGGATAAGTAATAACTAATATAGGACAACAGCAATATATGTATTTATGGTTATAAAGTTTGCTTTCTATTGCCACAAGAAATTGTAATGTTAAATCATTACAAGCCTTTCGAGTGACTGTGAAAAATAGATAAGTTGGAAATTCATGGTATGATTCATTTCTTCTTTCTGAAGAGAAAAACAGCAAGGGAAATTCATTAGAGACTTTTTCCTACATTGAGTGACGTATGCCTTTCCTATGAAATCGTTTGACTTGGGGTAAAAGAGTTCAAACGCGGCAGAACAAGCATCAAAGACGCACCACGTCCTAGAGCTCCAAAATCAGCGAAAACACAAAAGGAAGGGAGAAATCATTATGCAGAGTACTACCCGTCATTTTTGAAGAGGCTGAAGACGGCCATCTTTGATGAACATCTAAGTTTCGGAATCAAAATGCCTCGGCTTGACACAAAAGGCAAATAAAGAAGTCATACAGGTGTCAAAAGAGTATTTTGAAGATCTCGAAGAAACCTCCACCAGAGAATCACGTACCTGGAGAAGCGTTGTACTTCGAGGGAACTATATCGTAAAATAATGTACGTTTTTCTCTTTAATATCAAACCAGCTTCGTATTAAAGAATGTGTTTTCTACGTTTGCAGTGTTTTTACTAAGGCTGACGTAGTCATTTATTCTCCAACACAACCGCCACGGGTGGCCGAGGTCGTTAAGGCACGGATTCGTGAGCGGGAGGTCTGGGGTTCGAATCCCGCCAGGACCGTACTCCTTGACTGAGGCTTTTTCCAGGTTTTCCTTAGTCCTCATAAATGGCAAATGCCGGGGAGCCTAAACTTATGCCCGGAACGATTCCTTCCTTAAAAATAAATCCTTTTCCAATATGTATCATCCGTGTCCATCGCCTGTGGTTCTCTGTAGCAGAAACGGGCGTTAAACACCATTCATTATTCTCCAATACTAGAATTGGGGCGAATGTTGCTAAGGTGTCTGCGAGTCGACCGTACAGTGCGATCGGGGTGCTTTGTATGTAAACAAAACAGGTTTTGAGGCACGAAGACTTCGGTGAAAGACAAAACTTGCACACTCGTTGAACATGTAAACTGAAACCTATTTCTACAAAGTGCAGAATGTGAAAGAAAGCATACGCGTCCTGATACCACACCTCTTCCTCTGATCCAAATTGCGTACCATGCTGGAATTTTGTCCGCGAAGCCTGTTTTATCTCTAGTTATCATTGAACATCGAACATTTCCACTCCCCGAGCAAAGTTTTCTTTGGAATGTTCACCTGCTTTGCAGAAGGGGAGGAAGAACTGTAGGCGTGTGTATGTGTAAACAGATAATATGGAAAGAAGTGATTTTAATAAAGTACATGCAATTTTCTTGCGGTATTGTGTAAATGAAACAATCATTAATGGAGAAGAATGCTTTCTTAAACATTAAATGCAACATTTTATAGTTGGTTTCTATATTTTCTGTGAGAATATAAAAATATAATTTTCAAAGCTTAATTAAGTTTTCACTCGTCAACAAAATATAAACCGCCACGCGTGGCCGAGGTCGTTAAGGCGCGAACTCGTGAGCGGGAGATCTGGAGTTCGAATCCCTCCAGGACCGTCCTCCCTGATTGAGGGGTTTTCCAGGTTTTCCTCAGTCCTCATAACTGGCAAATGCCGGGGAGGAGGGTACCCTAAACTTAGGCCTGGAACGTTTCCTTCCTTAAAAAAAATATCCTTTCTCAATATTTCTTTTCATGTATCACCAGTGATCACTGCCTGTGGTGCAGCAGTAGGTTAAAAGGCATTTGTATCACCGTGTATTTGAAGTTTGATTAATAAACTCGTATATTTTATTTTATTTACCAGCCGTTAATTACCTGGTTTTATATTATTACAGCTTAAACAATAAGTACTGATCTGACACTCGATCAGGTTGATAATATTCAAAACGGTCTTGAGAGTCATGTCTCATTGTTGGTCGATTATCTCAAGTTGCAGGAAATGCTGCATTGTTTCAACGGCTATTGAGAAAGAACTTGAAACTCCTAATTTTTCGAAACCTAGAATGAAATTCGTTATAAAATGCAATCAACATTGTTTTAGGTTTTGTTATAATAATGCAACTAGATACGCACACGTTACAGCAACTGGTTTTTTTTGTACGATTCATGTGCTTTTTTATTAACATCGTCTTACAGTGAAGTTAGTCGGCGATTTTAACAGAATTCCTAGATGTGCGTTCTCCAAGCAGGGAAGCCTTGCGAAAACTTGAAAATGAATTCAGTGAAACTTGTTCTAATCGGGATAAGAAGCGAAGGGCAAAAGGAAGTTGGAGAACGATTAGAATATTCTTTTCAAAAATCTCTCTCACTACTTGCACAACGCAATTTCATTGAGCTCAGCATGGCGAGCTACCAAACTCTTAAAATTTAAACAATACAAAGTCAGTATTGTGCACAAATTGGTACCATGTGATAATGAGGATCTGATTGGATTATGAGGAATGTTAATGATGGGGCGATTGACCCAAATTTAATAATTTTCTCTGTCGACGCAAATTAACTATTGAAGCTCAGAGAAACCATTACATACAGAAAAATTGGGATATGGTGAGCTATTAATGTGCAAAGGATAATAGGACCAATATTTTTGCAGATATCTTAAATTCAGAACGTTACTGGGATTGCATGTTCATTCATTTCTTTAAACAAATGACCGATATTGAATATCAGTATGGTTATTTCCAGCAAGATTCTGTCACTGCGCATACGTCAGTATTAAATTTCATTGAGGAAAATTATGACTATATGGTAATTAATAGGGGGTTATTACGCGTGTAGTTCTGGATCAAACATGCGATTTTTATTTATTTATGAAACATTGTATAGCTCAAACCGCTAAACAGTACAATAACTGAAAGACAAAATCGAGAGAGAAATTAACTCATATTTTGGAAGCCTTATGCGCATGAAAGAACATTTCTAAAAAAGATTCCAGAGTTATGTAGATGCAGGGTCTTGTTATAAGGTACACACCTATTTTTATTGAAGTCGTAATTGTAAGAACCTTAATAATTACAACGGCAGTTCCTTGTACATTTACGGAACGAAAAAGAACCTCAAGCCTGAAAGAAGAGGCCTCTGAACAAAATTTATCGGCCGTTTCACGCCCTGAATTGAATGGGACGCTGATGACCTGAGATGTTAAAGAGCGTCCATAAATAAATCAAATCAACAACAAAGTGAGTGATTCCGGTTGCCTAGATATTTTATCCCATTGCTCGGGAGTAGAGTTCTGGCTTCCGCTGCTTCAGATTCGCTGCACGGCTGGCCAACTCGTGCATGAAAGACTCGCTATTCACAGTACCAGTGCCAATGAATGAATCATATCAGTTAATAGCTGACCTGTATAGTTAACCAGAGCTCCCCAATCGAAACGATACGACCCTTGAGGGTATTTACTACTACCCTTTTACTGCTGTTTGTGCATGCCTTGTATGGCGGTATTATTTTTATTTGGATTATTTAAGGACATTTACTATCTCTGATTATTAGCGTCCGATTCTATTCTGGACTTGAAACTGCCGATACATTTTGCTGAGGTCCCTTCTTTTAAGCTTTATGTTCTTTTACGTGCCGTTAATATACAACGAGGGACCAAATGCCCAGGTAGGGTTGAAAGACCATTGCTCAGGTGCGTGCAGTATGAATGTTAGGTTTGTTTTTAATGCCTTTTTAATTTTTTTGACTTCTTTGTTTACAGTTGTGCACTACTTCTAGGCAACTGACTGGTTGATGGATATTACGGAGAAATTGGTCTAATTTTACAGGATTCAGCACCAAATGCATCTAACAAAGAAACCGTTTTTATTCCTCATAATCGAAGCTCTCTTTCAAATTTTGTTAATAGACACAGTGCGAAGAAAAAATTATTAGCAAAATGTGAGCTACACAAGATCTATACAGCAAGTTGTGTTATGCATGTCATCTACCTGCCCAGGCGCAACTACTGTGTATAATTTTCATTCTCTTATATGTTGTATCGCTGCTTATTTTTTGCGCCTATTATTTTCTTTGCATTTTCTGTCGGCGCTCAAAATTTGAAAAGGGATTTCTATATGAGGGGTAAAATTATGTTTCCCTTTTGAGAAATGGAACAATACAAAATCTACTAGCGAAATACCTTTACTAATGCTATTTACTCGCATTTCTGCTTACATTAGCATTGCCAGCATGGTTGGGCAGAAAATGAGAATTATAGAACAATTCTTCAAATTCTTCCTTTGAAAACAGAAACGCAGTTTCTTAATCATGTTCTAAAATTACCTTTGAGCCCTTTAATCTGTTTTAAATGTGTCTTCTTGTGAAATCAATTTCAAATCATATTCATCATAACGTACAGATACATAGTGGCTAAAAAAAAAAAAAAAAAAAAAAAAAAAAAAAAAAAAAAAAACTTTTCTATAACCTATATATGACTCCTAAAATATATTTTTAAAATAGACTTTTGTGGCAAAACATGGTGATTTTTTGTTTGTTTCATAGTTTTCTTACTGATGAAAATTACGTATAAAGTAGGTAATACTAGTCAATCTTTATAACTAGCCTTAATGTTTCGCAGACTTGCGAAATACTACAGATACACTGCATTTTGGTAAGGGTAATTAAATTTGTGAGTGAAAAAAGTAGAAAAGCGCGTTTTATGATATGAAAGTACCTCAGGTTTTTCGTATTAAAACGATAAAAAGGGAGTTTATTCAGGCACTTGAAATCAGTTCTCCCCGGGTGCTAACAAGATGCATAAAATTATTGTTAAAGGGGGGGGGGACACAGCGACAGAATATAAAAGCATAATATACGAGGATAGGTCCATAAGTTTCTGGCATCGTCGATAAGGATTATCGCCCTCACAAAACCCTTATCTGATGTCATATCTTGTCTGTGAAGTAAATAATTTCAGCTGTTACTTCCGCTCCGCTGCGCGCATTCATGTAACCTTGGTAGCTTGTCAGAAAACATATTTTTGCTCTTGTGCGAGCTGTCATTTTCTTATTCGGCAATGAAACGCAGTTAAATGATGACCTACGTTGTCCACGCCTCATTAAGCGGCGACTTCTGTCTTTTCGCCGTAGAAAAAGGTTTCAGATTGCTTATGACAGAAAGAGAATGCAAAAAGGCTGCTTTTGGTAATCCTGAAAGAGGACTTTGTTTTGCACCTTTTGTGCCTTTTCAACAACATACAACATGTTACTAAAAGTTAAACTAAATACTCTTGATACTTAATCTTCCACAGTTTCAGTTGAAATACAGTTATTGTAATACAAAACTATAGAATGAAGTTTTTCACTAAAAGGATAGGAATAATTTCTTCCTTTTCTTTCATCTGTTATATTTGTCTTTCTTTTTCTGATAATATTTTACTGCTAATGATCTCTTAAGGCGCGGACTCATGAGCGGAAGTTCTGGAAAAGGACCGTTCTCCCTGACAGGCTTTTTTCCAGGTTTTCCTCAATCCTCATAAATGGCAAATGCCGGGGAGATACTCTAAATATAGTCCTGGAACGATTCCTTCCTTAAAAAATATCCTTTCCCAATATATCATTTCATCTCATATATCAGTGCCCACCGCCTGTGGTGCCTCAGTAGCAAAAAACGGGCATTAAACACCGTTAACTGCAGCGACTTTTGTACATAAAGCGTGAGCACCACCACGTCTAAATCTTAGGCGTTAATATCCCTTTTTGTTTGGGTTTTTCCCCCTTCTTTCCAAGTTTTAACACCTATAGTGTTTTTACTTTCATCCACTCTAGACTTGTTTCGGTTATTTGCGTTAACTTTCGAGTATCAATACTTGAAACACACAAGCTATTATTGTCATATATGCAATGACTCCTGGTCAGTACCGGGACGATGGGAGCCCTCATCCTGCTGTTTTGGATAACACTGTGTATGACTACGAGATTGACCCCTAGAAACATTGTTTAACTTTGATGGACCAAGTCGCAATGCAAGCCTTGCCAGAGCTGAAGAAGTGCAGACTGGGAGGAATTCCAAAGGCCCACGTTTCTTGGCACGCTCTTCACGTTCGTCCGTCTCCGCTATTATTGTATGGGGAGGGAGGGATTTTCCACCACTGCTGCTGGACTATTAATGCGTTAACAGTATACGACCAGCTCTCGTATCCATTTCCTTTATTTCTTCGTTTTTATTTATAGTTTTGTCCCCTGCCTAAAACGAGGTCTTAAGAACAAAAGAATGATTCACGTGCCATTTGGTTCAATCGTTCTAAATAAAAGCTGAACATTTACGATCAATATTATAAGTGCCATATTTTGTCATTATTGGCTATGTGTTAATTTAGCGTCTGCTGGAAATGAAGGCAGTTTTAAATACCGTTTGGGTTTATACTATTTTCCCTCTCTTTCCTTGCTCTCAGTCATATAATCAAAGCTTTAGCGCTTTTGTTATCCCGGGTTTTATAGAGTAAAAAATCATCCATTTTTAATAATCAATGCCATCAATCTGAAGATTAAATCAATGGAATACGTTTTATGGTGCAAGTATGAGTTCTGTCTGCCAGTTTAATGATAGACTCACATTAGATGTTACAATTTTTAAATATTTCAAAAACTATTCAACGAATTTTCGTATATTTTTTAAATCTGTGCAATAAAGAATGGGTATTATTATTTTGTGTATTTTTTCATATTTAGTATAGATGATTTGAAAAAATAAATTTGCAAACAATAGAGCCATATGACAAGATATCGTTTTCTATCATAAAATTGTGAACATAGATTTTAATATGTACGAGTAGAACAGAAAATGTTGGAAATTGAAAAGAAACATATGTTAAATTTTGCATAAGTATTAGAACATTTTTTTCCTCTGCTACATATTAACATCTACTTCAAAATAATAGTCTTATTCCTCAAAAAACACACAAAATATACAAACAAAAATATACAGACTATAGTTTCAGAAAAAGATATGTAAAAGCGAATCTCTTTTTGTTGCGTTATTTTAAATAGTTTCTTTTTAAAATATTTTTATATCTATATCATATGAAAAATATTGAATATAATAATCCCCATACAATATAACATGTTTAAAATTCATTCAATACTCTTATGTTACGTTAAACACGATTAAATTCTTAAGTACTCTTTCTCTATAAAGAGGTTTCTGGATTATTTAGGGCTACATTGCCTTGAGGGCAAAGGGCAAGAAGACTTACAAACTATGGTCGTCTCTGTTGAGAGGAGAAAGAGGTTAGTGGTGAAGAGGGAGAAATTTCGGAAACTACAAATATTTTATATTTACGTATTGTTTTGAATTTATTTTTTCTGAAATTTTTAGCCTACTACGAAAACGTTATTATAACTCAAGACACTTTTTAATTCAGAATGATCAGCATTAAAATATAATACGTCTATTATGTTTGCCTTTGTCTTCCATAGTACTTCATGTATGAAAAATTGTTACAGCATTCGTTTGTTTGTTCGAAAATGACTCGAGGGAACTAAATTTCTTGAGGAATGGTTAACTAATCCAAAGCCAACTGCAGTTTTCCTTAACACACCAGAAACTCCGATGGGGGGCGTAGCAAGAAGAGTACTGTTTTGGAAAGCTAACCATGACATTTCACCATAGGCTGTCATTTATCTCGCTTTGTTCCAAAAGCTCGCGAGGAACTTTTCCTGCCAATTTTTAAGCACGAAATAATTTGGCGGATGAACTTTGGCTTTTATTTTTTTGTTATTTTTTCATAAGTAATAATAATGGAGATGATGATAATAATTTTGATATGGTTTATTTACGAACGCTCTTTAACATCTCAGGCCATCAGCGTCCCATTCAAATCTAAGGCGTTAAACGTCCGACAAATTTTGCTCAGAGGCCTCTCTTTCAGGCTTGAGGTTCTTTATCTTGCCGTAAATGTACGACACGGGACCCACGGCGTTACTTCCCTTCCGAAGGAAGCCATACTTAGGATTTCTACGCCCGAAAAAATCCATCCTCATGCTTGTCAGTACAAAGTGAAGGGCACATACGAGTGTTTAGGTACATTTAAGCCTAAAATCCTGTCATGCACCGTGTCGATATTTTCTGAAATAGTCACAGAGATAGGGTTTTCAACACGGGTGCTTGTGTTTGATCTCCTTTCTCCTTCTCTTAAACTCTGCATCACTTTTTCACGGCAGTGTATTAACGACAATGATCCTTAAATGTATCCACTTTTTCTGCTAGTCTTGTTATGTTCAGGTCACTAATTGCGATGTCCTTACATACGGGAGTTATAAAACAGTGGCAACTGTTATATAGCTGAAAAACAATTTATCCTATAACGAGCATACTCCTTCATTATGAACATTTGTTATTTTGTTTCATTTTATCTGTGTTTCTGGGGAACCGCTGAATACCAATGACCGTTGAGGTCGGGTAAGATCGCCCTCGCTTCTCTTGATTAGAAACGCTTTTCTCTGAGTGCTATCTTTAGTTCGGGGAAGAGATGTGGAAGTTGTTCAAATACCTGCAATCCTCACCAAACTAGTGATGCAGCTGAACAAAGAAATGCAATTTTGCGATACCCATACAAGTCTTGAAACGTGTCGCAGGACTATTCCTGAAGTTAACTCTCTCACTACCCACCTCCAGCAGAAATTGCGAGCATGCTGCATTATCATGACGCATCCACAACAGCAAGTCCTTGTCGAAACACGGACACCCAATATGCCACTAGCCGATATGGCAAGGCTCATTGCCACATGTTTCCCGTCAACTCCTATGAATGTTTAGCATTATTTCGATGCGACATCTGAATTTTTACCTCACGTTCCTTATATTATTCATTGCCTGTGATGCATCAGTAGTTTAAACTGCCGTTATTCCAGTTAACATGTTTAACAGGATTTATACTATTAAGTAAAACACACAAGTTAGCTACGAGTATGAGGGAAAACTCGTTACTTAGAGTGGGAATCTTAATATTTCGCATATTGCATGTTATTTTTGTTATTGCTCTTATATTTAGTTTCGTAATTTAATATCCAAATGACGGTTTTATAATTCTATGCCTGGAGCTAGCTCTGTCGTCGATGATGTAGAGGATGTTTGTGGGAAACCCAGAAGTCGCGCTCAAGCCCCCAGGCAGGTGCCATGGTGGATGCCCTCTAAATATA
The DNA here is from genome assembly GCA_030762175.1 of Metallyticus violacea. Classification (NCBI taxonomy): domain Eukaryota; kingdom Metazoa; phylum Arthropoda; class Insecta; order Mantodea; family Metallyticidae; genus Metallyticus; species Metallyticus violacea. The sequence continues at coordinate 81,121,708 of CM060845.1, forward strand.
GCGCAGAGAAAGGCCGTCGGCAAGGCACAGTGCCATATCCTTGCAGGCCGAGAGTGCCCCTCATCGCCGGGGAGGCTAGTCTGGTAAATAACCGAGTTCAGCGCGGTATCTTATCACCGGATATTTTTATACCGAGAAAAGTGTGATTGTTAGCAGTGAGTTGGTGTACGCCACTGAGCACGTGGCGTGTGTGCCTTGCATTTCTGGTGAACTCTGGTGTTTGAGTGTAGTTTGTGCCCAGTGCATGCAACCCTCAAGTCGGAAGGGAACCTTTAATGCACCATTCATTAAGTTTTCAAGATAAAAGAAAGAGAAACATGACACTTTATTGTTCAGTAGAAACAATGGGTTCTTAACAACATTTACCCCTCCTTAGTGATCCATTTATTTTTAATGTCGCTATAAATCAGTAAAAGCATACAGAGGTTTTCATAAGTAACATGTACATTCCATTAAAATTAAATTTGTTTTTTGAGAAAACATTCAAAAATTGTTTATAAAATCAAAACATTTTTGCAATTTTTTCTGTGCAATTTATGACTCATATACATAAATTTTTTTTGTCATATCTAAAAGAGAATAGCTTCCTCTGTATCGCCGGGCAAAACAGAAACTTACGTTACTATGAATTTGTGATTAATTTAGTAGTAATAATTAGTTCTTGTGTTATGCCATTTCACTGTTACAATAAATACTGTTTTTGTAGGAAAACGAGAGAATTGATGACAGACAAAGAAGTGTAAACAAATGCCGCCAATAATAATTGAAAACGTGATACTTTACTGTGAGCATGAAGAATTTCAAACATTCACATAATTGTTAGCTAATGTTTGAACTCAATATCAATTAGTTTATATCTTTTTGGGCAAATTTTTATACTACATTCTAAAATGCCAAAGTTTTAAATAGTGAAACTTTACCAGCACAACGTTAAAGTATGGGGTTGTCTTGTTCAGAACTTAAATTCCGTTAAAATTTAAGTGAAATGGCAAATTTATTGAAAGGAATAAGCTTTGTCATATGTGTGGTTTTAGAGATATAGGCTTTCATATTAAATGAAAGAGAAATATGGTGTAATTTAAAAATATTACAATAACGTAATAATTAGCACATGGTGATCATACACTTTTCTGTTTTCATCTTTCATATCGGATTCTTTTCTCATGAAACTTTTAGTTTTAATTGAAGTTGTGTCACTTTCGAAAAAATCTGTATATTTTCACATATTTTTGTGCCTTTAACGTGGGTTTTCTCAGATAAAACGGGAAAGTCGGGCAGCTTTTAAAAAGTAATTTAGTAGTTGTAACTCTCTCCTACCTTTCGATCCGCATACCTTACATAGTCAATATATTTGATAACACCGATAATTAGCAAAAAAATTTATAAAACACAGAAAAGTCGAGTAGATCGATAGCGTGTTTTTTCTCAGTAACATTTTATTATTTTCTCGAAATATAACTGTTTCTTAAATTTCTATACATAATGTAGTTATTTGTCTTAAGAAAATATCGTACACAGTTTGTAGATTAAAGTAAACGTGTTAAATGTGACTTATTTAACTTATAACACAAATAAAATACAGCTAGTTTTAAATTAAATAGAGCTACTTAATATAATTTAAATATTAGATTCTGTTGAGGGTGTATATTACTATAAAACACATTTTTGAGGGCGCACAATCTCATATAGCACATTATTAATTTTATGGGTCTTTTTAATAACATACAACTAAACTAAATGCTCAGACATTTATCTTACACAAATTCAATTGAAATGTCATTATTGTTTTTGTAATACAGAACTGTACGTTAAAAGCTTTACGTTGAAAAAATACGATTTCTTATTTTGCAACTTTTAATGTTTTGTTTCCCTATCCGGTTGTTATTAAGATTCGGTTGCTTTTCCAGTTCTTTCGAGGTAACCAGTGAAAGTGGGGAACGCATCGCAAGAATAAAAAGTGAAACAACTGCGCATCGGCTAGATGTTTGACTATTTATTGCCGATGAAAAGTCACAGAGTTACTTCTCCCTTGGTATCCACCAGCACGAAATACGTTGCCAACGAAACGCGGGCTACTGCCAAGGTCGCGCTTACGACCTCTAAAATTCGGGTTTTAGGCCGTTGACAGTTTTAGCCTTGAAAGTTCTAAAGTAGTAATTGTGCACCATATGTAGTGATGAACTGAGAGTCAATTTAGATTTTTTTATCTTCTTCTGACTCCATGAAATGCACGGTAATTTTCTAAAAATAATGAACAGTTTTTAAAATTTGGTTCTATTTTGAGTAAATGATTGTTTTTGCTCCCGGTGTTTATTTTCTATTTTGAAAATGAACTGTCGGTGCACTTGTAAAAATCGTTACACATCTAAAGTGTAAATAAACTCTTTTTTTGCTTACAGAGACGTGCTTAATCATTATAACGGAAATTTTTACAGCATAGTTTGCATGATATTAAAGTATTAAGTTCTTCTGGCACCATTTTTGCTCTCTTAGGGCCGGTTTCTTCAACTGCTTTAAGACTCCAGCGTTTCAAGAAGCTTTTCAAGAGGCCTCTGAGCAAAATTTGACGGCCGTTCAATGCCCTGATTTGAATGGGACGCTGATGACCTGAGATGTTAAAGAGCGTCCGTAAATAAAAAAAAAAAAAAAAAAAAAAAAAAAAAAAAAATAAAATAAAAAAATAAAAAAATAAAAAAATAAACCTTTAAGCTTTTGCAATTTAATATTAATTAACTATAACAGTTGTTGAGGTTCCCGAGTATTGTAAATCGCAAGGATCGAGAAGGCGGAGTCATAACCGAAAAGACTTCTGAACCCACTCCGATGTACTTTTGTTTACGTAGAATAATTAAAACCTGTGGCTCATGCAAAGAATATTTAAAGCAACAGGGGCACAAAGGTGTTCTGATCTCTCTCGTATTTCATCTACAATCCTATAACGACTGTTTTTCACATTCTATACCTTTGTATCTGCTCTTTTGCGTAAATATTTAAAAGTAACTTTTATCTTACAGCCCTTTCTCTGTTATGGACTTTAATATATCCAAATATAGAATTTCGACAGATACTGCTGTGTTTACGGCCGCCATTTTCGAACGTTACCAGTTGTTAAGCTTTTAACACAAGGGATGTAAACGTAACACGAAGTTTAACACGTTGTTAAAGTTAACATTGGTTGATGGCACATACTTTTTGTTAATTTGAATGTTAAAGCAATCTAATAGCATGTTAATTTTTTATACCTGTTGATGAAACCGCCCCTAAGATGAGGTATAGTTCAGCTAAGTATTAATTTTACGATTTATCTACGTTTAGATGTATAGTAAAACATATTTAATGTGAAGATTTATAAAATTACATAGGTGTATAATTTATCTACATGTCTGTTAAACAAGCATATATTTGTTCTCTCTTACAAACCAGTATCATGCGTTTTCCTGTATTTATTTTTCATACTTTTCCTGCCGTGGTTAGCATTTCCTGCGTCCGAAGTCAACACTTTCCTGAAAGCATTTCAACTACAAACAAAGCAGCTTTGTTGGTCTCGTAATGTCTGCAGGAATCCCAGACAAGATCGCGGGTTGAATCCCTACCAGGTCCGATAAAATCCTCAGTATGATTTCGTTCGGAAGGGAAGTAAAGCCGTGGGTCCCGTGTCGTACATCTACGGCACGATAAAGAACCTCCAGCCTGAAAGAAGAGGCCTCTGAGCAAAATTTACCGGCCGTTTCACGCTCTATTGGATGTTGAATTGAATGGGACGCTAATGACCTGAGATGTTAAAGAGTTCCCATAAATAAAACAAATCAAACTATAGGAATCGCCTGAAGACAAGAACTTTCATAGGAAGGAAGCTTGATAAAGCGAGTTCTGGATTTCTATTTTCTACACTTTTAATTAGTGTAATAAGGAAATTTTTACTTTACACTGAATGTGTAAGACATTAATTGGAAAGGAAGAATGTTCGGCCCAACCTCTCTCATCTCTGTGTATTCCTGAGTTCTGCCGAATGTTTTAAGTCTAATTGTTCATTTTCAACTTATATCCTACACACGGTTATTGTAAAAAAACGATGTCATGTATAAACTAACCCCTACATAGAATCAGATGAAAGAGGTTCGTGTTCCCATGCTTGGAGGGACCGCCACGAGTGGCCGAGGTCTTATAGGCACGGACTCGTGAGCGAGAGGTCAGGGGTTGGAATCCCACCAGGACCGTCCTCCTTGACTGGGTTTTTTTCCAGGTTTTCCTCAGTCCTCATAACTGGGAGGTACTCTAAACTTAGGCCTGGAACGCTTCCTTCCTTAAAAAATATCCTTCCCAGTTTATCATTTCATCTCATGTATCATCAGTGTCCACCGCCTGTGGTGCCTCAGTAGTAAAAACGGGCGTTAAACACTATTAAAAAAAATGCTTGGAGGCGGTTCCAGTTCCGGCCTTGACCCAAAATTTTCAAGTCTGATCATTTCCACCTTTTGTAATAAGCATTAATGCACGTGGAGATGTTAGCAGTTGCCTACCACTAGCGTCCGAAGTTATTTCCCAGCTCTCCGCTCATCTCTTCCTTGATTCTAAAGCGTTTGGTTCAGTGTCAGCAACGTCTTTTATCTATAGCGTATTCTTTCTTTCCGTTAGCATGACATTCCAAGTCGTTCGTTCATTTTTTCTGCCTCATCTCAGCATCTCTCAGACAAATGTTTGGGCCCTGTAAGTGACTATAAATTGTTTCTCGTAGTTTCCATGCTGTAACGTCACAAATGTAAAATGTAACCTGCAGCAATTTGAACATGTTGCAGATCGATAATATAGTTTTTTTTATTTATCTTTGCGCCACTTATAGCTGGCATATATTTGTGATAATTTTTATTAATACATGAGTCATACACATGTATGATTGGACACATGTTTTCAGGACAGTTCTGAAATGGCCAAACTAGTTATTAAATAACCGACATACACATAAACACGCTTAACATTCATACCCCAGATTCTAAACAGAACAAGGAATATAATTAATCAAAGAAAATTGAATGTCCACCTGGAAATCTAACCGCAGATCTTAAGCACAGCAGGCAAATACTGTACCGACTACGCTGCGAGGCCAGTATTCAGATCATCGTGTTGGCATAATTTGCCATGAGATACCTGGTAATGGTCCAGTGTTTTCACTGTTACTTAAAAAATTAAGCATAAAATATGATTGTTTCCTGTTTCTCATATGAATATATGAGGGTGCCATACACTGAAAGAGGTCGCAGAGACGTGACAACGCTGTTTTTCTGAACGAACTGTGCTATGTCTCATTACTCAGGCGTAGCATATGAAAATAACACAAGTAGCTGTAATCTCAGTTCCAAAAAATAAAAATGAAATGCTCTTTAAGGCTTGTCTCTAGTTACATTAACATTTCTTCAAATTGTTTCTGTTCCTGTTGTCTATTGTGATTATTTTTGCTTCTGTTGATGTTAACGGTGTAACTTAAAAGTCGAAAAATGAGAGAATTTAACATGTTTTTGCGGTTTTTACACAAAAATCAAGGGGAAACTTCTGCAAGAAAATAACTCTTGAGATATTCGATTATCTTATAGCAATAAAAACAAATATTTCAAAAAAATTATCGTTAAGAAGAGATCAAATTTACTTTTATTTCCTCCCCCTCTTTTTATTCTGGTGCTCATTTCCTCCTTTCTTTGTGGCTATGGATATAAAATACAAATGTCAGACCTCCATATTTAGAGATCACTAGATAGCACCATTCTAACCCACCCCCGCTTATCAGCAGTAGAAGTAGCATGTTGAAGGTGATCTTGATGATTTCGTGCATATCGGCAGGTTGTTTCTCCCACATTTGCTACATTGATCGGTGCAAGTAATGTACTTTGGTGCGGGGCTCGCATCCATGCTGCTTTTATTTCGGTACCTTCCCCCCAACACAGGTTCCTTGCGTGGCTTGCTGTATTATTCACAGAATTGTTCGCTGGTTATTCCCCTTGAGCCTGCAGACATTCCCCATCTTTTAGTCACGTTTCACTGCTGGCCTATTGTCGGGTTACTGGCTTTCCAAAGATGCATTTTCATTGGAGGTTTTTGTATGCAACTTAGAGCTCTGCACAGAGATTTTTTATGCCCGACAGTTGCACATCAGAGTCTTACTAAACATTTTCCTGATATGAAATATACAATGGGTGCCAAATATATATACAATTCAGTACTCAAAATGTCCACCATCGGCGTCGATACACTTCTGAGTATGTTGGACTACTAATTGAGCAACGTTTGCGAGTGTCCTCAACGATTGCAGCACATGCCGTTTCACTTTCTTCCCGAAGTGCTGCCAGTGTAGCTGATTTTGTACGGTATACAACATCCTTAAGAGTTCCTCATAGGTAGGAGTCCACGGCGGTTCTGTTTTGTACACACGTCTCCATTGCCTTTGAACTTCAACATTATCGGTTTTCCAATACCACTTCAAAATTGCTTTCCGCTGTTCAAACGATAATCTTGGCGTCATTTTGTTGTAGCAACACTAGCATAACGTAATATGAGTTACATCTGTTTATAGAACATCATACTACACATTACTGTTGTTTTTCGGTTCAACTTTGAAATGTATTAAATAGATATCTTCTGTGAAAGTGCGTATACATTTTTTGGCAGCCCGTATATGTTGTTTGTTGCGCTAGGCGAAAAAAGAAGGGAAAAATGTTTGAAGACGAAAATAAGATTGTTATGGGACATTGCAGGAGAAAGAAGGAAAAGTATTTTGAGGAACCGTGAATAAAAGAGTTACCTAATCTCAGTTCCCTATACAATATAAAAAAAGTTCAAGCTATCGAATGAGATGAAGTTTTATGCACGTCCAAGCGGCAGTTTTTTCCCGGGAAACTGTTAAAGAAATTGCTCCAAATATGCTGGCAACTGTAACACCCCATCTTTAAACAGAGCTGTAACCTGAATAATGTGCTGCATTCATTTCCTTATCAACCAGATATGCGGCAATATATGTTTACTTTTTGTGTTTTGAAACAATGCTTAACTAGTTAGTTAAAAACCTGTAATTAAAACGATAAGTAGAAATGAGATAATGGGATTATGTGGACACCAGAAATACTGTTACTGGGCACACGAAAACCCTTATCCAAGAGAAACCACTGCATATTGAGAATGTTACGGCATTCTGTGGTGTAGCATCTTTTGGGGTTTTTGGTCCCGGATGAAGAAGATAAAGCGATGATAATCACATCAGCTCGTCATAGCGAGATGCTTCACAGTTACGACAATGTGACATTAATTTAGAGGATCTGTGTTTTCAACAGGACGGGGCAACAGCTCATCCTGCAATTAATTCCCTGTATGTTCTAACGAAATGTCCCCGGCTCGAGTAATTAAAAAAAAGGTGAAGGTGCAGTGATCCGCAAGATCCTCTAACTTCATTGCATATTTGGGGATATCTGCATCAGAAGTTGAGAGCAGAGCGAGTGCAATACCAAACTTGGGATGAAGTTGGGACAATCTCTCCTGAAATGTTACAACGAGGAATGTCCTATCCCAAATACAAGAACGCATTGACAACAGTGGATGGCACCTTATGACGTAATATTTAAGACAATATTTTATAATACATTTCTTTCTTAAATTGCATTATTTAAATTTCTAAAGTAGTCCTTTCTGACGTACTTTTAGTAAAGGTACGACCTAAGAGTGCGAGGTTACAAAGGGGGATTAAGAATTATCCCTCCGCAGCATTTTTTTCCCCTGACTTAAGGTCGGGTACCTCATTTTTCGTCGCATTCATCGTGTACTCGTGCTGTATCAAAAGAGGCGGTCAACTGTTGATATGACCCTTACTCGAGTATCCAAATAGTAATACTGATAGACTTATGCAACTGTAGGTAAGCTATCATTCAACATCACTCCACCTCTGCTATTGACTGAAACCAAAACGTGATTGGTGCGGTCAGGCAAAAGTTCTGTCGCTATGCAAATAACCAGTTGATCTCAAAGGTTTGTGAAAAACGTGGCTACTACGCGCCATTGTTACCTACTCAAATTAAGCCGATTGGGTACACGACGATATTCTTCAAAACCTACATCTTGGGAGGGAATGTTTTTATAAACAAATACACGTTTTTGTTTCGAGGTAAAGTGTCATTGCATTTTCATGTCATCTGAAAGAATATAAGGCTACCATAGTAGCGTAACAAAGGATGCATTTAATGCAGTACAGAAAAATATATTCTCCCCGATATGAACGGGACATGGGATATGACTTCGAAATATTAACTACTGCGTTAACTTTTTAAGTAATAAACGTGCTATGGCAATGGACCTTGTTGCCTAACATAAAGACTTTAAACATTCTAATATTGTTATAAGAATGACCCTCTCTGCGCACTTATACTAAAATCCTTCATGTTATTTACATTCGCCCTCTCACTGTTGAACACAGTTCTGTAAATAACAATAAAGGTGCATTTAGTCGTGAAGAAATTCCGGATTCGATCCTCAAGCTTTAGGTTTTCCTTTTTCTTCGTTTTCTGCAATGAAAGTGAATTTTAGGTTGATTTCTTCCTTGCTACGATCCATTAAAGGGCCACTTTAAAGTGAAATCAATACAAATGAGACAGAAGGCGTAGAAGGCCACTACGCAACCGAGGCCAAGTGGTTATAGGGCGGGGGCTATACTGAACATTCTTTCGAAGTTCAAAGCGATTGGGAACCGCTGTAAGACATGTGCACTGAAAGCGACCATGTGGTTTTGATAGCTTCGAAATCGTCTAAATTGCAACAAAGTCATGAACAGTTTGCCACGTTATAAATAAAGCTGAATGTTATTGAAAAACTATGCGTTTTTGTTTTTAAAAAAACTCATTCCACTTAAATCTTTTAAGAAGATCTGGAAGGCAAACTTTTGAATAACTTGACTAATTTAAAAAATGCATTGCAACAAATTTCCGACTTTTCTAATTATGTGATATAATTTTTATTGTGATGTGTAGCCTAGAAGTAGTTTATTTTAATATTTGGGGAAAAAAAAAAAAAAAAAAAAAAAACATCTGCTGAGATTAAAAAACTCCTGATTTTGACCGATCATTTCAAAATCATATAGCTTTTGAACGATGGAACTAGAAGGTTCTGGTTTTTGCTTTTGCTCTTGGCTATTCTGACGTAAACAGTATGAACACAGACCAGAATCGATGGATTTTTTCGGGCGTAAAAATCCTAAGTATGGCTTCCTTCGGAAGGGAAGTAAAGCCGTGGGTCCTGTGTCGTACATTTACGGCACGAAAAAGAACCTCAAGCCTGAAAGAGAGGCCTCTGAGCAAAATTTGTCGGCCGTTTCACGCCCTGAGTTGAATGGGACGCTGATGACCTGAGATGTTAAAGAGCGTCCATAAATAAATCAATCAATCAATCAGTATGAACACAACCTGACAATGGCCTGCATTAGGTACCGAGTTGAAGCTATGAGTGAGTTTAAAAATTGTTTTCTTTGTTGGCAATTTTCTCAAATGTATATTTTTCTACATGTAGAGAGAGGCTACTGCATTAATTTCGTTGTTTTTTTCATTAATGTTTCTAGACATAACAGCGATGCTACTGATTATCTAGGAATTATGAACGTTTTGTAAACATTTTTGATAAAATAAATAAAAAAAAAAACTCCCGAACTACAATTTAATTTTTGATCCAATGCTTAAATTATATTAATACTGCTTTACTATACAAATAAAACGTGTTCAATTAAGTTGTCCAAATTTCAGTGTAGTAGTTCTAATGGTTTTGCCACAGTATATTTGTATTTATTGGTGTGCTAAGAAACATTATTACAAAGAAGCAATCGCTTAATTCTGTCCCTGCCACTGTTCATTACAAATTCTCATATAAACGATATACATATACACACAAACAAAGCTACACATACTATTTATTTACGACACATATGAAGACCAAATTTAACAAAATTTAAATCTTGAAACTACCAACTGATAACCAGGTTCTTAACGAAACTCAGTTTATTCCATCATTTATAAATTCACCTTATATTCCATAAAAGCTCACTCAACCCTCTTAGTTCAATAGTATCATCAAAAAGTTTCTTGATCAACAACTCCTTAATCTTCAACCATTTCTTTGTAGTTGTATCTTTCTGCCTTCCTCATCCTCAGTACGTACCCTTACATTTGTAACAGAATATGTACAATTTAGTGTTCCTCCCTGCAATGGACATACCACTTGTGGAGCATTTTTTCTCAAACCGTTTAGCCTCCAAAGCTCCTATTTAAATCAGGTCATTAATTTCGTCATGCCTGAGTTTAGAATGTTATAAACTCCTCGCTTACGTCTTTATTCCACTTATGTTTATAGTAATTGTCACAGTTTCATTCTTAGCTGCCACAGTAGAAACATAAACTTAGCTAATTTAACGAAGAACGAAGAAAACGTTCTCATGGACTGGGTTAAAATATCCATCCTGGACGTTGTGATGTGCAGATGTTATGGTAATAGTACGCTTGCTACAGAACATGTCCAATTGGCCTTCACTAATCACCAAATTAGGGCACTATTTGAATAGGCAGTTGCAGATATTGCTGTTGTCTTTCAAGTGATAGAATAAAACAATACTTTTTTGGTCTGTGGCAAATTGCATCCAATAGCATAATAACAGTTTGTATGTTTCTATTGTTCTCGTCTTCTTTCTGTAGAAGAATTTGACAAAATAATGGATTTAGTTGTGCATTTCCCTAAGCCATTAAATGCCATTTGTTCACCTCACGAGTTTCATGGTACGCTGCCCTTAAACGCAAAAATGCGTCAACTGACATTTTGCCGCGGAATGATCATTCAGTTTAAACGATTGTGTATTTTCATTCTCCAAAGTATTTAGAATAGGCGTTAAGACGTATGTACTACTTAGGCTGTAAAATTATCATAATTTTTTTACTCATTCTCACACTTTTGGCAATATTTTGCACAGTAATGCACGTTGGATGCAGTACACTTTCCCAGCGTCTCTGTCGGTTTCCATAGATACATTGCAAACTATCTTAATCCTTCAGAATCGCCTCCACAGCCTTCACCACTGTTTGTAATGATGGAAAATGCCTCCCACGAAGGTGTTTCATCAATTTGTAGAAAAGGTAAAAGTCACATGGGGCTAAATATAAACGAGGGGGGGGGGGGTGAGGGACACATTTCACATTGAGTTTGTCAGATTTCAGCAACAACATTTGCAATGTGTGGTCGTGCGTTATCGTGGTGCACGGAAATGTGGACCTTGCAAGTTTTTACTATAACACTGTCTCGTTACATTTGTGTGTGCGTGTACGACGTGCCAATAAACAATTCCGTGAATATCGTAAAATGTCGACCATAACGTTCCCAGCTAAAGCAGCCACGTTTACGGTTTGGGGGGTGGGGGTGATTATGGGGATTTCCACACAGAGCTTTGCTGTTTGCATGATGTAACAAGTTTAATCAGCAGTGATCAACTCTACATCTTCATGTAACATCATCTGCAACTGTTATTTTAATAGCGTTTAACGCCCATTTTTACTACTGTGGCACCACAGGCGGTGGACACTGATGATACATGAGATGAAATGATAAATTGGGAAAGGATTTTTTAAGGAAGGAAATGTTCCAGGCTTAAGTTTAGGATACCTCCCAGGCATTTGCCATTTATGAGGACTGAGGAAAACCTGGAAAAAACCTCAAAATTAAAACAAATAAAGAAAATCAATGTAAAAATAATATTAAATACTCAGGACTATATCCTCGTACTGCACAATAAACACCTGAATATATTAATCCTTTTGCGTATAAGAATAAAGGTATGAAATATAGGAAGCGCTAAAAAAAGAAATAAACATTAAAATACTATAACATAATAAGTTCGCCCTATTATTCTGTTAATTGAACCAATCTCACCTGACAAATTCAAAGAAGGAGGAGCGGATATATTACAAGATAATAACAAAAATCATCATAAAGCCATTCTAGGTATTAATCTCAATAATCCATTATTAATTATTAATGTACATTGTTAAAACAGAAATCACCACCAAAAGCTGCAATAAATAATCAGGAAAAGACTTACCAAAACGAATTAATAAATAAACACCTGCCGTTACCAAAGTAGAAGAATAAACTAAAACTGAAACAGGAGTAGGAGCAGCTATAGCAGCAGGTAATCATGCTGAAAAAGGAATTTGAGCACTTTTAGTTATCCCTGCTAAAACGATTAAAACTATAATAATTCTTAATTCATTTTCATTATACGTACATTCCAAATAATAAATATAATATCATCTTCCAAAATTTAATATTCAAGCAAATATGAGACCAACCCCTAATCCATCCCAACCTAGTAAAATTCTAATAATTTTTAGTCTAATAATTAATATAATTATAGATAAAACAAAACGAAGAACTAAAAAAATAAAACGATCAATATATTTTTCCTCTTGCATATAAAATAACTAAAGAGGAAATTAACAACACACAACTCATAAATATAACTGGCATTCAATCCAAGAATAAAGTTATCACAATTCTTAAAGAATTTAATCTTAATAATTCTTCCTCAATAAAAACAATCGCATCATGCATAATATAGTAAATTCCTAAGACAAATATCAGTCAGGGAGGACGGTGCTGGCGGGATTCGAATCCCAGACCTGCCGCTCACGAGTCCGCTCCTTAACGACCTCGGTCACCCATAGACATGGCTGAACGCGAATGTCCTTTGTTCGGTAAACAGCAGTCTTCCTACCGTTCACAGACGTCCTTTATGCAATTTTTCAGTTATCAGCATGTGAGTGATAACCCAGTAACATTTTCACAAGTTGCGAAAGTGTTCGTAGATCTTCTCTCACAATATCAGCGGTATTAATGTTTGCTTCTGTTAGAACGTATTCACCTTCCTTTGAAATCTTGCTGTAGGGGGAACTGAACATGTCTCAGCTTGCACACCTCTCACAGGCGGAAACCGGAAGTGACAACATTGAATGCCACGTATACATATAATGTTAAATTAAATTTTAGCGGAAAATTATGCCTGTAAAACTTAACGATAATTCTTTATTGAACAGCCCTCGTAGATTTGCAATGTTGCATGTTCGTAAGAAATAACATAGTCCTGAAACAAACCCTCGCACTATCTCATGAGTTAAATATATTAAAGGGGGGAATAAATATTAAAAAAAATACCCACACGCACAGGGACAAATAATATTGAACCCTTGTAGACTTGTATATTGAACAGTAGAACAATTCGCTGTTTGAATAAGCTTAGTTGTGTAATTACTTATTGTACTGCAGTTACTGACAGTAATAATCCCCCAAATAAATAGCGTAACTAGTGACAAGATTATTTTAAGAAATAAATTGTAAAGGGCTAACCAGCAAAATTGTTCACCACTATTTTCGTTAAATGTTTGTAGCACTTGTGTGAACTGCCTGTTTGGCGTATTTGAGAAACTGATAAGTTTGATAACCTATCAGCAAATAGATTGATTCAGAGTTCCATAATGTTATCTTATGCTATATATGTGTCATATATTAGTACCTAAGAGCTGAATAACATACAGGATGTTTTTATAAAAAGGAGTGGTGTTGTAGATTGATCCTCAGAACTTTGAGTGAGTTTATTGTCATACATTTTCTCAATAAGTGTCTGTATCTATTTCCGTAAAACAGAATAGCATCAAAACGGTTCACTAGAACGTCCAATCAATGGCGGTTAATTGACCGCTTTTCATTTTCGAACATTCATATTTTCACTGTTTTTGGAAGTATTTTTCTGTGATTTTGCGACTTTTAATCAGTTTCAATAACGTTTAACTCTTTTTTTTCCCCCTCCCAGCCGTGATGGACTTTTTAAACTAATAGCAAATTTAGCATCGCTCGGTTCCCGGAGGCGGGCAATCGATTGCTTCCTTACCCACAATTTCGTTGTAAGCGACAGTAATAATCATTGCACAGCAAACAGGTTTCAAACTTATTGTGACGCAGTGCCTGAGCTATTAGCTTTTATGTCCGTGTTTAAAATTAACCGTAGCGTTTCATTTTCACGTAACTTTCATAGACACTCACCGTCACTCATAGTTGGACGAAGGAACATCTAAGGCCGCTAAACGCAAGCTGTTTCAAATAGGATTATGTAAGAAAAGAAAAACCAAAAACATGTCGACATGTAAACAAAATGTATATGGTTTTGTATAATCAAAAAACCGTGCAAAAAGTGTCATACCAATCAATATCTGAGAGAATGTTTCAATGTAACAGCTTTCTGTATAGATATAACCCGTGCTTGTATAACGTCTTTTTTTGTACAAATAATTTGTGACTACATAGCATAGAGCAAACATAATTCGTATAATAAAATGTTTCTTATTTTCGAGAAAACATTCGCTTATACTTGAAATAAAAAATAAATAACTTCTTTCTTTTTCCTGGCATTTAACCGGAGATCTATAAAAGAGGAACAAATGAATGAACAAACAAATGTATGAATGAATCCATTGAATTGGCAACAAATTAAACGAATAGGCAAAGGCAACTAGGGACGTAAAACATTAAACATACGTGCGATACGTGAGCAAAAACCATGAATATAAAAATATCTGAAATCAGAAGCTCGATTCAAGCTGAATTCGAACTTAGTTCGCAGATCAGAAGCCACATTGTCCCCTCTTACATCACTACAGACGTCTGGTAAGTAAGAAATTTTATCGGCCTGAGTCAGAAGAGCACTTATATGTGATACTGAGCAGACACCAAGTATATACAAACTCAGTCCGGAAGCTAAATGCAAACTGGATTCGAGCTTGGCTTGCAATTTAGAAGCAAAATCGTTCCCACTATACCATCACAGTAGGCTAGGAGGCGATAAGGAAAATTCCATGGTTTTCGGAGAGAAAAAATTATAAAAAATGCATAAGAAAGTAGTGGCAGCCAAATTGACCGCTAACGGGCGTTTTAGCATTGATATAATCAACATTACGTTATGTTAAGAACTACTCGTTTTATATTAATCAACCCTTGCTTTGTTTGAGTTTTGGCAGTTTTGATTAAAGCCAGAAAAATCTTCGGCATCGTATTTCAGTGTGGTGGGTACAATCCTTTTCTGAACTTCCAAACGATGAAGTAAGAAAAGGGAGAGAATATATGAAAAGAACTTGTGAGATAGGAGTAACTAATTAAAAATAAACACATTTTTCTTGAATAACGCGCTGCTATCGATTTATAAACACAGTTTCAAATGACGTTGATTTTGGTGGTTATCAATAGTCCCATTTTTTTCGTAGCAATGTCACAGAAAGAGAAGGTGGACATTCGCATCACTATTTTCTATAACGACGGTGTGGTTGTAATCTACATTTAGATGCCAGGTAGAGTTGAACATGATTTGGACAGAGCTAGAGGTATTATATAGCTTTTGTGTGTGTGTATGTGAGAGAGAGAATGAATTCTAAACATTAGTGGAAATGTATTGGAGAATACAGAATATACATTCCGTCTTTAAGCATAGAGGGCACAATGATTATAGCTTGAAGGTCTCTGCGCAACAGTAACTGTCCTTAGCTAAGTTACCCATATCCTTATCAAGGATGATGAGCGTGGGACATGAGATTGCATTGTGCGAGGATCACAGAGTGTATGTACAATGGCAAGACGAAGACAACGAAAACGTAGGTTCAATATCTAGATTTACGGCACGTAAAAGAACCTCAAGCCTGAAGGAAGAGGTCTCTGAGCAAAAGTCATCGGATGTTTCACGCTGTGAATTGAATGGGTCGCTAATGACCTGAGATATTGAAAGAGCTCCCGTAAATAAATCAAGTAAATAACGACAGCGAACAGCGTAATGCAATTAAGTGATTTTGAGCGTGGACATACAGTGGGGCAGCGCGAGGCCAGTTGTCGCATAATTGCAACTTGTTTGGATCGTAAGGTAGCTCATAAGTGGGAGATGGAGAGATGCCCACCAGTAGCTTCCCATGTGTATGCAAGAACAGTCAATTGTTGAGGTAGGCCTATGTTCCCGCTCACCTCTGGCATTTTTACACTAGACATCAGTTCATCGCCAACAACTCCTCCGATAGTTTGGGGAAAATGCAGCGGTACTCAACAATGAGAGTAGTTTCTCTTGGACAAAGTGGATGCCTTTGTTTTGTCCATAGACGCGGCAGGAAGGAAAAACAGTCATCGTGTGTTCACCCTCCATTCATTTTTTTTTTATTCATTTATTTATGGACGTTCTAACATCTCAGGTCATCAGCATCCCATTCAATTCAGGGCGTGAAAGGGCCGACAAGTTTTGCTCAGAGGCCTCTTCTTTCAGACTTGAGGTTCTTTATCGTGCTGTAAATGTACGACACGGGACCCACAGCTTTACTTCCCTTCCGAAGGAAGCCATACTTAGGATTTTTACACCCCAAGAATCCATCGGTCCTGGCCGGGTTTGAATCCGCGATCTTGGGTGTACGAGGCAAGTATGCTAACCACTACACCTCAGGACCTACAAAACCTCCATTCATGATCCCATACCTGGTATTATGAATAATAAGCAACAATTTAGTTACCTCTGGTACTCATTCATGAGACGAATGCTGTGTACATGCGTGACTTCATTCCTGTCCCCTGTAGATTGCACTTTGAGAAAGCAATTTTCCAAAAGAATAACGTGCGTCCGCATACCGCAAGGGCAAAACGGCATGCTCTACATGGTGTAGGCCTTTTATCCTGGCCTGCCAGGTCTCTGGACCTGAACCCCAAGCACGTGTGGAACAAGATAGGAGGGCGCCTAATCTTCAGCTCGGCCTGGCTACGCCATTATGTAGAGCCTTACCCCAAAGGAGACGTTTAGCATTTGTTCGACAGGTTGCTTGCCAGATTAGGTGCTGGTATTGCGGTTAAGAATGGTTATTTTTGTAATTAGAATGTATGGATATCCAGTACATATGAAAATATGGAGCCAACTGGGCATCCACAACAGACTATCGCGTTCTTCTTGTGTGCATGTATGTGAATTCTCACTTGGTGTACTTCAATGCATTTCCGCTAATGTTAACATAGATCTCACTCCTATATATCAGTTTAATGCTTCCGTCACGTTAGATGTGTTGTGTTGAGCTGCTAATGGGTCAAAAGGCAGGCTCGTCTAATATATTTTTCCAGTAATTATCGAGATTATTACATAATGCATGTTGTGCAAACCATCAAAGAAACTCTAGCACTTCATTTCCTTGGCTTCCTGTATGTCTAATGCCCATCGCTCTCGTGCAGTGCCTTAACACCCAGTTTCCTATTCATTTACATCATGTGTCAATCCCAATCTGGCTCTTCCTGTTCTCCTTCCTTCATCTTTTTTGCAGATCTTTCTTTATCCATTCTAATAACTATCCAGAGCATTTTAGATTTTTGTGTTTTAATTACAATAACTACATAAGTTCTTTCAGTTTATAACTAATTCCCACGTTTGTTTTAAATCTCCAATAACAATTTAACTTTTGAACGTCCATGAATTCTCTTCATAATTTGTTCTTTTTCAGTTTTTTTCCTCACACCTGTTAAGAGTTCATGGTGCATAAATGACTAGATATGGGCATTTTGGTTAGCATAGTCACCTTTTCACCAAATGTTATTTTAATGTCAAATACAGCATTTCAGAATATAGCTGCCAAAGGAGTGTAAGGCTGCAGTATGCTACCAGAAGTCCTTTCACATATTTGAACACCTCATCTAAATGAAGTAAAAATCAAACTTTGAAGCATGCTTATATAGTGTAATCAAATTAAAAAATAAAGAAATAAAATGGAAAAGGAAGACATGTAACCGGTTTACGAGTGTGGCATAGAAAAAATTGCATGTCACTTGAATAAGTAATTTGTTTGTTTGTGTTTGGAGTCAAAAACTGTTCGGAAAGGTCAAGAATGGAAGCAATATTTATGTACTTAATAGTAAAAGTTAGCAAGCCTGGGATCTACCAAAAGCCTCCTCGTGTGGTACAGATTTCACTAAAATACACAGAAGAACATTTATCTGAAGGTAATAGCTATGATCTTATAGCTTTTGTGAAAAGTTTTTCTATAATAACAATAATTCATAATCCTTATCTTGTTGTAAACGGTGAATTTCATTTTAGTTTCTAAAAAACGCGGTACAGTATTATGAAGGAAAATTTAATTACACCCATATAAACTATGTGGTTATTGATCACGGAACGGAGGTTTGTATTAATAATTCCAGAAAAATCTGTACATATCGGCAATTTTTTACAGCAAAAGTTGTCATCGCAAATGTTTCTTCTACTATAAAGAAAGAATTATGCTGCTTAGTTGTAGTTACAGTTTTTCTGGGTTCAGACCTTTGTATAAGATGATTTTGTTATGACCAGTAGAGAGTTCTAAAAATTAATTTCTTCTAGAGAAATCTCTTCAGTTCAATGGCTGTAAGGTATTTATCTTGGTTCACCTGTTAACTATTGCTATTTTTGTGATGAAACAGCAAAGAAGCGTTACATTTTTGTTAAAGAGGGGTGTAATGTATGTTTAATTTTGAATCTGTAGCGCGTCGCCGTTGACGATGGATGCCAAAGTTGTGTGTCGTTGTAGACATTGTGTCATTCCTAACTACCACAATGTGCTCGGCTAGTTCAGGGTTTGGTATTAAAGCTGTATTTTTCAAATTGATACTTCTGAGGTGAAGGGAGTGATTTTAAATATAACAAAATCACATGGATAGAAATCTAAGGAGTTTATTGGTGTTTTGTTATTACCACACAACAGTACACTTTTCTGATTAAGATATACTCTGGGAAATTATTAGATGCAGATTGAATACAAGACAGATGTGATAGAATTTATATTTCTCTCTCGAAAACTGCTTTTTGTCCTGTCGTAACTCATACTAATTTCCTATATGGATATTAATTCAAACTCCCAATTCCTATCATTTACCACAAACAATGTTTTTGTAATTTCTTCCACGAAATATTAATCGCAACTTATCTTTACGTAATGTTTAAAATGCTGCTTCATATTACGGAGTACGAACCACGTTTTCTGCTAATGGAATTTAAAACACGACTTCTCGCTACGAAATACAAAACACAACTAACTAATTTTGAGATAAAAACCATCACTTATCACAATAGGAGTGTAATAATACTATATATTACAACACATTGTATTTTCAACATACGTATACTAAGCGAATGAAATTCGTTAATTTCTATTTGATTGCAATAGAGCTGTCTGTCTCGTTTCATTCTTGGTAAACATTATTAATGTTCTTAAGCTTGCCATTTGTCGATTCACTTAATATTACAATTTCCTTATCTGTAGTCTTAATCTTTTTATATTCTTGGCTAAGTATGTGATCTTTTGAACCGTTACATTTATATTATTAAGTATTGTCATAAAGGCCAACAAACAAACATTAAGACATACATTGTAATAACCCTTATCTGTTACATGAAATCTATACAAATGAGCTTACTAGATTTATACGATTTAAAACGTATTATCAACGAATATATACTATTTGAGTTGAAAATTAAAGTCCTTACCTAACATAAAACCATGTGTAAATGAACTTATTAAATTTATATGATTAAAAACACATTATCAATGAATGTGTGGAGCTTTAAATGGAATATTGTGGCATTTATCTTGCGTAATAACATAAGTGAACTTCTTAAATTGACATAACCTAAATTGCTATTACCGTTAAATGTTTGTGGCTTTATATTGAGCATTATAGGCTTTACGTAATATGCAAACATGTTAAAATTAACTTTAATATAATTAAACAACTGCTATCAATGAGTGTTTAGGGCCTTAAGGCGGACATTTTCCCTTTCAAATCTTATGACACTTGAGCAGTTCTAATCTCCTAACAAAACATTTTTTTATTTTGAGGTTATTTTGTGTGGAGATACTCCTTAATTGTACCTGTAATATTAAGGGCTTTCTGTTAAGGTCAGCAAGACGTCCTGTACCCCACGATTCTTTTATTTTATGCATATAGATATAATTATATTAATATACCCTTTTTATACCTATGCTGATTCACTTTAATAAATGTCTGTTGCGGTCTAAGGAGACAATAAATAAATAGATAATGAAAGGAGTGCGTAAATGATAAAGTTACCTGACATTCACTTTTTGGGGCTAAGGAAAATCTCCAACGAACCGTATCTCTGGCACTTTCAGAGGAAAATGGGGCGAGTATTGGAAATCAACACACCAAACAGGGCTTAAGTTAGGGTGCTTATAACGGACGGACTGGACAATTGCTCGTTGTTGACCTGAAGAAAAAGAGACACTTAAAATAACTTTTGGCAAGGTACGCAGAGGGAAACACTAAAACATTGTTCATTGTGGAAGAATCGTACAACAGACTTTGCGTCACAATTAATGGCAAAAATAGTTTGGGTTTTGTGGGGAGTTAATCTACGAAGGGATAATAAATCTGCGTTTTTGTTTTGTTTTATTTTATTTAAAAAATGCAAGGGTGTAGTTTGTGTAACATATTTATGTAGATATACATTTTTTTTAATAGTGCTTAACACCCATTTTAACTACTGAGGCATCAAAGGCGGTGTACACTGATGATACATGAAACAAAATGACAAATTGGGAAAGGATTTATTTTTTTTTAAAGAAAGGAAGCATTCCATGTCTAAGTTTATGGTACCTTCCCGGCATTTGCCATTTATGAGGACTGAGGAAAAACTGGGGGA
Organism: Metallyticus violacea; assembly: GCA_030762175.1. Lineage (NCBI taxonomy): Eukaryota > Metazoa > Arthropoda > Insecta > Mantodea > Metallyticidae > Metallyticus > Metallyticus violacea. Next base: position 81,142,460 of record CM060845.1, read on the forward strand.
GGGGGGAAATCTCGGAGAGGACGTCCTGATGGGAATCGAGCCAAGACATCCAGCTCACGAGTCCGCGCCTTAACGACCTCGGTCACACAATCACAACCAGTTATTAATATTAAACTGGGTAGGTAAATAAATTCGATTTGCTGATGACCAGTTGTCCGAGCTGATTCAGAGAACTTAACAAAAAACATTTTTTAAATTATATAACGTTAAAATATAAACAGAAAGAAAACAAAGATATATGGGATTTGCAGCACAGTAGGTAATAAGATAATAGGGTTAAATGTCTTGGTTGTACAATAAAATGTGAGCATTCGAAAGATCTTTGTGTAAAACTTGCACAATTTTAACAACTAATAAGCACAATAAAAATAAAATGGAATGTAATGTAAAGGTTAGGAGGTTATAGTTTTAAAAGTTTACGAGGTTGACAGGCAGTTTCATTTTTAACCAACGGATCAGAAATATGGACACCAAAAACAAATGACAAAAAGAGCAGAAAGAAATGAGACTCCGAGGCATTTGTTGGGCTATCTCAAGAGAAACGTAAAGGAAGAAGAAAGGTGGTTCATCTTAGGAAAACATGGAATGAACAAATTTTAACGTGATAAGGACTGGACTAATGGCCTAAACTATAATGTTTGTGATAAGGATGATTTAAGAAAAGACCCGACGTTTCTACTCGAGTGTAAAAACAATCGGTTCCAAGAAGCACACATGCTCAAGACTCTGAGCTGTCATGCAACACCCAAATGAGGAAACATGACTCGAGAACGTGATTCACTTAATCAAGGCTGAAGCAGCCCTGGCCTTAATCTTTTGAATTACAAATTATGTTCGGTTTTAGAGCATATGGCTTGTTCATAAAGTCTTCTTAATATAGCAGATATGTCAGTGGTCATTTCGAAAAAAAGTTTGATTTCGTTTGTAAAGAATTATTCGTTAACTAGAAACCAACAGCACCCGAGAATTTTTATCCACCTCGTCATATTTCGTGGTCATGTAGAAAATGTTTTGCATCCTGGTGCTAACGTTACACACTAAACGATATTTTGAAGTCATTTCTTTAGAGCCAAGCAGATGCGGTTTATCAGATTTGCTTAAAATGTGAGTCTAACGACTCTTTAAGATATAATTCGGAAAGCTAATTCTTACGAAAAAAAAAAAAAAAAAAAAAAAGAAAAGAAATTGTGCCTCTTACAGAAAAAATATAGGAAATATAGTACAGTTATTACGGGAATCTTATAATTCTATGAAAGTCACATCATTAAAATGTAAAAAAATTGATAAAGTTATTAACATATCCACTTTTAAGTATAACATTAAGGTTTAATATATTTAATTTTTACACATAAAATGTATGCAATATATTAATTAAAATTATAAGTTACGCAACTTTGACAGTAAATTACAAACCTTTCCTCCATGTTTTCCGCAAAATATTTTTGTATAATGAAAACTGCTCTCTCTATCACAGAAGCTAACCTATTTTGTACCTGTATGTTTCCTGCCTTCTACTCGTTAAGAGATTCATTAAATCCCCAAGTAACTAACTTAAATATTACATGTCATTCTTACATCTTATGTTATTTCACTGTCGCGTTGTCGGTCCTGGTTGTGTATTGGTAACCATACTTGCCTTCTAAACCCAAGGTCGCGGGTTCAAACCCAGCCAGGATCGATGGATTTTTTCGGGCGTAAAAATCCAAAGTCCTTCGGAAGGGAAGGGAAGTAAAGTCGCGTCGTACTTTACGACACAATAAAGAACCTCAAGCCTGAAAGAAGAGGTCTTTGAGCGAAATTTGCCCGCCGTTTCACGCCCGGAATTGAATGGGACGCTGATGACCTGAGATGTTAAAAAGCATCTGTAAATAAACCAAATCAACAAAAAAAAAACAAAAAAAAAAAAAAAACTGCCGCATTGGTTAACCGCATGCATTTTATTCTAGAGTATAACTTCTTCCACCCATTTTTTTTTAAATTATTGAAGTATTATCGAAGTCAATTTTTTTGGAAATTACTCAAATTATGTAGATAATGAAGTAATTCTGTATCACAGAGAAACACTTGCGTGTACGCATATATCTTCCATTAGAATGACTTCATATAATAAATAAGTTTAGTTTTCTGCTTGAAACTTTAGCTCCAAACTGTAATGCTTTCCCCCCTCCCCAAGTGTGTTTAAAACAAAACTCGCGAAGTGAACATCTGTGTTAAATATTGACTCTGGTATTGCTGGTTTATCAGTTATCAAAACATACTTAAGCACTATTTGATTGCGGTGTGACTAATCCTATTAGAATAGCTCTGATTTTATTTGTTAAAGTACGAACAATGCAACGAATGATAATTTAGGGATCGGAACTGAAAGAACGTATCCCATTTGGGTTTTCACAATTGTTACTGGATTTATTGAAGAATATAAATTAAAATCTTAAAATCGTAAAAGACGATTTAAGGTTACTTTAAAAATTTAGAACAAATATTAAGATAAGTTCAAAATATTAACATTTACACACTACTATGAAATATAAATGCAATGTGCATGTTAGATTCTGACGTGCTAAAATATAAAACTTATGCTTCTCAGTACTGTGCAGTTAATGGCCTAAAGTAAGATATCTATGCTTTTTAGCTCTCTAGTAATAACAACTGAACTTGCAATAACCATTCATGTCAAAATATTATGAAAACCGAAATTGAAAATAATAGTTTTATAGGAGAATGACGTGCAGACCATAGCGATAGTTCCAAACTATATCTTTCCTAGCAACAACTATGGAATACTCAGTTCGGCAAAAACTAATGTGTACTGTTGAAGGCATATAGGGAAAAGGAAAATATTAGAAATTATTTAAGTATGAAGAAAGCGATGAAGTAACAGAAATTCACATCGATATAAGACATCTCCTGGGACTCCTTCATTTTAGGCGAGACCGCCACTGGTGACCGAGGTCGTTAAGGTGCGGACTCGTGAGCGGGACGTCTGGGGTTCGAATCCCGCCAGGACCGTCCTCCCTGACTGAGGTTTTTTCCAGATTTTCCTCTGTCTTCATAAATGGCAAATGCCGGTAAGGTACCCTAAACTTAGGCCTGGAAACGTTTCCTTCCTTAAAAAAAATCCTTTCTCAGTATATCATTTCATTTCATGTATCACCATTGTCCACCGCCTATGGTGCCTCAGTAGTAAAAACGGTCGTTAAACACTATTCAAAAAAATAAATAAAATAAAATAAAAAATAGGCGATTTCGATGGACATGGAAGATGATCCTTGTATGGAAAGACCAAAAATATTGAAAAAGTGCAGGTATGTTTGAATTTGCTGAAGCTGTAAGCTTGTGTAACACATTTGACGGATAAATTATATACGAAAAAAATAATCAGTTTACATAGCTATACAACAAACTGTTGTTTTTTTTTATTTAAATAGTATTTAAGGCTTTTTTAATTACTGAGGCATCACCTGGTGATACATGAGATGAAATGATAACTTAAGAAAGAGTTTTTTTTTTTAAGGGAAGGACTATGTTTTAGAGTATCTTCCCGGCATTTGCCATTTATGGGGACTGAGGAAAACTGGGAAAAGCATCACTCAGGGAGGACAGTCTTGGTAGGAATCGAACCCAGACATCCCGCTCACGAGTCCGCGCCTTAACGACCTAGGCCACTCGTGGCGGTCACTTCATTCCTTGATGATGCAACATGGATTCATAATAGCAGAAACCAAACTTTAGCCAAAGTAATGGAAACATCATGAAGTTTTCTGGAATGCTGGTTATCCATCTTCTTACTGGTACAGCCATTACCGCAGAAGAATCTTCTGCATGAACTGAAGAATTACTAAGAAAGAGGACGGCTTTGTCGGAAGAGTGCTCACGATAATGCTCATCCCCGCAAACATGCCGTTGTAAAGACCAAAATATGTCGTGCTACCCATCTGCCTTATCCTCTAATTTGGCTCCATCAGACATTCGGCTGATAAAAACAATCCTTACTGGTAAGAAATAAATGACAGGTGAAACAATTGATTCAATCTCGAAGGAATCTGACTTAGCAGCATCTCTGGATAGTGTTAAAGGAAACTACTTTAAAAAGTAGGAATTTCAAATAATCAATTCTCCTTTCCTTTTCCCTCATTCTTTGTTTCTAGTTTTTCTTCAGATTACTAAATGGGGGTATTCAAGTGTCCTTAAATGCCATCATGCTCATGATTTATTTACTTCATGTAGCATTTCATGTTCGTCGTTATCTGTGATTTTTGAGATAAAATGTGAACTAAAGCGGGGTTATTGAATATACCTAACTTAATATAACATGATATGCCAGTGTTTGTAGATGATAAACGAAAGTTTACTTCGTTAAAGCGTACGAAAATTGAACATTTTAGTCTCACTAGTTTTGTAATTTCATTGTTTTCCATGAGAATGACTTTAAGTAACAAAAGGGTGCGAAACAAAAGGATACAGTAGAACGAGAAAAATAATTTATCGAGATGAAATAGTACTGTTGGAATATTTCCAAAAGCAAGTTTCTTTACATAGACTTTCAATGGCATAAAAAGTCGGGAGTTTATAAAATATTCTGAATACAATTACTGAAAAAGGACAACATGCATATTTAAGCGTTGGTCGTTCTTGCTATGCCAAACAGGGAGAAAATTTAAATTCGAATTGAGTTTGCTGAACAAACGACATTCGGTACTTGCAAGGGATGCATATTTTGAAAGAGCATTTTTCAAATATCTTAGTTTCCTCATCTCAGGTAGCCATTAGTATGTTATTTTCTCGAAATAACTGGAAGGTTTCGATGTCTCAGACAAGGTGAGGTAATGAATCGTAATATTTTGAGCAAACATTCCTATTTGTGTAACAAATGTGGGATGTTCTCTCTCAAGAGAAGCAAGAGCTAGCGAGAGCATCTGGGTGGAGACAAAATTGGTCGCGGGCGTGCCGTGACGCACCATTTCCGAGTGCTCGTGAAGTTTCCAACGTTTTGTCAGGACAATAGACCTGGCTCGGTCAGCGACCCCACACAACAGGTGCCTGTCTAATTAAACACATTTACTACCTTGGAACAGGAGGGGGGATAGCATTGTGGTCACATTGTCACCTCCACATCACCCTCCTTCCTAACAGTAGTTAACCGCCAGTCAAATGAAAATTACTGCTTGTGACGTGACGCGAATGCGAAGAACCTCGGCAGATGGAGGGGGACTGCCGGCCTTGATTGTTGCACAGAACTTCTGTTCTTGTTTCAGAGCACATTTCGACTCATGCTGTTTGCGTCATTGTCTTGACTTTGTTACTTATGCGTTCTACTGTAAACAGTTTCAATCGCTAGCAATGACAAAGGTTTGTCATGTCGAAACATAGCCGCATCGCTAAGCGCTATTCAGCTGTTTAGGCACTTCTCAACCTACCTCCAGATTGCTTCACTTTCCGCTCAGACCTGATGCAAAACCAGACGTGTTTAGAGGTCCAAATTCACTGTATAGCGAGCCTCCCTCTCCTCCCCAAGAACAAATAGATATACTATTAAAACCTGTTTTTTTTCTTTTAATAATAACCAACTAAAAATGCAATAACCGTTACAATTTGCTTACATTTAAAGTAGCAATATTAAGATCCCCACATCAGAGGAGAATGAGCGAATGTGAAAATTGTGGTTTTGGGAAATGACGGGAACAGCCTACGGAAGAAGTGAAATAGCATGGGCGATTTCAACGAGATTCTGCCACTGCGAAGGAGTCCGTGGGTAAAATTAGGGAAGTGTTTGAAGATAGCTAGTGCATGGCCTTCTCGCTCCCCAGATCTGTCTGTGATTTTTATTTGAGCGGTAGCCCAAAGGACAAAAAGCATTACACGTTGTAAAAACTCGAGGGAAACATGAAATGATATCAGAAACATTATAGTGGTTGAACTAAACTGTGTCACCGGTACAATACCTCTTTAACTGAGAGAGCATTTATTAAAGGTAAGATTTTATACACAGTTTTAAGAAGCGAAGTTATATAACAGGCGCGGACGGTTGTGGCATGTTCAGCTACCGAGATGCAAAACCCGCGCAAGCAGTAAGGAGATATTCTGGAAGCCCTGTAGTTAACCTATTAGGAATTTAACGTGAACAGTGGAGCCTATAGCAGTCACATTCTCTTTCGCCACAGTTCATGAGGATTTATCTGCTTCCAGATTACTAATGTCAGTTTTACAATTCGTGACTTCCTCCATAAAAGAATCTGTTTCTTGGTCGGATAGTTGCACAAAGTAACAGTTTTTCCCAAATATACCGGGGGGGGGGGGGGGCATCATTAGATTTGCAGATTGGCCGTTTTATTATTTTTTTTTATCTCGCCATCCATAGGCCTCTCAATTGGTTTGTCATTACTAGATCCACTGCCACGGGTGGCCGAGGTCGTTAAGGCGCGGACTCGTGAGCGGGAGGTCTGGGATTCCAGTCTCACCATGACCGTCCTCCCTGACTCCCCCCCCCCCCGGTTTTCCTCAATCATAACTGGAAAATGCCAGGGAGGTACCCTAAACTTAGGCCTGTACCTTTTTCTTCCTAAAAATACCCTTTTCCAATTTGTCATTTCATCTCATATATTATCAGTGTCCACTGCCTGTAGTGCCTCAATAGTAAAAACTGGCATTAAACACTACTCAAAAAAAAAAAAAAAAAACTAGGTCTCGAATGTTCAGGCACTAAAAAGTAGAAAAAATTAGGTAAAAAGCCACTTAAAATATGTAATATAGGCAGTAAAAAGATCATTATACTATTAAACATGAATATTATTTACAAAAATGCTATACTAACTCTTGTAATGCTGTTTATCATTTACAGCATATAACTGAAAGAAATAAAGAACAAATTATTCTCATTTGTTTATATTAACACATTGGACGTTGAAAGTTCTTTTTGTTCTAAAAATACATTATCTAACAAACAACAACATTACATTGTTGATTATTTCTTGTAGTTAGACCAGACCCAATCAGTTCAAACTAGCCTAAGAACCAGGTAACTGGAAACTTACTGGAAACTAACCGCTAAAACTTTTGGCATGTTACATGCAAATGTCTGCCACGTATACACCTACGAGTTCTTCGGTTTTTGCTGTGATAAGGCTTCTGCTTTTAGCTCGGAAATTCTGTTGGTCTAGATGGTGTATGAATATACAAGGGTGATTCAATCAAGGTATTACTATACTACATGACATATATCGCCACTATATGTTCATATAATCACCCAGTCTCTGTAAACATTTTTCTAAACGTTTCATTTATTTTGCATTTCCCTCACAATAGAAATCTATTCCAGTTGATCTAGGACAATGAAATCAGCACTGTTTACTGACATATCAAACTGTTGCCACTCTGCAATTGCTTCAACAAGCAGCACAGTTTCTTCCGTGCTTGGCGTTGCCTGGCCTTCCTTGCTGACCATGTTCGTGAAGTCTGTACGCCTTAGTTCCAAGTGCTGGCACCATTTCTATGACTGAACGCGAAGTTACATTTTACTTGTCAATTTTTCACACGTGTTACGATGCATCTCTTATCTCATCTATGATAGTGACTCTATAGGGAGGTCATAACACGAACTGCTCAAGTGCCACTCTTTTTGCACAGTGCTGCCAGATTCTGGAGACAAATCTAACCTACTTTTTAAATCTTCCTCGTAATATATATTGGATGATAAGATTTTGTTCACCTTGAATTTTTAAAGCCTACTGTGTTACATATATCATACAAAAGCTAAACTATGGCGAAGTCATAAGTCATGGCAATACTTTTTTCTCGCGAATAAGGGACGACATGAAAAATGTAAGATGTGTGATTGAAAAATATAACATTTACTGCCGAATGGTGCCACCAACTGAAGGCAGAATGTAGGCGGCTCTAAAACACAGGTATTTTGACATTACTTTACTATGCCATAAGTAAAAGTACATACAACTACTTACAAATGGTTGCAAATTTGTCACAGGACGGGTCTCCACGGTGTTCGAAGTAGTCTCCGAGTACATCGACAGTTCGTTGCCAGCAATTGGAAGGGCACGCACACCCTGTGCTCTGTGTGGCATTCTGGTGCATTCCTATCGTGGAAAAAAAATGCTATTTTCACATGTACACGTGATCTCCACTCCTGATCACTGTCGCTCACCTATGAACCTCGGGGCCTGCTGAGACACGCGGCTCTGCTCACATACATCATTTGTTGCCTTCATTTCGGCAACACATTTCATACACTTTCAATCGTATATCTTAGATTTTTCATATTGTTTTGTTAGCGAGAAAAAAAAATTAGTTGCCATGACTTATGACTTATCTCTCATGTCTCTACATAGTACTTTTTAAAATTCATTCCGTAACTATATTTTATTCCGAGAGTTCTGTGCCGGCTAGCTAGTTGTTTGTACGAGAATCCATAATTATAACGAGCCGGAGATTCTTAGGCTTTAGCACTCAGGATGGTCAATACATCTTTTGCCAAAATTGCATTGTAAATTTCATTTATTAAAAAAATGTGCTAATACCTTATTTATTAACCTAGACTAGTCCTTTTGTTTACAATGCAAAGATGGCATCTTTTAAATCTTGTCACAAATTTTCTTGTGGAGTAGGTTTCGGAATTCAGCTCAAATATGACCAATCTTAAGAATTCTTAGTATCTTTTAGTGTTTTCCTACACTGGTCATGCCTGGCGAACGATGAAGCCTTTGTCTGTCAATCCATTTATCAAACGTTGCTCACAACAGTTCGTTGTAATAGTTCACTGTCTTGGTGCCACGTTAACTTCTCTCAAACTAGTTGCAGTGTTTAAAAAGTTGTTGTTTTCCACTTCTAGCATCGCTGGAAGCATTTCGAGGCTACTTGCAGAGTTAGCAGTGCAGCCAAAAATGTTTGATTAGCTCTCCAGCAAAAATCCCCGCCCAGACATCACAGGAAAAGCATTTAATTCTGTCTGTATCACAAAATCTCAGGAAACACAGTTGTAGCGCCTGTCTAACTTTAAGGTTGGTTCGTCACTACACATTGCCTTCACGTTCTGGTGTGTACCATCTTCATTTAGGGGGAAAAATATGGTTGAAGTGTATGTTCTCAATTTCAACTTTTTATAGGTGACTACAAAGCATAGCGATAGGCATTTTTTTAAGCATGCCTTATCCATCGCGGCAGTGTGACGTGGTGCTTCTCTCTGTAAAATGCTGAAGGCTCAATTTACGTCTGTAATTCATGTGCCGTATATAAAGCTGGGTTCAGGTTTGACCTTGACCTACATTGATAAGCGGCTGATAGCATTGTGATTGCAGTGTTTTGTTTTTTCCTCCCTGACATTTAGTAAACACGCAACAGGTCTACATAAATATTTATAGATTTATGCCTTGCTGAGCTTTGTAAGTAATCGTTCATGTTTTCTGCCTGTTGCATCTACAGTCGTTCAGATAATAATTTTAATAATCTACTGCAAGGTTTAGGCTTATTACCCTGTTCCAGTTAATTTATTTTAAACTTTTTTCTTTCATCTTTTTTAAATATCGTCCTTGTAGTTTATAATTTTTGTTTGTAATTTAATATTTTCAATAAACTAATCTTTCTTAGCTGTGCAGTATCGAACATAAATGATTTATAAAATGAATCAAATTATCTGCACTATTAGGAAAGAAACAAATATAAAAGTTTATGTATAAAGCTATTACGCTTCTTCCATTTTTATATAGACCAGAGATTTGAGCTCTTGAAGTAGATGAACAGCAGAAATATGGAAAAAATATGAAGATTTAAGAATAAATTTAAAGGTTGAAAACATAAATGATTAGTGACTGGTAGGCTCATTTAGAGCAAATTGATAAAACTAGGACACGAAAACAAGATTTAAAAATAAATCAACTGGAAAGAGGAATTTAGGAAGAAGAGATGGTTGGGTCACTCTTTGTTAGCCCAATGCGCCAAGTAGATTACAATGACTTAATAATTAATATCTTTGGGATTCTAATGTCAAGCATATCGGATATGACCTAACTTTTTCTGTTGAAAGGAAATTCAACAGAATTCAATTCTTTCCTCTTGTTTTCTGGGGGTATCTCGACATTCTTACCATAAATTACTACCGGTTATGAAAGTTTCATATCGTTGATTGTGACTAAGATGCACTTTGCTATAGTTCCACAAATCTATTACAATTTACTAATTTTTGTAATTATGCCCAGATTTCTGTCCATTGCAATATTACATCGTAAATAATATTAAAATTACTGACTTGTATCTTTTTTTTATTACTATACCCCCCCCCCCCCGGAGAATGCTTTTTTTTTTTTTTGACGTAGAAATTATCAGATTATACGTTTTTATTGTACTATTTAGTTTTAACACTTCTCTTTGTGGTTTGCAGTGATTATTATGATATAGGGCATTTACTATTTCTTTGTACAGTAGATCATTGGTTCTAATCCCATCAGGTCCATCCTCTCTGATTGAGGTTAAGGCCTTCCATGCAAAATTCCTTTCCCAATTTATTTCATCTCATCTCATGTATCATCGACATTCAACTTTTGTGATGATGTCAAAGTAGTAAAAACGAGCGTTAATCCTATTATAAAGTTTTATGTAATACCATTTTTTATTTTTATTTTTTTTCCCCTTCTATTAAATATTAAATTTTAACGTTTCACTATGTACATTTTATATCGCTTCTATAAAATATTTGGGTAAACCTTTTTCTTTCACCATTTCCCATATTAAGAAACTTCTTCTGCAGGCTAATTAATGTTTCAATATACGCACTGTACATTCCTGGGTTTTCAATTTAGGCTGTTTTAAAGCTACTTTTCTTTATTTATGAACGTTCTGATTAAAGTAGTGAAAATTCAAAATATTTAAATATAAATAAACGAAAACACAAGTTTTTAGCAGCTGAAAAATGTAGTATGGAATATTTAATTAATCAGAGAAATGCAGAGATTAATAAAACAATTAAAAAAGAAACGAAAAAATATAGTATTAAACAAACTTTTCCTGAATTGTTATAATGTCGTAAATACCTGCTCTAAAATGGATGCCGAAGCGTATAAATGCATAAACATTTAGTCGTATCCAATGCATTCTTTTTGTGAGAATGTTGCGACCTGAACCTAAGGCATGATGTTGTGTACCAACTTTCAGCCCTGTACTATGGAAGTAACCAAAGACAGTTAAATGTCCGGTGGTGAGAACTTACTTGCGTCACAGGTGGACGGTGACCCGGAGAGTGACATACCATGTAGAGCAGTGTGCTTGTAGCTGGAGCGAAGTGGGCGACCATGGAGGAACCAGTAGGCGAGCCGCGCCCGGCAGGGATGCTGCATGTGGCCCAGGGCCTCTACGGGACTGTGCTCGCCAAGCTGCGACCCCAGGTCACGGTGACCAACGTGGGCATCTTCACCATCATCGGCAGTCTCGCGCTTCCCGAAGCCATGACTTACGTCCTCTTTTATCCGTTTTTCAGACTCGTCTTCGGAACCCTGTACCCAGCCTACGCCTCCTACAAAGCTGTTCGGACGAAAAACGTCAAAGAATACGTGAGTACCACCTTCTTTCTTTATTTTAATGTTGGTGCTTGTACATGAAAAATGTTGGTGATAAAAATTGACTAATTTTGTTCTAAAGCGTCTACAATAGACATACTATTATTGAATCTGCAAAAGAGGAAGCGCTATTTTACAACTGTATACTAGGGCGATAGTTTTAAATCATTAAACAACTAAATTATACATTAAAAACTATAACAATGTAGATAATGTTAAAAATTCTACAATAAATTGCATAAACTGCTTTAAGCAACACTGTGTTCAAAAAAGATGTGTCAAAGGTGGTGTGAAAGTTCTAAAATTAATTTCTAGTCAGTACTTCTTATAACCCCGTTTTGGACATTCAAATAATAAATAATCAACTGTTAGTACTGAATATTTACAGAGACAGAAAGAATTCTTTGACGCGTCTATTTCGAAGCGTTCAAAATATGACTTTAAATTTCCGTGTCCTCTTTTTAAACTGTTTTAATATAAAAGATGACTTATAGTTCTTCAAAGATAAGTCTGTTGTAATTGTTGGAGAGAACATCATAGTAATCTGCCCATGTGGCCATAAGGAGTAAAGTCTACTAACGTGTCTGTTTTGAATTTTGTTTTAAAATATAAAACAGAATATTTTGTGTATTCATATTCGTATGACATGATACGGCGTGGAAATTTTCACCATTTTAGATACATTTCCATTTCCTTAGGGGATGAATTCGGGCAGTAGATAGCATTCCTTAAAGCCAATATATTCAAATTGTTGTAAATATCTATGCAATATGGCCCAGGTTGTTCTAACGTAGAAGCAGAAATATTTTTTACGATTCTAAAGAATTGAAATTAAGGAGCGGATGCCTATATTTTTCATTTGGGTGAAGAGGATGTTTGTACAAATTTCATTCATATCGATCATAGAGTTTAAGAAATGAGAGCAAAAATTACTAAGTAATTTATTAATTTTGTTTTAACGTTTAAATAAATGACCTTTCAAGCTGGAAAGATCAGTTATAAGTATTGTAAATTGCTGATAAATTTAACTAAAGAAAAACCGAATGCAACATATTTCTTGTGTAACATTTAATTGGTAAAATTACTTTTTGTAATGAAATACAGAATTCACTTTGGGTATATGTTTCACGTGGTACAGTTCATTTTACATATTTAATGCATTAAATATTTCCGCAACATTTTATAAAAAGTCTTGTTGATAGAGATCCTGTAATAGAATGTCTTATAGAGAAAGGATTTTACCTAGTAATAAATTTACTGATGAAGTCAACGCATATTGCATTGTGTAGTTTTGCATTTGTTAACTCAAAATGTAGGTTTTATTTTTGGTGTTGTTAAATTAATGTAAGCTTTTATTCATTAAATACAGGGCTTTTGAGGAATAAAACAAAAGTTTTCACAAATGTTGCCTCTTTGGTATAAGCTTTCCTTATTAAAGTTGTTATTTATTGAAAAGACAATTTTACTTAATGCTCTCTTATTCGTGTCAAAGCTACTTCAAACTTTCAGATCATATTTCCTGTGAGCAGCATTTTCCTCGCCAATTTTAAAATGAAATTCCTAAATAGGTAAGCAGTTATTTTACAGATGCCGTGTTATTTAGTCCCAACACAACATTTTCCTTACCTATCTTTTTATTACTGGAACATAACAGCTGAATTTCCTACTTAAGCAACTTGAAATAAAGGACATAAGGTTTACATACAGTACTACTTTAAATATATATTTTGCATTTTTGTCTCTTCTGAATTCTTTCAGCTGCGTCACCATTTGTGAAATTTCAAATTTAATGTCCCAAGGGTGCCTAAGTCCAACAGGGCAGGTGTGAAGGCAGGCCCATTTAATATTGATAAAGCTCCTACACTTATAGCTTCCTTAGAAACGACTCTCTCAGTAACTGATGGCATGGCATGGCTTTTTGAAAGGATATTTTCGGTGATCGATGCCTATATAGTGACGTCTGCTTCCAGTATACCGCATGCTTCCATCCCGGAGATGGAGTGTATCCAAATGTTGTTGAATCAGCACTTTCCGTTTCGCTGCTGTTATTGGCTGCTATTGTCGTTATTAACAACAAACGCTAATATTAAATTTCTTCTAAAGGTGTTAGAGCATTGTGCTAACTAATTTTACTCGTCTTGAAGCAAAAATAAACTGTCTATGGCGTACGCAAGTTGATACAGACTTGACAAAAGGCTCGGCCCTGTAGCTGCTAGCTTTGCCAACGACTTTATGGAAGTGCGCCTACTCTAACTTACTTTATTAAAAACCTGTTCTAATCTTAAACAATTTATAAAATAGCTATAGTTTACTAAACAAAATATAGAGTAACATACTTAAAGGGAGAGAGGGAAAATATAGTAAAAGGATGTTTTAATTCACATAGAAATGCATATGGGAAGGACGTTCGTTTGTCCATATAATGGAAATTTTACAATGGAATTAGAATGGGTGAAGTATGGGCGGCAAAAGAATACAATATCAGGAGCTTTTGGAAAGAAGTGAAACTTGCAATCGAAGATGTTGACAACAAGAGAGATTTTCTAGCTTGAGTGATAAGAATCATACCAAGTTTGAAACAAACGTGGGGAAGAAGTAAAAAAAAAAATAATATAAAGATTTAAGTGAGCAGAAGAGGATTTGCATGGGCAGTAATAGTTAATTTAAAGGTTATGAGATATTGAAAATCTAGATACTTGACCAATGTGTAAAGAAATAGATAACGGCTTTCATTATTTGTTACACTCTGAAGGTACATACTGAGAGTTGGAGACGAAAGATATGATCAAGAAAATTGGATAATATTAAGGATGTGTTATTACGTAAACGAACATTATATTCAGAAGAAACTAACGTAAACTGACAGGAGAGAACTTGGAAAGATTGAGACGAATGAATGCTAAAAGCAAGACTTTACAAATTTGAGGAATTTACGTATTTGACAGGAGGGCTTAATGGATGGTATAAATGTAGTGGAGAGTGTAAAATTTAAGATAAGAAAGGACATAACTTCATCAATGCAGACCACAACCTGGAATTAAGTTGAATTGATGAATGTAGGGACATGCAGGCAACGAAAAAAACAGTTTTTTTGTGGTTTGTGGAACAATTTAAATTGTATGTTATATGAGTACTGGGTTAAACAAAATGGTGTTGATATAGATTGTGGTTCCAATTATGTAAATATGCGTTTAAAATTAATGCACACAAAGAGTTTAGTTCAGCTTGAAGTTCTTGTTGACTTATAAAGACAATTTCAGACCAGTCTCTTGGTTTTGCTATACAGGCAATAAACAAGTAAAAATGCATTCCCACCATTTGATTTTTTCCCTCACTCTCGATATTTGTTGCCTTTAGGTACATTAGCTCATAAAGCGTTAAAGAGACTAGACTAATATGTTCAATGCGTTTATAAATAGCAGATAAGAGTTGTAAAGTGAATGTATTTTTATGTAATGTAGGATATTATTACATTTTTACTCTTTTTAATGTATCTTTATCGCTTTAAATACATAAGATTTTCTTCGGGCGAAAACAAGTGTTATGCTCAATGTGGCAGTAAAACTAAAAACATGAGAGAAAAATTATAGTAAAAAATGCATAGTGCCTAATTCAGCTCTGATCTAGTGTAAGCTGAAAAATGTCGTATACAAACACGTTTTTTCTAAAAATATGTTATTCCATTATAACGTATGCACTGAGATTTTCATTATTCTCTCAAAGGAAGCTCACGACAGTAGATGTAATTAAACCCCTGTTTATGTCTAAAAGGTATGGTGT
The DNA here is from genome assembly GCA_030762175.1 of Metallyticus violacea. Taxonomy (NCBI): domain Eukaryota; kingdom Metazoa; phylum Arthropoda; class Insecta; order Mantodea; family Metallyticidae; genus Metallyticus; species Metallyticus violacea. The sequence goes on from CM060845.1 coordinate 81,157,798, forward strand.
TACATTAGCATGGCGTGCAAAACATATGAAGAATGACCAGTGCCTGCGGAGAAGCTTGTCAAATTAACTAGGTGGGAACCCTGTACGTAAAACATTTTAAAATCATACTCTAAACAAAATCTCTTTGTGCATTATGTACAGCATTCCATTTCAAAACTGCACAGTCTGAATAACTACCTGTGGAACATAAATGAATAAAAACCCGTCAATTTAGATATTGATAGTGGTGTTAATTTTTTTTTTAAATAGTGTCTATAGCCCGTTTTTATTGCTCAAGCAGCACAGACGCTGAACACAGATGATAAATTAAATGAAATGATATATTGGGAAATTATTTTTTTTAAGGAAGGAAACGTTCCAGACCTAAGTTTAGGGTACCTCCACGGCATTTGCCCTTTATAAGCACTGAGGAAAACCTGAAAAAAAACCTCACTCATGGAGGATGGTCTTGGCTGGATTCGAATTGCCCACGAGTCCCGCCTTAACGATCTCGGCCACTAATGGCGGTTTAATGTTCATTAAATTTTAGCTTTCAAACCTATAGCCACCTCCGTTTTGAAATTTCAAATGCCTTCCCTACGTTTTGATGCTTAAATTTCAAAGAGGAGACAATTGATATCATATCTTTTATTTTCTGTCACATTAGCAACCTGTACTTAGTTATTGTTTTAAAATAAGTCACTCAATGGTGGCATGAAAAAATAATTTATTTTGGACAATTTTACAATTAATGTAAAAACACAGCTATTAAATGTTCGGTTCTTTTAATATTATTCTATACCAAATTCAAACAGTAACAACAATCCAATTTTCATTGAATTGTTAAGGATGGAGGAGAATGGTTTGCTAATTCAGCCTTTTCAACGGTTGATCGCTTGTGTCTGTGCCCCCTACCTCCGGGAGAGAGATGCACATGGATGAAAATTTTCTAAAAATATGCCAGAAATGTATGGGTGTCACAGGACATTTCAGCGTAAAGCACACGCCTGTTTTCATGTAATTGTAATTACTTGAACCATTTGCGCGGATATTACTGTAGTTACCGCTGTGACTGCTAGAAACCTACAGAACTATCGAGAGTTAGTGTCAAGAATATTGGAGAGAGCGCAGCCCGCGTCAGATGCATTACGAGAAAGTTTCGGAAGATTCATCTAGATGGCGCGGTGTTATTGGTGGTCCACATGCCACCGAAAATGCAGTAGTCCCATTTATTATTATTATTATTATTATTATTATTATTATTATTATTAGGCATCAATGTAGTTGAAGCTATCTTTGCAAAGTTTTAAGAGAGCGAAAATTCGAATTTACATACATGAATTCCAGATGCAGTTTTATAAACGAGCATTTAGCATTGAAATGCATAGCCTTGTCGCGGTTTAACGGCATCTCCCAATGTGGCGTGTGCATGTATAGTTACATAGATGCTTGGCATTACGCGATCACAAATTAGTGACCACTTCTCACATGCAGCATTTGTTTACCGTTTGCATACACCTGGATTGCGCTCACGCACAGAAAACCAGTATTTGAATGAGTTTCTGCATCTGCAATGTTTGTTCCATGTATTGTTTGGTAATTTCTTCGACACATACATTTCTTTTTCTTTATTCTGCTTTTGTGTTGTTAAGAGGTCCACACCATTTCGTTCCAAGCTGTCACTTGCAGCTGTATATTCTGTTTCTTCTTTTCCCGAGGTTCTTCTTAGGTGCTATTTTCTCATTTTAAAGGAGTATAGACACCAACGCTAGAGCATTAGGAGATAGAAATGAATGTTCAATATACCCTGTTTGTTTTTCCTCCTGTAAGGATTCGGAGAGGAATTTTCAGCACATAAATTAAAAGCGCAAGACACGCTTTCATCATGTAGCTGTTCACCAGAGGTTATCATTTTGATACAGATGTTGAAAAAACTCTTTTAGGGATTTGTGTTGATGTTGAAGTTGACTTTGGCATGCTTAAGGAAAACTGCGTTAACCTTTTTAAGATGATACGCAATTGGTTTGAAATTTTATGAAATTACCACTGTTCGTTGCTGATAATGTCATATAAAATTTTACAAGTGTAACGCATACTTTAAATTAAATAACATAATGTTGAACAGCCGCGTACATACCACGTCATATTTTGATCATTTTTTAAATTACTTATTTTTGTTATAATATCTGAATATCGCCGTATCACCATGCGTCCTTTCAGTTTGTTTGTAATATCAACAAAATCATTAATTGATGTGGCTTGAAACAAAAAATGAATAGCTTAAATCAACATGAAACAATGTTGGTTTTTTTTAAGAGAAATTGAAAGAATTGAAATTGAGATTTAGGATGTAACAGAAAACGTTCGCAATAGAAGTGTATAAAAATACCACCAATAGCAGTTGAAACTTTACAGAAGGAGTTTATGTAGCACTTTATTTCGAATATTCGTGTCAAATCAAAAGATAAATTACGAGAAGAGATAAAGAGCACGTGAAAACATTAGCAATGTTCAGACTCGACACATCCTATGCCGCTTAGGCTGCCTATTATACAAAATAAATAACAAAAACGCATCTTCATGCACCATCTGCTAGGACCCAACCATCATAATGAACAAGGACCATCTATTTCAATGCAGTGCAATAGATTCACAAAAAAGAACAGACTATAATTTTATCGTGCTAGGAAGCAAGAAAGAAACCTCTAAAAACTCGCATTGGAGTTAAAAAAGAATATCTAGTTAAAATATAAATGTATTATTTGTACTAAGATAAATTCAAGCCAGTAAAATAATTGTACTGGATTCTAAAGCGTTAAAGGTTTAGTAAGCAAGCGTTATTTACATCAGAAATGTATTGTTTTAGACTTAAACTAATTAGACAAGTGTCTGAAATCATTTAAAAATATACAATTTGAATGAATAAACATTTTAATATAGTTTCTTTTAAATTTTTAGATTTTCATCAGTGTGAATCAACTTTTTATACCATGTGAACGCTATTATAGCGTCACTGTAAAAATTGGACAAAACTGAATATTAAAAAGTAGCGTTACCCTATTAGCTAATAGCTCTGAACCCCCACTTTTTATGGTCAAAGGTAAGCCATGGGACCTTTTTTTTTCTTTCTTTTTTTCCCAATTCACAGCCTCAATTCTATAGGTAGCGACATTAAAAGCAAACGTTATCTTACATTAACCTTACTTTTAACAACTTTAAAAATATATATATGTCTAGTTCAACGCATGTTGGTTGAATTTAGTTTGTACATTTATTGACATATGGCTCTTTCAACGTTCTACTATTGAAGAGCGTATTGCGAAGATTGTCGTATTTAACAATTTAGTGATTTTGTGTAAATGTCAGTACGGATCCCGATATTCATTAATGGACTGCATCCTCATACAACTTTGGAAATAAGACGCTGATCTACATTAACTGAAAATGTTGATGAATATCTTATCCGGTCTTTTATTTTATCTGAATTAATGTCATGATCAACACACTGTACATTTTTATTGAACATTTAAATGTTATTGAAAGAAGTCAGATAAAAGTTAACTTACTTTTTGTGGCTCGTACATGACGGAGCACCCTCCCATTTTTGTATTGCTGCTAGAAACCATCTAAAAACTTTCAAACCAGTGATTGGAGATTTTTTCCCTCAACATTTGGTTTATTTATGGATGCTTTTTAACCTCTCAAGTCATCAGCGTCCCATTAATTTCATGGTGTGAAACGGCCGATAAATTTTTCTCACATTCTCTTCTTTTAAACTTGAGCTTCTTTTACATGCCGTAAATCGACACGTGACCCACGGTTTTACGGCCGGGAGTGAACCCGCGATCTTTGGTTTAGGAGGTATGTATGGTTACCACTACACCAGCAGGACGAACGCAACTAGATGTAAGTTTATACAGCAGACATTTGAAATAGGTGAAATAAGTCAGTTCATGATGGAAGCTTTTAGAGCACAATTTAAGAGCCCATGATGACTATTTTTAGGCAGTCTCTGAAGGTATTCACGAACATTTTGAACTGTAACTGAAGAGCCATATGTCCATATGAACCTTTTGGTTCACTTTTAACTCCCGATCTTTCCGCAGACATTTCCTACCGTTTTCTTATCATTTATTCATTAAACAAATTGGTAAAGAGTGTCATTAAAATATAAGCGAGTAAAATGAAGATCATAAAGTTTCAATTGACTTAAGTGCAGCAGCAAGTGAGATCCTTTGATTACTTAGTATGTAATTTTTGTTATAATTAACGAAAGAACGATCAGACAAAAAGAAAGAAATAATTCTAAACAGAAATTGTATGTTAAATAATTTGTGAAAGACTATTTCGTCACAGATAAAATTAGAACTTTTTTTTTTTTTTTTTTTTTTTTTTTTTTGAGAAATGGATAAAGGATCAATCCGAATACCAAAAGTAAAAAGAATATGCAGAATAAAAAACAGTATAACATTCCTTCAATGTAACATATTTTCCACACCTCCTCTTAATGTATACTATAATGCTTTAAAAATAGTTATAACTTTGAACAGTCTACACATTCTCCCTGCAAGACCCGTTTTGAGTTTGCTGAAAATGAACCTTCTTGAAGCTGAACTACTTCATAGCATCCTTTGAAACATCAGCCTTATGGACTTGGATGTTGTAGAGAAGGCCCAATTTCCGACTATGATGATTGGGCTTGCGTAAGTGTACGTGATAATATTTTAGTGAAGGTGGATCGGAGGAACTGTTTCAAGATATAAAAGATATAACGCACTACGAATATAGCGATTTAATGGAGGAAACTGTGTGGACTCCGGAAACTTATGGATTCATCCTCTGTACCCGAGGATTCTTCAAGAATAAAAAGTAAAACTAGGACGATAAATACACAGGAAATGTTGGCAGCAATATTTATATGTTATATTTGTGATTAAGTTTCTATGAGCTTACAAATGCTTTGTTTCGTGTGTTTTCTTCAGTAACCTGACTCTAGATACTGATATGATAAAAAGAAGATTGAGCATTTAACATTAAGACAGCATTGTTATAACATTCAGTCATTATGTTATCAATGCTCGTCAATAGTCCCTACAAGACAAGACAACAAGTCACGAAGTGAGTTTTCTACGCGTTTTACAAACAGCGAGGCTGTTCCTTGTGTTTTTTTTTTTTTTTTTTTTTTTTTTTTTCTTCTTCTTCTTCTCTACAACCTCCACGTTATCAGAGGTTTTCTTTCTCGAGTCTTAAAGTTTCCAGAAATCTTGTTTGACAGTTTAGCTATTTCTCCAATTTCTTTACATCCAAAACATTTGGCCGTCGTTTCTATTGGAGCCGTTATTTCGCGCCATTGTTGCATTTGGACAGGAAATGTGGGACACCGCTGGTCTGCCGACAGTCTCGTAAAAGGATGGCACCGTCACAAAGAACCAAACCGAAATCAAGGGCGCGATGCTGCCGAGAATGGCAAGGTTCCAAGAGATATATTTCATGTACGATACAAAAGATTCCAAAGAAAACATTTTGCGGCCACTGCGGAAAAACCTCACACAGTTAATAAATAGCTCCTAGGCACGCACATCTTACATAACTTAAGCATCTCTTTCAAAAGTTTTTGCCAGCACATTAACCGGCAACGCAGAATAAATTTCATTCTGCTTGTACTTGAAACCTCCCGATAAACTCGTAGCTGAATAAACGGGGGTAGTGTGATGAAGCCATTCTCTAAAATCAAGCTAAAGTATGCTACGATATGATTTGCATTCGAATTGTCTCCTGCAGCCAGCAGGCTATTCAACTGCCGGCTGTACCAATAGTAGATTTCAGATAACTTCTCAAAATATTGCAGCACAACGCTAATTGCCTGTAGTCTGCATTATGTATACAAGTTTCAAAAAACATTTCCACATGACCTTTTAATAGCTCCCTTTTAAAAACGGAGCAAACTCCACACTGACAAAGTTACTGCACTATAGAAAAAATAGCAACTCAAAAGAGAAGCAAACTACATCTTAAATTTTTTGCGCTATCATGTAATGTTTAGCCAAAGCTATCCATCAAAATAATAATCATGTAGACGGCCTACGCCGTATTTTAAATGAAGGTAGACTTCCCTGCAGTACGTTGAAGTAAATCGATAAAATTCCGTGTTCTATCCTTTGAAACATTATTTACTTTCTTTATTAGCTTAGAGAGAGGGGGAGGGGGTTGGCATGCACATTAGTCTGCCATCATAAAAATACGGCATTATCGACTACCTTGTATATTTTAAAACAATTTTTAAATTGAAACAAGAATTACTTTAAGCGTACTTTCAACAGCTTATCTTTACTTAAGGGTCGCTTACTATTCCATCTTTATTTGCACAAAAGGCAAATATGGGCAGCTTTTAAAATTTGAATAACCATAACCTTTTGTATTTGCGAGGAGAATAGAAATACACAGTAATCGCGTTGAGGCGCCGCAGTATTAGGTGATTTTAATATCTTGTAACTTTTCATACGCAATTATTTAATGTAGAGGATTTAAACACAGACCTCTTTTGTAGTTTGAAATAAAAACTTTTTGTTTTAACGCTTCTCTTTTACTTGTAACAAAATCGTATTATATACAACTTATTAATGAAGACTGAAGGCCTATGTGCATGAAAGGTCGGCACCCTAAACACACAATAGGCGATTAGCGTGCTTTAAGAAAACTGTTGTTTTAATTAATAGTTCTCAAAATTAAGTTTAGTAATTTATTTACAGTTTATTTAAAAATTACCACAATTTTTTCTTCTCTCTACAAGGCCATAAAGGTATCTTGAGTGGAACTGGAAAAGTAAAACTTATTTTTAAAACATCTGGCATGGTACTCTTCTGTAAAATTAATATTAGCTCCAACGGGACAAAAAAGTTTTCCCAAGCACGGCTCTAAAGCTATAAACACTCCCAGCTTTCCATACGACAAACTTTGCAGAGCGGAAAGCTAACAAGAGACTTAAAGAAAAAACGAGGGGATGGCCACTTGGTCTCATGGCTGCAGTTTCAAGCAACACGCCTCCTCGCACATACTATAAAAAGCGCTGTATACTTTGAAACATAAAAACATATATCATATGAAACATGTCAGTAAATTAATTACAAAAACGCCCTTATTGTAAACACAATATCTCTATTAGATTTTACATGTAAACTGTTTTATGCTTTACAAAAGTTGCTAGTGCCAAACTAGCCTTGCTTTATTTGTGCGGCATTTCCAAGAACTGATCACATTGGTCACAATAATGTTTGCGGAATTCGCCTGTCGACTTTTTCCTTGAAAACAGATGGGAATGTTACCTTGCGACGTTCTCGCTGCAAGGTCTCTGCGCTGTAGCGATTCCTTTTAAGGCTGCCACATCTGGTGGACACATCACGTCGCTGGAGTAATTATCCTGGCGTGATGTCCTGCACGTGCTGGAACTTGGCTGTGTGCGCGGCATTTGTACTTGTCGCAGAAACGTTTCCCGTTCTTCAACGTTGTCCATCGCATTAATTACTAAGAAGACTGCAGGGACTCTGCCAAAACTAAAGCTCCACAGTGCAGATGTATAACAGCAAATTTACTTGCTTTTAAGATAAGAAGTGTAACATATTTAATATCAGAGGAGGATTTAAGAAATTATAGATGTTTTTAAGGAGAGCTAGCAACTATAACAATTTTACAGAATTCTACAGTATTTAAAAAGCCTTTAATCACGGTTTCTTTTCATAGCAACTATTCAGAAGATATTTTCTTTAAAGTCATGTCATTAGATGCCTCTTATATCTACTTTCTTTTTAATTTGTTAGCCATTACGGAAAACACATAAAATGATATTATTTAGATAATAACGGAATATTTTCTATCACACTCCTAAAAACTTATAATGCACCAAATAATAAGAACAACTGCAATAATTGCTTTAATTTTTGAGAAATTGTTTTAATGTGCTAGTATCCAACATATATAGGCGTTTATTGTTATTTTTACGTATATCCTGGCCTCCTCACCCCCAAATAGTTTGGAAATCTGTAGCTCTAAAACACTGAAAGTTAGTCATAGTGTAAAATTACTATTTGCAGAAGATGTAATATGAATGTTAAGTACCTTATACAGGATGCGAAAAAATATTACAAAAAATTAACGAGTAGAAAAGAGGCACCTCAAGAATGGAACAAGTAATCTCAGCTGTCAAATACAGAGCATTGCTTCAGTGAATCACATGAATGTTTAAAATGACCCGCTAATATATTACCGTCTTATGCGCTATAAGTCCGGAAAATGTCATGCGTAAAACGATCAACCATGTCACTCCTTTCAAAAAAAAAAAAAAAAAAAAAAAAAAAAATGATTTCATACAGTAAATGTTAATACATTTTAATTAATTGCAGTTCAAATAAAGTAATCGTTCATAAAGCCGACTTATTGTAGTTCTCAAAACGCCTTATCACTTCCACTGAGTGACAGTGCACTATTTGTGGTTAGATTGAGGGTCACCCTCCTTATCACTGAGCCTCGCCAATAATGTAGTTCGCCGATTCTTGGTGCGCGAATTCAAATAGAACAAGCTTTTGCTCGCCCGTGTATGGAACTACAATGCCTGAACGGCAAGACATTTGAAAACACACATTTTATTGCCTATGAGCACACGTCGCATCGCAACGTAGCTATGACAATGCATATCGATGCCTGTAGCTCCACAATGAAACATTCCCACTCTCAAAATAGGACTAGTTAAATTTTTTACCGGCGTATTGCTCGCGTTAAAATTTAACTTTACAATATTTTGTAAGCTAAGTGCGTAATGTACACGCGATACTAGTTGCATTATTGTCACATCCGGTTCCTGTCTGTGAGAGTTGTACAAGTTGAGACAGGTTCAGTTCCATCTACAACAAAATGGAGGTGACACGCGACGAACCATTGCTGCTGTGAAATTCGTCTCAAGTCTTCAGCTGAGACCATTAGGGAGTCTGTTCATCCCTATAACATAACTCAAAGAAGTTCAAAATGTTTATGAGGGGAGGCAATCAATTTCAAAGGAAGATGAAACCGGCGTTTCATCAACCCGTTGCTGTCATTGTGAGGGAGGATTATGGAATAATACTTTGGTGCCACCCACACGTTGATAACTGAAAATTTGCACATGAGATGTGTTTGTGCAATGGGTTCCAAGATTGCTGATTCCGGAATAAAAGGACGTTCGCGTGCAGATTTGCATGCGCTTGAAGATAAGTAACAGGAAGATGCGGAGTTCATTTCAGTGCAGATGAAACTGGTTACGTCATTTGGATTCTGAGAGAAACAACAAAAGCTCTGTGTGAAAATCTGCATCATCAACAGCACCAGAGAGCGCGCGAGCAAAAGTGGTTGCTTCTGCTGGGAAAGATGACCATCTCGTTTTTCGATATTCAAGGAATTGTTTACCAGCATGTCACACCTACACGCACAACAGCAAGTAGGTAAAACTATAGGGATCTCCTGAAAATTCTGCAAGACCAAATCAGACGCTAAAGGCCACATTTCCATGCGTCAATCTGGATGCTGCTACGCGATGAAGTACTCACAAAAATCAATGTGAAGTGTCTCTCTCACCCTCCATACAGTCCAGATTTAGCCTCGCTAGATTTTTCCTTTTCCTTCAAATTAAAGAAACATCTTCGTGGGAGACATTTTTAATTATCAAATGCAAAGGTGAAGGCTGCGAAGGGGATTCTGTCGAAAATCTTTGAAAACTGGCTGGAATAGGTGCATTGCTTTACTTTGAGAAAGATCATAATAATACAGAATGTATCACAGAAAAGGAGATTTAGACAAAACAGTTTAAATTATATATAATCTATTGGGATAAACACTTCAAGGGGACGCAAAATACGCTAGAAAAAATACGTGAATCGCTATTGAGTTCTGGAAGTGAACTTGCTACAGGATATGGATTATTTGAGAAGAGCTTCTAATCTGAAGCACATAAGGGGTCAAGCAACCAAAGTGATTCTGTTGACCTGAAAGAGAGGTCCCTGAGCAAAATTTGTCGGCCGTTTCACGCCCTGAGTTGAATGGGACGCTGATGACCTGAGTTGTTAAAGAGCGTACGCAAATAAATAAAAAAAAAAAAAAAAAAAAAAAAGATTGTGTTGAACGACTCAAAGAAAGCTATAATAGAAACCTCTGTGAAGAAGAAATGCATATAGACTGAATTTCTTTTAATTTTCTATTACTTCCTTTAAGCACAGACATGATAATGTTAATTAAAAGTATTTGGAACTACATTTACAATTAGACTTTCTTATTAATGTACTGTACCTCAAATATACATTTCACGTGGTAGCCATTCATGCGAAAAATAAATAGAAACCCTGGTACCGCACCGCGCAGGACCATCTGATATACGAGTATGTACACAAACCGCTGAAAATATTTTAACAGTTCGAGAAAACTGTGAATTAGTACATTTCGCTTTCATTTCCCAAATATTCACAGCGCAATAATTTATGAGACAGTATAAATAAGAAACAAATGAAGAAATCATTAGTTTACTGCTATAAAGAGTAAGATGTAAAAAGTTCTGATATCTTTATTGGCCATATTGTAATGCAAAAACTAGACAACACAGAGAATATTTAAGTTTATTTATATTAAAACGTTCTGAGTTATCTTGACCTTTTTAAATAATTTCTTTAATATGAAGTACGTTTGAAATAATATTTTCGTTTGTAAATTTGAACACAAGTGGCAGATACTCTTAATGTAGGTTTCAGCATCTGCGATACCGGCACCTTTAAGAACGCCTTGCTTGCTCCAACAGAAAGTTCCAGAGAATTGAACAACCGGCTGTTATGTAGGTCTGACTGATTACGCCTGCCTGGCGGTTGTGCACTTTCCTCCGGGCCGGAAATCGATTCGATGCCCTTTGGATGAGCCCCTGCTATTGTTTTGAGCACGTAGGCCCTTAGTGTATGTAAATGAGCAACTCGCTGCAGATGACGTTCTTCAGCATCTACATGTTCAGCACTGCAGAATTATATTTTTAGGTCACACGGGAGAAAGGGTACCAACCTATACTATCTCGTGTGGTACTATGGTTAAGCTCAGCGTAGTACCCGAGAAGAGGGCAGACAAACTCCTAGATAACAGGAAGCGGGGCCAGATGACTCCTCCAATGTAAAAAACATAAGCTTCTTGCCCCCCCCCCCCCCCTTATTCCCTGTGCATTAGTACAGCAGAACTCTTTATTTTTCTCAAGCGATATTATATATACGTATGCGCGCGGCTTTTTAATACAAAAACTTAATTAAAAATATTAATTAAACAGTAAACTATTACATGTTTAGAGTATAAATTTATTGAATTTGAATCAACATATTATTGCATTTGTTCAATTTTCAGGGTTAAAAGATGAGATTTAAATGTTAATTTTGCTTACAATGATTTCTAATTTAACGAATAACATACATAGGTAGATAGAATTAAAATCCTTTTATTATCGAACACATAGTTAGCATGTCCCTACCATAAAGTATCACCCATACCATTTTAAGGCGTTATTGTTTACATATTCCAACCACATTTAGCTAATGTTTCTGTTATCCACATTTTATGTGTGTTTGAATTGGTTATATTGTTCAATATAATTTTTCTATTCTGTCTCTCTTTTCCCCTCATCTGCAAAAGTAGAAGCAAAACTTAATGGCATATGAAAGAGGGACGTGCTACAGGCTGTTCCGTTGCATGATCAGTTATGGTACATAGTGACATTTAATAATTGAGAGAACAGAATCTCTGTTTTATTATTGAAAATACGATTGTAGGAATATTATAGTCAGAAAGAGATTAACTTGATTTACACTGATTTGTCGGTACTCAGTAGTAAATGAAATGCAAGCCAAGCAAAGAGGTTGACGTAGATTTAAATAAAACAGTCCTAAATTACGACAGAGTTTAGATAAGTATGCTTACATATAAGTATGTTCGCATGGGCTTAAAATGTGGTGGAAAAGAAGCTGATACAAGTACAAGCAATGTTTCTATTGTGCAGAGTTGAATATTGGAGAGAGCGAAGTGTTGCATAGCCATTATGGCTTGCTCTGATGTGCAGAGTTCCATCCGCACACACCCACTTAGTTTGGCAACCCGCTGCGCGCTGATTTTCATCTGTCATTAACTTTTACGTAGTATAGTCGCTATCAAGGGCGTTCTGGTAGGTAGGTAGGTAGGTAGGTAGGTAGGTGGCGGAATGGACCGGGGCATTGAAACGTAATTAAACTTAATGTAAGGTTACGTCTAAACCTACTAATTACCATGGTCGTCATTGGACCCACAGGTCTGGGAATCGAATAGAAGTTCATGGTGGCTAGACCGTGGACTGGTCTCTGTGACTGTTTTCACTAATCGACGATTTCATGTGGTAATTCATCGCTAACGCTCTCGTTGCTTACAAGAGAGAAAACTCGCATATCCGGCCGGAAGTAGTAACTTGAAACTCATGATGTAGTAAATGTACTGTTTGGAAATAATTGGCGAATTCAGTTGACAAAATGACAGGTTGTGATGAAAATCATTTTAAGAACAATTCTGCATAAGAAAGTTAAATTGCAACTTCGTTCCAAGTATCTCTATAGCAGTAGGTTACAGTCGATATAGACAATTTACGTATGCGATTCCTACACATGCCATGGAGGTGAGATCCAACATATCATTCCGAAATTGAAGATTACAGTCAGAAACAAAAAAATATAATTTCATATTTTTTTACCCAACGAGTTCACAATTCCGGGTAGATGGCATTATTTTGCGGCAAGATTGACTTCTAATTAAATTTTAAGTGTGGAAACAAGGGGAAAAGGATTAATCTTAATTATTTATTTAGCTCATATTGTTGTATTTTATAACAGCTCACCTATGTTAAGCGAAACACAAACTGCTTTCCCGATTCATTGTAAAATTAGAAGTATATATATATATATATATATATATATATATATATATATATATATATATAAATTCATATATATATATATGAAAAATGAAAAAATGTTGCTTAAATTGTAACTATTAAATATATATATATATATATATATATATATATATTAACAATAATAAAAGCTTTTAAAAGGATAAAACACTAAGATAAAGTGTCACACTTGAGATCGCTATATTTCGAACTCGTTGAGTTCTTTTATGGCAAGAAGACAAGAGAAGGTGATTAAAGTAAATATTAGTTCTCAGGTGATAAAAGTAAATATACTTTTTCCCCCCACACTCTCATTTCTAGTTTCATCTGTTTCCATGCATAACGTTACCTTCGATACTCAATATTTACTTTTATCACCTTCACTTGTCTTCTTGATATAGAAGAACTCAATAAATATAGCGATTTCAAGTGTGACTTTCTCTTATTGTTTTATCCTTTTAAAAGCTTGTATAATTACTGTTAATTTGTCACATTGTTAATAGCGTTACTTTATTTTTATTTTATATATATGAAAAATGAAAAAAAAAAAAAAAAACTTGTTGCTAAATTGTAACTATTAATAATGAAAAGAATAAACTTCCATTCAGCATAGAAGACATTTAAAGATACAGTGGTCAGAAATATCCCTCATTTGCCATATTTTATTGATTAAAAGTTAACAGTCTTAAATGCATTTACAAACCTTAGCTCATTTTGTAACGCAAGAAAATGCATAGCTTTGAAAAATGGAAACAAAGCCTGTATTTCGTGGCAACGCTTGCCTAAAACTACCATGCTTTTGGTACCTTAACTTCATAATTAGTGTATGCCTTTGGTATCTTGAAACTTCAGAATTCGCCCTTTGTTTCCGGATTAATGCAGGCCTATGGTGTCTTGAAACTTAGAATTCGCCTTTTGTGTCTTGAAGCTTTAGTATTAGTGTATGTCTTTGATATCTTTGAACTTTAGAATTAGTGCTTTGATATCTTGAAAATTTTGAAGTAGTATACGCCTTTGATGCCCTAAAACTTTAGAATTCACCTTTTTATATCTTGAAATTTAAGAATAAGTGAATGCCTTTGATATCTTGAAACTTTAGAATTAGTATATGCCTTTGGTGTCTTAAAACATAAAAATAATCTTTGCCGTTGATGTCTTGAAACTTCAAAATTCATCTTTTGTGTCTTGAAACTTTAGAATTGGTGAATGTCTTTGATATCTTGAAACTTTAGAATTAGTATAGGTCTTTGGTGTCCCTTTGATGTCTTGAAACTTTAAAATTCATCTTTTGTGTCTTGAAACTTTAGAATTGGTGAATGTTTTTGATATTTTGAAACTTTAGAACTAGTATAAGCCTTTGGTGTCTTTAAACATAAAAATAATGTAAGCCTTTGATGTCTTGAAACATAAAAATTAATCTTTTGTGTCTTGAAACTTTAGAATTGGTGAATATTTTCGATATCTTGAAACTTTCTAACTAGTATATGCCTTTGGTGTCTTGAAACATAAAAATTAATCTTTTGTGTCTTGAAACTTTAGAACTAGTACAAGCCTTTGGTGTCTTTGGTGGTCTGCAAATGTGTCAAATTATCACGAATCTGATGACATGTTTTATGTTCTAATAATGCAGAAGCCGTGTTAATCATTTGTTTCTCCGTACTTGTTTATGTATGTAGTTTAAGAACGGCCATGTTCAGGTATACGGCGACAAAACTATGTGCAATACGGTTCAGCGACAAGCCGGAACTCTGGCTCAATTGTTACTCCTGGTTGGAAGTTGAGAAGGGTTCTGACCAGCCATTCGTAACGTTGCGTTGGAAGAAGAAACGGAACATTTTATTCCATCAGCTTACTATGTTACACTCTTAAATAATAAATGGGAAACTTCGTAGATTATAGTGCATAGCATAATGCTACCTCAAGCGTAACTCATTCAGTTCCTGCTTTTTGCTACGTTTTGGGTCATAAGTTTATCCGTACCAAGCTTCTCGTTGTCATTTCCTAGTGCCCTTTTGCTTGGGAACCATTTCTGTGCCAGGTAAAGGTACAATGACACAGAGCGAAACTTGGGAGTTGCATTGCTTCGGCCGCATTTGGCGATAAGCCAAAACCTTTAAATCAAAGGAAGGTTCACGTTGATCTTGTGCCAGTTTTAGTATCCAAGCCCAGTTAATCAAATAGAATTGCAATGGAAAAGCAATTGAGGTAATACATAATTGCGTGTGCGACAAACCTGAAATCAATAGATCGTCCCAGACGTACCTACCACCTTTTGCTGGGTTCATCGGAGCATATCATGAGCTTTAATAGCTTTCTTGCTAACGTTGTTTTTATGCTGTGCATCTAAATCTTTTCCAAAATGTGAAGTTTGCTTGACCTCTATCCATCGCTTAGGAAAACGTCTTGAAGCCGGAAGGTACGTAAGTAGCATGAGTGAATCAGATAGAAACATGTTGGCTAAAGATCCTGTCTCTGTGAATTTCTTTTTCGATTTTCCAAGTGTGCTGAAAACTCGCCCACTGCTTATCTAGGATCTAGCATTGATAGTCCAGATCAACAATTCTCAAACTGTGGATCCAGGGATTCGAGAGTCCCTCCTAAGCAGTCACCAAGCATTAGAGTACTGTTAACAACATTTATTCTTGAATTAAATTACATATATACGAGGTAGTATCCAGAATATTCGAGACTGGTGCTGCCATCTGGTCAGAAACTTACTTTGAGACTAATGATCGCCGTCACCCTTGAAGTAGTTCCCTTCCACACGTATACACCAGTCTCAGCGATTCTGCCATTTTCAAGTGCATCTTGGAAATCATGTTCTTTGAGGATGTTAAGCACAGACAGCGTTTCTTCTTGAATCTTCTTAATTGTGTCGAGCCAACTTCCTTTCAACTTGATTTTCATTTTGGGGAATAGAGCGAAGTCGCAGAGTGCCAAATCAGGCGAACACGGTGGGTGGAGACAACCGTCATGTTGTTTTTCATCAAAAAGCTCCTGGTGAACATGAAATTGTGACGGCGCATTATCGTGATGCAACAGCCAGTTCCCTTGTCGCCAAAGTTCGGGCCGTCGTCTACGCACATTTTCACGAAGCCGTCGCAAAACGTCACAGTAGTACGTGGAATTTACTGTTTGATTTGGCGCACAATCCCCTTGGTATCAAAGAAAGCGAGGAGCATGCTCTTGACTTTGCTCTTCACTTGTCTCGCTTTTTTTTTTTTTTTTTTTTTTTGTGAGTTCGGGCTCTTTCGCTGGGAGGATTGTTCTTTTGTCTCAGGGTCATAAGCGTACATCCAGCTCTCGTCGCCGGTGATGACCCTTCTGATCAGCAGTCAGGATCCTTGGCACAACTTTTGCGGCGACACGATGCATGCGCAATTCATCAGTTAAAATTCATTGGCATGTCCCATAACCAATTCCCACTTCATGAGCAAGGTCTTCAATGGTTCGACGTCGATCCTCACGAACGAGGTGTTGAACTTTGGCAACAATGTCCAGGCGTTGTGCAGCTGACGAGCCTACCGGTGTGAATATCGTCTTCAATAGCTGTACGCCGGCCCTGAACCGAGCATACCACTCATACACACGTGTACGGCTCATGCTTTGTCCCCCAAATACTTGTTGAATCATTGCGAGGGTCTCCGTAGCATTTTTCCCGAGATATGTACAGAATTTGATGCACACTCTGTTCTAATCTTGGATCCATCGTAAAATCGCCACACACTACATACAGAGTATCATGAAAAGTACTATAGAATCTCAACACATCTACCCAGCTGCATAAAACTTTAAACATTCACTCATCAGATGTGCTAGTACTGCCACCTAGCGGTACAAATCTCTACTGCAACTACTGTCGAGATGGGAGCACCAATCCCGAATATTCATATGTATTAACTTTATAAATTTATTTATGAGGTAAAGTAAATTAGAATAGAATTGAAGGCAACTATTTTTTCCGGAAGGAACTTCCAAATAGGTAAGCTGAAAACATTGATTCTATTTAGTACTGCCATAGTTTTGCTAGCAACTTCAGGCATCTGACGGTATGCTTGGGCAGCCAAGCCTCTGATTATCAAAGAAACATTGATGCCTTTCGCAACAATGTGCTTGTGTGAAAATCGTTCTCTGCATGCATTTATAGATTAAAAATAAATCAATAAAAAACATAGAAACTTTTTTGGAAAATGTGACATGATAATGCCTCTCACTCAGGAATTAAAATTAACAAGTCATGTTGTGACGTCATGTATTGTTAGTTATCATTGCGTTTTATATAATTTTTATTGCTGTGACTTTATTAGGGTAGACTACAACAAAAAAGCAAATTGAAGTAATGTGCATTTATTTGTGCTTATATCTCTAAAATTTTGTTAAGGTGATGAACAAGTTTAAAAAGAGCTAAATTTAGTATTCTAAACTTGAGTTAAATCTTAGGGATCCGCAATAGCGAGGTCTTTATAAGAGGATCCATCGTCAATGAAAGTTTGAGAACCATAGATCAAAATCATTGGTTCAATTACCTGTTTGGACGCTCATTATTTGACAAGCATTAAAAAAATGTTTCTTTGAAAGCACTAGCATTCGCAGGATTCGTTAATATAATTGCTGGAGTAATTTCTGGATGCAAGCATGTTTTTAAAAATATCCAGTACCCTGTAGTCATTGCATCATTCATAAAACTCTTGGACTGTAGTAACAGTGGTGAGAAGAAAATGTCCCAAATGTCATCACAGCTGAAGAATTCACCTCTTTGGATGCAATGACTTGTACCTATGGCGTATTCTGCGTTAACTATTGCAAGAGATTGGAAAAAATTAAAACAAGAAAACGTTGTGCTGCAATGTATGTTAATTTTCTTTTCCGAAACCTTTTCAGTCTTTCTCAAACATCACCAGCAATATTCCCGACACAATTTCTGTTGTCAATGTCAGTCATTGTTTTCACAATACGTTCATAATAAATTCACACAAAAACCCAAGTGCCTGAATTTGTAAAGTTATAATACATAGGCATTAAAGTATCAAATGCAGTTTCATGAAACTTCTTACGTTTGATACGAGAGAAAATGTTTTGTGTACAAATTCACTCACTCTTTGAAAGGCGTGGGCCAAACATGTTACCTAAAAAGCAAGGCAAACATAGGTCAGCATTCTCGGGCCTACTTTCAAGCTTTAAAATGAAAGTTATTTTGAATCACAACGACTGCATTGTCTTTAGCTCAGAGAGATTGTTTCAGCAATTTTCAACCCAAATGATAAACGTTATTTCATAGTGGCTAATGCAAGTAACATGTAAAGCTACGGAATTGCCGAGTTTTATGAACGATGACGTAACACTTAATTTGCACAAGATTGCGTCATACATTAGTTGATAACTTTTCATTAATCAGTTACAGCTTTCATATTCGTAAATAGTTTTTATGTAACTATTGTATAATCTTGGTAATTGTGTGACACAAGTGATTGTTTAGCGCGTGAGCGGAAGTGAACACGCCAATTTTCACGAGTGTTCAGAATGAAGACTATACATGTGTCTCATACAATTTTTATGCAATTTTTGCATTGAAATATTTCTAAAAAGTATTAAAATTTGCAAAATGTGATCGTAAATATGACGTATTATATTGCATGGTTGCTCTGTACCCGTTTCTCTGACGATGTTATTTTATTTTTGTTTTGAAGAATTCAAATGGAAACGGATCCTAATTCCGCAATGTTTTATTCCAGAATAATTTTATAAAGGAAACTGAGGGTTTGTTAACTCCTCAAGAATTGAAATTTGTACATGAAAAGGAATATGACAATATCTGTACACGGAGGAAAGAGAAACATGTTATAGTTTAAATCTTGACATATTTTTCAGAGCTGGTAGATAGAATATAACTTATTGATTGTTAATATGGTAAGTAAAATTCTTAAATTTGTTTATTTTTCCAGTCGGAGATTTTTGTGCCTTCGACGCTCTGGTGTGTGTATTCAAAAGTTAAATGTATGGTGAAAGTGAGACAAAATATCGATGTTTCAACTTCTGGTAAAGTTTTTGATTTCTTGAATAAGCATTCAGTGGGATATAAGGCGTAAAAATCAAATACGTTGAAATTGATCGATTTGTGATAGAAGCACCTGATAATAGGTATTTTCTAACGAAGATAGCTTTGTCTGTCGGAACTACACGATTATATGTTGATATAAGCCACATACATTATTATGATGGTCCTGTGAATTGTGTGGAGCTGTTGGAGAAATATGTTGCTTTACGTCCAAAAACTGTGGAGTGCAAAACTCTCTTTTTGTTCAATAGAGGTGGTAGGTGCAGTTGTCCCTCGTATTTATACTTTTTGGAAAGTTTCCTATAGAGGTTGCTAAGTTTTTTAGAGGTGTCAAAATCGTAAAACTACACAGGGCACTGCTTTAGACGGAGTTCGGCCTACCCTCATGATTGTATCCAAACGTTACTATTCGCAGCTCACTGTAAACGCATTGCTAGCAATCGTATCTTGGGATATTCGCGTACAGACCAAACCCCCTAGCTAGTTTCCACCTGTTGCTTCCCTCGCTCAATAAAATATTCATCCATTGCGATCAGCAAGACACTCCTTGGTTTGGGTGTTGGCTTTTGGGCCTAAATGAAAGCCAACACCGTGCTGCTTCAGTTCTCAGCAAAGTAAACCATGTGGGATCAGCTTTCCTAGAAAACACCAGTATCTGCTTACAAACTTAAATCAGCGTATTGCAACTTTAGTTCGCTAATGAGGGCGTCTAATTATACTGAAGGCCTTGGATTAAGCAATTTGCACAGTAGTATACCACACTTCATTTATTTTATTGATTTTCAAGTTATAAATGACTTGAAATGCTATGCGAATTATTAATATTAGATATTGACGTTACAAAAATTGAAATAACGCAATAATTATATAATTTCTTTATACATCTTGTTCCAAAATCTACCGAATCTAAATGCATTCTGTAATAATGGCACTATTGATGTTTATTTAGCATAGCAGAGTAATTTCACCAGGCAAAATTAATACCAAGTACGTTTTAAGGGACACTGGGAATGAATTTTCAAATTTCCATTTTATTTTTTGTACGGATTTTTAGGAACATTTACTGTGATTGCATTGCTGTTAAATTAATATGTATACCAAATTTTTATTCAAATTGCATAAATACTTTCCGAGCTATAAATTATTTTATAAATTTTATTGCGTTTTTGCCACCAGAGCTTTGAACCACATACAAAAGGTATACCAAAAGATATTTTTAATAAATCTGATGAGTGAACCGTAAAAAAAAAATGACTGCAAATATTATACTCTTTAAAATTAACCACTTTTATCACAGAATGTTTTTAAAATTATTATTGGTGTTAGCATATATTTTGTCTAGTTGAGTATTGTAATGGACACTTCTGCACATTCTGGAAAATTTTAATTGAATTTAAACGAAAACTGAGACGCGTGGGGCACTTTGAAAGTGTGAAAATAAAGTTTTGAGAAAAACGCTGTTTAAAAAAATGTGGGGAAACAGTGAAATGTAAGCTTTACACATCAGAACCTCCTGCTTTATAGTAATGTGTGTTTGTACTTCCCTTGTTCCTTCTGAGCTGTTGTATTACTTTTGCCTCCCGCAGGTCATTTCCTGCTTATGGCAATTGACCTTCTGCTCTCGTAGAGTCGAATCGTACTCTGTCTGGTCTTACTGATCTTTGAAGAAGCTGCCGATCTCTCTCACCCCGTTACACACGACGCTGATGACCTGAGATACACACATTTCAGCTCCTGAGAAGCTGAACAGCCCGTAATAAAATCAGAAACACCATTTAACGACCCAATTTTTAGCCGCTTCTTAGAAATAAAATTTTCTTTGAAACAGTTTTTCCAAACGAATAACACCGTCACTTAACTTTTGTGTCCCTCAACGAGCACATCGTGCCAGTAGTTCAGTGCAAGCTAGTCTGTGGTAAGTGGGGAGAATTTTCGTAACCATACTATCATCAAACTGAAGACATCTTCAATTGCTCTGCGGAGTCTCACCGAGAGATATGCTTCTGTTTTAGAAACACCAAGAGTCGGTCCCTGTGGGGCACTTCCGATGTTCTGGCTTCGGGTCTGTTCTTCTGTAATGGTAAAGTGTAGCGTATATGGGCAGATGCTTCTGGGTGGCTTGTCTGCAGTAGCTGGTCAGTCTTTTTATAGTTTCTAACTTCAGCTTACCTCGGCCACGATTACCCAATGTAGTGTCCGTAGTGTCTTTCTTTAGCTTGAGGATCGGTGCTTTGCTACTTGATTGACAAATTCTTCCTTCACTATTTCCATATAACCCCACTTCCTTTAATGCCGGTGAGTCCTTGCGTCTCCACCAGACAGTACAGTTGTATATCTCATTCCACACTTCTGTACTGAGGAGGTGTGGCAGGCTGAAAAAGAACACGCGGAGCTCTTTAAATGACTGTGGATGCCCAATGGTTTAAGAAACTATCTGCAACAAAAAAGGATTTTCGATTTTTTTATATACCGATTTTGGCCAAAAACTCACTCCCAATGTCAATGCTACAAACTTGATAGAAATACAAGACGAGAAAACAAAGAGAGATATACTGGCCTTCAACTACTCAACAGGTAATACATTTGGAAGTTCAACAGAAAATTTGAGGAAACAGGCTGCATATGCGGCTGATCAGACAGTTCTGAAGTGCATGAAAATGTTCAGACAGTAGCTCAAGCACTAGCTGTTAGTCGATAAATACATCAGTTGAACTTGAGATAAACAGAAGTAGGGTTATCGGAAAGTTAAAACTGAAGAGAAGAAGCTTTGACTAAAGATGATCCAAACCGGCGCATTGAATTTTGCGAATTGTTTCTATTCGTAATGAAGAAGATTCTTAGTTTTGAAAGTTCATTAGTTGATCAGATGAGGTGGCTTTTAAAATAAATCGAGAAGTCGATCGTCAAATCTGTTCACTGGACGAGTAATGCAAGAGGAGTAGCACGTTCCTGAATCTATGTTTAAGCTGACATTTGCAACAAGAGAATTATTGGTGCAAATTTGCTTTAAGATGCTGTCTTAGGATATCATTGCATGAAACGTGAGAAGAAAACATGCTGCTTGAAATAAATCATCCGAATTTTGAGGTCTTTGATTCCATTTGGCAACAAACTGGTGCCTATCATTATATTAAAGCCAGTTGTGTGGATAATTAGGCGCGAAACTGTGGAGTATCATTGTGTTTTTTGTCGTCACTCCATGTAAATTTTGTTGTGGGAAATGGTACGTACTCTGGGAGTCCAACAAACATAAACTACCTTCGCGGATTAAAGCAGAAGCAAAACTTTGGCATATGAAAGCCGAGTAACCCTCGGGCTGCGCTCAATAATATGTAATCTACGGAGTGGTATATACTTTACGTGAAATAATTGAGAGAGCAGAGTTTCTATTTTACTCTCGAAAATAATTCAAATAACATTCCGGAAATGTTATAACCAGAAAGAATTTATTATTCTAAGTAAAGTTTCCGGTTTGTACGGTGCGTGGTTGGTGAGATATTCATCGTTGATTCACACCGAATTCTCGCCATTGAGAGCAGTAAACTAAGTGCAAGCTAAGCAAAGAAGGTGATGTAATGCACTTTCAAGACGCATGCGCAAACATTAGTCTTGCAGCGCTGCAGTGCAAGCGTTTAGATAAATGTGTGTTAGTGTGTGTCTATTGTACTTAAAAGGCCACAAGAAGGCAGTACAAGCAGTCTCTCTATTGCGTAACTAAAGTAGGAAAATATGTATAATAATAACAAATTAAAAAACACTGTCTGTCCCAAGTATAGAGCAAATGTGACTTCAAAAATTCAAGAAATTATCATCGAGTATTGCTCTGATGTGTGGAGTACACGTCTGCCGTCACCCACTTAGTTCGACAATGATTGACTGACCGTCGTATGCAACCAGTATAATCACTGAAACCTTTAAACAAATTTATAGGAACAAACAATTGTGTAAAACATATGCACAGGGGCATCAAAAAGTCGTGAATTATGTTTAGCTAAAGGCATGGATTATTTTGAACATTTTATGTGATGGAAAAGCTGAGTAAATCGTAACAATGTAATGGTTTACTGACTTTTAGAACACACTGTAGGAGAAAAATGCTATTCTTTATTTAGTGATATTTACATATGTAATTTTAATGCATTTTCATTAAAAAAAAACAGATGTTCTTTTTAAGGAGTTCATTAGCCTTATGTGTGTGCATGATTGCAAATATTGGAAAGCATATTCAACATATAAAGCTAACCTGGCGCAATTCTGTTTGTAAACTGTATTTGAGAGACAGAGAGAACGAATTTTCAAATGGCATACGTCTTAGGTTAGCCACAGTTGTGTTCTAAGTTTTCCTGAAACGTGAGCTTACCTCTTCTTCACTGGTGATCGGGGTCCTTCACCCCTTTTCACCTGAACATCATATTAGATATTTCTTCCACTTGTTGGTGGTTGAATTCTCAGCACTATCTATGAGATGGAGTTCCACTATGGATGCATCGTATGAGGCCAGTGTCTGATGCAGGTTCGTTATTTTACACAAAGCTGTGTTTGAGAAGTTATAAAAACGCTAAGATAAGAATACGCGAAGTTTATTTTTACACAAGATATTCAAAATTCGATCCCAGGTGCTATGACAGGTACTGAGATAGGTCTCGAATAATTGAAACGTTTCGCTCTTGCGTTTGGATAGCAAAAAGTAGCTTTCTGAAATATATGCTCTCTGCTTGTAATCTTTGACTGTCTTTACCCATGGAGTTTCCTTACTTTGTGGAAAAAATTCTGCCATTCTTCATTAATCCCAAAAGCCTTTCATCAAAACTTCTAAAACTGCTGAGGAACAAATACAAAACACAGTGTGAGTTTGCGTTGTTTTCCCAGGAGACAGTTCATGTACTTTTTAAAAAATAATGATGAGTGGAGAGCAGAAGTAATTCTGTATTTCATACAATAAGTCGGGAACGGTTGCGCACAGTTGCTACAAAAAAGAATGACACCCGTGAGAATTTACTCAGATTAAACGAAGAAGATGACGTCTCTTCAAAGTTGATTTACAGTGACTAAGCACCATGTGTACCGTAAACAGACGTAACGCAAGAATTTGGGGAACTGAACACTCCCCACACAATCTCCGAGCAAGAATGCGATTCCCTCAAAATCAGTATGCTCATTGCTCGGTTTATGGTACCTTGTACCCGAGGGGAACATATTGAGCACTGTAATTTGTCTGAAAGAAACTTTTTGAGTTTTCCTTTTCATTATGCTTAACTCACAGAAATTGAGTAAAGCGTGATTAAAGTAGGAAACATGATTTTGATTTAATGGATATATGTATTACAATACGGTTTTTAACTGTATGCATGTTCTAATGCCAGGGCATTTGAACACACGAGTGGCAGAAGGCAGTAAACAGAGTACATTTGTAACACGCGCACCGTTAAATCTGCGAACTACATTAAACTGATTGATATTGAAAAAACGACGGAATGGTAGAAGGGAAAATCTGCCCAGGACCCGCCTTGTCCACCTTAAATCCCACTTACGGCCGCTGGGATCTAACCCAGGCCACCTGGTGAGAGACGGGTAGTCCAAGCACTTTTGCGCCGCACGCTTGTTTTTTTATAGCCTCAGTCTATCATACGCTTTACCGCCAAGGTGCGGTAAAAATGCAGAGACCAAAGCTCACTTGCAGTTGCCCGGTCTCCTGCGTAACTTCTCTTGATGCACGTACGCATAGCCGGGTGTATCACTAGCTCAGTTGTGTCCTGCTTTAGTAATGACATTAAAATATAGTGGTCTTTCATGTGATATGTACAATAAGAACATCTTGCAGCAGAACAAAAAGAAAATTACTGTTAATATTCCCAATTAGCACTACCATAAAAAGTGCATACTAGCCGTTATTTCCATGACAAAGAATTAATAAAAGGCGTTACATTCTCGTGGAAGAAAAATTAGATGAGGTTAGAACCCACTTCACAGACGTTTGTCACAAGAATCAGGAATATCAAACAAGAATAATTACGAAACTTCTTAAAATAAAACC
The DNA here is from genome assembly GCA_030762175.1 of Metallyticus violacea. Taxonomy (NCBI): domain Eukaryota; kingdom Metazoa; phylum Arthropoda; class Insecta; order Mantodea; family Metallyticidae; genus Metallyticus; species Metallyticus violacea. The sequence continues at coordinate 81,182,821 of CM060845.1, forward strand.
TTACAGAATCGCATTAGTGCAGCAATTAAAAAGAGCATGATTTCATCGACAAAGTTTGGTTTTATATACGTCAGTTTTTATATGGACGTTTCACCATAAGACTGTACGCGCGCTCGCCGGCCGACGCTGTTGACACGTCCGGGCCAGAGGTCGCCATATCATCCATGCGCAGCATAAAAACCACCATATAAAAGAGAAATTGGCCTTCATGCTACAGAGAAAGCCAGTAAAATTTATTAAAAATCGTAAAGAGTCGGGCATTTGCTCTGGCGATTTTTGGAAATCAAGAGGGCAAATAGTTTTACATTAAATAAGTCCCCTTATATGTTGTACTAAAAGAAATTCTCTAATGCAAACAAGCGTCTGTGCTGTCTATGTTTTAATTATAAAATGGTGAGAAAATTGACCGTATTTAGCCTAAATAAAGAAAATTCAGGTATGTAAAAACTGCTAGGACTGTAGAATATGTTAATTGCATGTGACAGTCATCACTGAGCACAGTTAGCAGTATGCCCAACATTTCCAAAAACTTGGAAAATTCGTTTGAAAGAGTTTCCTTACGAAATATAACTAACAACGTCAGTAGATTAGTTGTGCTCAAATGTGGAAAGCATTTATGAATGGATGTAGAATGTTTGGTTCACAGACAAAGTATACGGAGTATTTCCATCTCATTGGTGTTATGAATCGTTACTATTGGCTATTCACACCCTCCATATACAGGTTGGAAGCCGTAGCATTAATCGCTGCTTTCGATTTTATCGGATGAAAATGAATGAAAATAGATGAATCTCGACTGTAACCAACAACGCGATCAACAACTTCACAGGCGTTGGTCATCAGTTGCTCCAACAGGAAATTGCATTTATAAGAGATTGTTTTCTTTTGAGCGCTTTCTTCACCAGACTAAGACTGTCTCAGGCATACCTTATGGTAAGTTTATTATTAATCGAGTGATTCATCATATCGAATCTGCCTTTGTTGTCCATATCGATTCATTTGAAGTAGCAAACGATTGGGAAGAATCCTTGTTGATTGAAAATGCAAACAATGTATAACACAAGCGTGCTAACGTGTTTGAGAAAGAAAACTAGCAAATTTGGGAAATTATTCTGTTCAGTATGAGAGAACTGTAATGAGCATTGGTTCTGTATTTGCTTTGCTTCTTTGTAAGGTAAGATCGTGTTCTTCATAGACAAATGTACCCTCAATCTTGAGAACAAATCAATTGGTCAAAAGAACAATTATTTCTTCAGTCAGTTGACTTTAATTGTGTGTTTAGGAATGTATGTCTGACTGTCATAGATGAATGTAAATTAAAATTCATTAATCACAATAAACAGAGGACACGGGGCTTCCATGTTCGGACTAAGGACCTGTAACATATTTGGTCTTCTGTCGTAACAGGACGTGGTTACGGTGAGAATTTTCACTAGAGGGAATTGTGAAGACTGGCGTTTCTCCACAAGAGAATGAAGCCGTTCTACGCACACAAGTAGCAACCTTATATCTAACCTTGGTGTAGAATTACACGAGAGAAATGATAGCTTGAGAGAAACTACTGTAGCAAGACGGACAACCTGTAAACACCTCGGCTGTCCACGGTGCCGCGAATTATAACAGAAATTGAGTAGACGTTTTCGGATGTTTTTAAGTTCCTCTTAATGGATGAATAAAGAGCATGCTACAAGCAATGAATTTACCGACTTATCCCATTGCAGGCGCAAGTTTGAAATCCATTCTTCGGTGTTTCTGGCAAGCAAACTTCTCAATGACTTCTGCTATGCCATTTATTCTTTCTTTCTGTTGAGAGCAGAGCAAGAGCAGTTTGTCTTTCTTGTTTTATAGAGCTCCTCATGAAAGATTTACTTCTCCCTAGACACGCAAACATCTCTCGGGTTCGGCTGTTGTTATGAATATTGTCACTGTTATTTTAAGAGGACTTGTTACTTCCTTAAATGTATCCGGAAGATTGCTGACATAAATAAGCTAAACACGACGAATAGCGCCGTAATTATTCCAAAAGTGTGGTGTTTCATAAAATACAGGGAGTTCGGTTTGACATCTTTGTTCGTTTAACATAGGTTAATTTTCAATCCCAGTTCAAGGATGTCTTTTTAAAAGTTCATAGAAAATCCTTCAAAGTTTTGCAGCAACAAGATGCGTTTTCTCAAAATGATCGCGTGCTTCTGCAGTAATGCGATCACACATTTCTCCTTTTTTAATGTCAAGTCACAGCTAGTCGAACTGAAAAATTCGTACCTGTAATTTGAAAATAATCAGTAATCCACTAATCATTTGTGCTACAAATATTAAATTGTAATTAATTTTAGAATCATTGAAATAAAACGCTCTTTTGCCTTGACATTATGGCTTGATACAGAAAGAGAAAGATCACCGGTGCGTATTTAAACAAAGAAACCGTCTAGCAATATTTTATAAGTTAACATAAAGTCAGAAATGTTGAGTATCCGGGGTTTTTATTGTATTTAAGAGAAACCCTACCTATTTCACTTCACCATCATTCTCACAACTTGTTGAAATGACTTGTAACTTAGATCTGCTGAAAGCCTTGTATGTCTCTGCTACTCTTTGCCATGCAAGTAACGAATAAAATGCGCAATGTGATTTCGCAGATTTTTAACTGCATTTGTACAACAATGGAATCCTCGTCTGTAACGTTATCTGGTCTCTTAGCACCTTAAGTCCATCAATATATCTGCAGTAGTCAAACGATTTTTCTTTCGAATGTTTACAATAAATCAAACGGATTTGGTTGCAATATTTCTACAAGAAATAATTAAATTTAGGCATTTTGCCTGAGGTTTGTGCAAGGGCATCTTCGCTGCATCATTGATCTTTTTATAGACTCACTATTAGATGATGTAGGCTGCTCTTTTACCCTTTAAGTAGCACTTTTTTTTTTTTGGAAAAATTTCCTTGTTTATTTCTAATATGTAGATTGTTACGTAATGTTGTTCAAGTTCAGATTTTATCGTACACTTGATACGTTTATCACAGTTTTGACATTTGTTATAAAAGTATTGTCAATACAGATCCACGCTTCCAACTTGCACGAAAATGAAGACGCGGCTGGTTCTATGATTGACAATTGACTGTTACAAATTTTTATGCGTTTTGAAAACAAAAAAGGAAAAGGTTTGAAATGACTGGCGACAAAGAAATCTGTGATTTCGCTTTGAATGTAACGACAATAGCAATTCAAATGTAAAATTATGCAATGTGGTGTAAAATAGATAACATTATGTCATTTGATTTGTAAAATTTATGAAAAATATTTCTATTTGTATATCACGTAAACTTTTTCCTTTTTTTCGTGCATAAATATGTTGCATTAAAATACATATTACATAAAATCCGGACTCCATTCAGAATATCGTAAACATAATGTAGAAGAGATGTCAGGCATGTAAAAATGCACAGTAAAATGTAGCATAACGAAATTCGAGTGGAAACTCTTAACTGTTTTTACACTAGAGGTACGCGAAGTGTTTGTGGGCTTACTTGATCATTAATCATGGAAATCCTCTGTCTGCTCTTCACATATTCAGAACAATGGACTAATGATTACGAAGAGTGACATTCGCTAATGAGCCCCTAAACGAAAGCAACTTAAAGCTGTCGGTTTGTTATTCTTAAGTAGGGGGGAAAAAGTCCAGCGTACACATGTCGTACACAGTCACCTATGTATACATATTTACGGTTGTACTTTCGAATCCTGATTAGGTAAAAGTAATAGAATTGTGTGGTCTCTTGTACGTTAGTGACCAGAAATTTATGGGTAATACCCACATGAACAACTGAAATGAAAAGTTATAATTTAATTGTTTATCATTTAATGGTTCTCAACAAAAGATGTTAATATTAAGCAATTGACAGGTTATAACACTGGGCTGTAGGTACATCTATAATTGTTGTTTTTTAATTGTTTCCAAGTATTTATCAAAATTGCGCAAAACAAGATTATTGAATATATCGCCACCGCATCATTACAGTTGGTGATCTCGGCGGACGTAATGGCATCGAAGGACTCTCATTTATTGAATATCAACCGATTCCATAATAAATTAACTAACAAAAAATTTCCAACCCACATTTTTCAAGCATTTTAGACAATGCTAATGGAATGTGTTTTATTTTATGCACTTATTGTTCCGCGATTTTCAGGATAACTCTTACATTTAAAATATAATACCACACGTTTTTATTTCGTGCGGGAATTCCTTTAAACGACGCGGGAGTTACCATTCACGGGCTTCCAACAAACACTATCATAGATTTCATGTTAATCCAGACTATTTCCGTACTGAGATAACGTGTATTAAAATCGGACTAAAACTACTGCATTCATAGACTCTAAATAATTCTATGATACAAAAGAGGATACAATTATGTATATAAGGCAAAAGCGTGGAAGGAAATTCTCTCTATAGCGGTTTTCTCGGCATGAAGGCGCAATGGGCTCTTATGGACCACATGCTTTTCTTATGAAAGAATCAAGTGCGCCGTTACCAAATGTGTGTGTTTTCATATACGACTAAAGTAAAATAGAAACCCGCATTTAGTTATGGAATTTTATAAAGAACACCATGTGTGCACGAAAAACTTTTAATTTAATTACCTTTTTTAAACAATAAATTTTCAAATTATCTTTGAAAGCAGATTTTAACACCTCCGTCATTCAAAATGTTAAAAACATGCCTTTAAACTGAAATAATTCAGATGAAACAAAAAATCTGAATTATCCGTTCGTTAAAGGCCAAGCATAGTACTTAGATTTTATGAATATATGAACCAATACAAAATTAATTTTGAAACAAAGTGTTTCGTTTTTTAATTTATACATTGGAAAATGTCGCTGGCTAATTCTCATTCTATAAGCCCTCGTAAAAACTTTCAGAGACAAAGTTGTCAGGGAAATTATGCAAATTAAGGTCCCGCAAACAACACATGCATCGCAATATGTTAACTGCACGCGAGACAAGGAGTGCCAACAAACCTGGTTCGGAGACTGATTAAGTTCAAGGGGGCGATAATGCGTCAGTGGATGTTTCAGTTCCTGTATGTCGGGAATCCCAGGCTTGTGTCATTTTTACAAGTGCTCTGTACAGTGAAAACATCGTGCATTGCACATATAATTGGATCGCAGAAAAATACATGTAAGAGTGTTCGACTATTTGCGAAAAGAACCCCGGGCGTAGTGACTCCATTGTTTGTGAACTTTGCAAGGCGGTTGCCGTCAGTAGGCGCACATATGTTAGATTTGCGTTTTTTGAAAAAAAAAGTAAAAAAGAGCCCATCATTACTCGCGGAAAGGAAGACAAAAGGGGCTTAAATACAAAACCAACAGGAGGTGAAATATGATTTTATGTGTAATGCCGTGCTACATTTCTGTGTCAAAAAATCCCCCCCCCCCCAATTAGGTCTGTATTGGCCAAAGCTATGGTGACGTAAATTTACCAAATTTTAAATATGCAACCTTTTATCGTTTGGTGAAAGAATAGGGATTGGACTGTGAAAGGCGAGGAAATAATTCGCGTATGATTGAGAGAAATTATATTATAGTGTGGCAACATTCCTATGTACGGAAAATAAAACAATTCACGAATGAGAGAAGGAAATTTGTGTGTATTGATGAGTTGGGTAGGGCACAGTGTCAAAGGTTTAGAAGGATAAGAGTACAAAAACGTCTAAAGAAACTCTTATAGTCACTTATAGGCCTGCGTATAGGAGTAACAAAGTATTTTAAAAAAAGTAGCATTGCACAATGCGTCTCCATGTTGGACCTTCGATGTGTATTAGTGAAGGATGGTAGACTATTTGAATAGTTAAACTTACTTTATAAGCTTTAACAGCCATGCATTTTCAGAAATTATCGATATAATGTAAAAATCTGCCTAAGTTAACCCTGCAGAAAAAATGGCTTACAACTGCGAGAAAGATTTGCTTTTATACTGTGTCTGACTGATTGGCACTATTATTTTCACTAAACCCCGAGCATAATAACGAAGAGCTGTTATCGCCATTGATATCTATTTTAGGACGAATGAGTTGTACAATCTTCTCGAATTTTCCTTGACAAGTCTACTTTTCTGAATGGTATATCATACTTTCTAATTAGGTATGTCATTTTCCTCCGTCATCTCATTTTACGAAGTCTACGCATAAAAACCAGATTCCATTCCATAATCATTAATTTTATTAAGTTTGTCCACCTTTAATCTCTTGTGCCTAGTTACACTAAATTTTAATTCGAGTTATCCCAAGTTCCAATTTATGGTTAGGAAAAATAGTTTGTTGCTCATTCGCCTAAAGTCTGTAGTTGGTTTTTTACTAGCAACGTCTATATTTTTGTACGAAATAAGTATTCACAGGGGGCCAAAATAACGACACAACATTTAAACATTCACATTCCAGTTGCTATTAATTGCACTTGGATGTATTTTTTTTTTCCGCGGGAAATTTCCCGGTGCTTGTAGATTGAAATATATTAATTTATTCGCAATTCGCCACTATTTGTTTTCTGTAAGACAGTGAAAAATCATACGTTTTTGCACAATAAACCATTGTGTTTATTAGAATTAGTCATTTGTTGTGTAATTGTGTTCATGTGTTTTTCTTCTTTATTATGTTTTCATTTAACGCATGATGGGTCGCTTAAGAAACGAAGAGTATGAATTTGGCAATTTATGTAATTGTGAAGAAGTACATTCAGCGAAAATCATCCAGATCTTAAGTTTGCGTCCTGTAGCCCAAAGATTAATCCTATACACTATGTACGAGATCAGCTGTGAAAATATTCGTGGTGTTGAACATTTAAAACAACACCTTGATGATGGAATCAATCTATCTTCTGCTATTGGGCAATGGAGAAGACGCCTACAAATTTTCAAGCAAATGATGGTCACATAGTCATTAATTTATTAATTTTAATCACCGGTATTCAATTATTTTATTATGAATATGAATATTTATTCAATCTTAACGTAATAAAGACAAAGCAAATTCAATATAGGAGTTATACAGTCAATTCATCGTCCTATAACATTTTTATTTGTTATAAATTTCTCTACTAATATTTTACGTCAGTCTTATTGATCCAAAACCCACAACAATGTGGTCATTAAAATATTAGATTCATTCATACAATTAAAAATCACCATTTCTAATAATGGACTGATTATTATTTCATGTACTTGTTTATCGATTCCTCTGAACCATTTCTTCCTCACTTTCCCTAAACAATTGTCTATTTCCTTACATTCTTTCGCTGTGTTTAAATGCATTATTTTATTCCCAATTGTTTCTGCTGGAAGATAACCCCAGATATCCAAAAATGATTTCTCTTTCAATAACCTCGTTTCTTTACATTCTAATAAACTATGCTAGATGTTGTCTTTTTCTCCATACACACATTGGGCGTATTTCTATCTGGATCCTTTCAACCTGACGCATGTAAATTGTTCTGTGTTAAATTCAACATCTGTTTCCCTATACCAAGTATTTGTTCATTCATCTATAATTATTATTATTATTATTATTATTATTATTATTATTAAAGCCACCAAGTATTTCTGTTTTCAATATCTTTGATCTTTAGCTCAATTTCTTTCCAAAAACCTTTCCCTATCTCCCCATATTTTTCCCATACCAAATTTTATTTTGAAGTGTGAATACTTTTTTCATTTACACAATATTATATTAACGTCCATAAGATTTTATCTAAGTCTCAAACCTACGAAATAAATGTCATGTTAATCAATAAAGTTGACTCTTTCTAACACCACATGAGAACCATTCTACTTGTGACTATAGGATTTTTACAACATACAGTAAAATCTCTGCATGATATGTGTAAAGAATTTGAACTATGAATTTTGACCTCGCTGTCATATATATGAAAAACATCAGTTATTAAGATCATGAAAGACGTTTAGAAGAAAAAAGTATATTATATATTTAGTATCAAACATTTTGCTCCCGGCTGACTTTTTGTCAACTCCTCCTATGCGGTTTTTAAATTTATCGCAGGTATAAAAGTCGAGGAACCGAGGAAACCACAAATCCCTAATTAGTAAAAACATTCTATCTTTGGAATAAACTGAAAAATACTGTATACAAGACATATCCACACACTCTGGAAGAAATGAAACAAAATATTCGCCAGAAAATAACCAGCATAACTCAACGTGTGATGGTTGGATCATTTTGAAAGAGGTGGCAAAAGTATGGACAACGACGCAGGTCAATTTCAGCACCTCATTTCATAAAGTTGTTAAAATCTTTTAAAACGTATAAGGAAATTGTTGTATGGTTGTGTCAGCGCCACTCTACTATAGCCGCAGAGGGCAACAAGCCCCGCTTTCGCCACTATGCAAAACATTTTAGAAAAAACATGTTCTAATACTTTTGGAAGATTTGTTTTTTCGACTTATATTTTTCTCAGTATGAAACTTTTATTTATATGAGGTGTGACTGACAGTAATATCGACTAAATATATACTTTTTAAAAATACAGAAACTCTATTAACATGCTTTTAAATATGATACTGCTTTATGCTGTATATTAAGGATGAGTCTAAGCGTGGCTTACAAAAATCTGTTGTAAAATCAAAAGTTTTACATAAAAATAGACATGTTCCTGTATTTTTCGCCGTGTTTTGAATAGGGTAAGATGTGCGACACGGAATGTACTTGTACATGAGGAGTTTGTGAGCATTTTCTCAATGAAGGAATTGTATTTCTTAAATTAAGAAGTAAAATATTAAATTAAAATTTTCCTCTTGACGTGATGTTTGTGTGGAATCGTTTATGAATTATAAATAAATTTGCGTTTCAGGAGATGGAGGCTCTCAAATGTTATGCCTTTCCCTCCCCTCTCCCGCTGTACATACGTGGACGAAACTACAGTAGGAGAACTTAGCTAGAGGTTCGAGTGGCTTATCATTTCGTTTAATTCCCGGAATGTGACATCCTTGCGACATAACACAATAGCCAGATAGTGGCATTTGATATCACAACTTTATATATATATATATATATATATATATATATATATATATATATATATCACACAATACTATTTCCTCCTTCCTGTTAGCTTGTGTACTTACGTACTTATCTAACCTACGCTATTATAGAAAACTTAACTGAGCACAGAAGATATTACTTCAGTATAGGTATATTGTAAAATTAATTATTTAATTATTCAGTTAAGCCACTTATGTCCATCCAGGGCTAGGGCATCCGCAAGCGGGGGGTTCATTTATTTCTTGTATGTAGAGCTAGTTCATATGAGTTTAAGTCTATAATGTTTCTTATTTTACAAGTGTGACACCAATTTATTTGAAGGTTCAAGTGCTGAGTCTATTAAGTTTTTGTATTATAAGTTTGGTATCACTTTTGCTATTGGCTTCGGTTGTTCTTTCTGCAGCTCTGTTCCTGGGCTCTTCCAGGTACTGCGGTCCAGTGTGTTCCGGCTGCCCACTTCGTTCGCGGTCTTCCTCTTCCTCTCCTACCGATACTAGATCCCATGTGGTGGCTGTATGTTCCCGCCTCTGCTTGGTAGTCTTGCTACACGTCCGCCCTATTCCACTTCAGGCTGTTTGCAAGTTCAGCCACATCGTTAAGTTCCTACATCTTTCTTAATTCCTCAGCTGATATTATAGGAATATTCCATGCACTTTCCGCTCTATTTTACGTTTTCTGATGCTAATATGAATAATATAGGTGTTAATAAGCTTAACCACGAGCAAAGCAACAGCTTTCTCTAAGCCTAGAATATTATTTAGCTGCATTTGCCAAAAGTTTAACAACAGGGAACAACTAAAGAGGAAAGCAAACGAAAAGAAATAAAAAAAAAAAACCTCTCTCGTTTTATTATTATCTTACTAAATGTTCTTTCATCAATGGCAATGTCTCTTCTCCTTGGCTGTAATTATGAACAATGGTGCACTCAAGGGGGTGACTTCAGGGTTAATCCCATTCCCCGAGCAAATCGGCAGAAATTCTCCTTTCACTGCTTGTAATTTTCAGTAATTATCGTCAGTGTGGATTAGATCTTTTGCTCTATTCCGACTCCCACGGAATGTCTTTCGGACCTAGAATCTTAAACTGACTTTTCGCATAATTATCTTCGAATTTGAGGACAAAATGTTATCTCCCCGATTTCCCCTCCTCCTTTTTTGCTAGTTTATTTTTTAACTTGTTTATCGCACCGTGCCAACTGCCAATTTCTTCTAGATGATGAACTGAATGAACGAACTAATGCCAATTAGCCAGGAATCCATCTACGCCAGAAGTTACGTGGCGTTTAGCATTTCAGAGCAAGGAAGAACTCCAGAGAGGGGAAAGGGGGTAATTTGGCCCAAAAATTATACTGGAACCTGTTCTCTCGTATTTTAACAGATGCTGAATGACTACTTTTTTTTTTTTCTCCTTTCATTTTTGTAGAAAAATAATATAGAAATAACAGTTTTCTTTATTCTAGTTATAGCACCAGGCCATATATATAACAATTACTAGAGAAGCAGGAAAGGGTAAACAAACTAATAAAAATTCACAGATTAGTAATCGCTATATTTGGAACTGCTTGAGTTCTTCTATGGCTATAAGACAAGTCATATATATGTATATATGACTTGTTTATTTATATATGTAAATAACATTTATATATATAAAAGAGAAATAAAGTAACTATTAACAATGTAGCTAAATGAACAATAATTAGAAAAGCAGTAAAGGATAAACCCCCCCCCAAAAAAAAACTCCCAGATTTGCAATCGCAAATATATATAAAACCTAATAATACTAAAGGGAAGGAGATAGGAGAGTATGTTAGTAATAAGAATAATAGAATGAATAATTCTACAGCAGGGTAAAACAAATAAATACACGTATTGTAACAAAAGGAATCAGAATCAAGGATAATCGATTTTTGGTCAGTTTAAAAGGCTACCTGTACAACCATCGGTTGGAGTCAGGGCCCTTTAACGAATTTAAAAAAGTGGCGTCACACTTCACCCTCTTGTAAAGATTTTATATGAGCCTCTCGGTCTCCAAGTTACCGTAAGGTGTTAACACCAGAGACTTTGTTGACATACAATTTACAGGTTACAGTTATACCGTATTATAAACATATACATACAACGTATCTACATAACTAACTGCAATACAAAAATATTATGATTAGTTTGTAACAGAAATATTATATTATATTTTAGTGGGAGTGGGCCATAAGTACAGTTTCAAATGTCCGAGTAAAGCAACCAGCGGAGGGAATATTTAAGTTTTTCCTCCTCTTTCGCTTACAGGCTAAGATGGATGTCCAAGCTGCTATAGCTTGTATTTTTCGTGGAAAATCACGGGATATGAAGTCTTATCGTTTCCAGGTGTGTGTGCCTTCCAAGAGAGACGCAACACTCGCCTTAATGAAGAAGTTGGAAACAGCAGGATTTTCGTTGAATGAGACCGGCAAGCATCGCACTTCTGCTTTGGCAAATGTGACAGAAGACATGGGGACCCTTCTGCGCCTATCTTTTGAAAAGCATTACAGGAGTCGAGAGGTTCTTGATCCACTTATCAAAGAGCGATACAGATAGAAATGAAACTGCAGTTCAACAAGAGCTGCAGGAATCAGGTTTTGCGCCTACCGGGCATTCTGAGCATGCTTTTCTTCAGTGACGAAGCTTAGCTCTGTGTATATGTATTCTTAAAAGACGGGCATTTAAATCTTATGAGAGTCATGAATTACTCCTACACCCATAGAAAATGAAGACTGGTCTGCAGTTCCGGCAAACTGAATAGTGGCTACATATAAACCGAGGAGGCCAAAAATGTACACAATAGATATGTATTTAATATATTTCAAAATTGAACCGAAAAACAACAGTAATGTGTAGTATAATGTTCTGTAAACAGATGTGACTCACATTACGTTATGCTAGCGTTGCTACAACAAAATGGAGTCAAGATTATCGTTTGAACAGCGGAAAGCAATTTTGAAGTGGTATTGGAAAACCGAGAATGTTGTTGAAGTTCAAAGGCAATGGAGACGCGTGTGCAGAACGGAACCGCCAACGCGACTAACAATTGCACGCATTCGAGACAAATTTGAGACTCATGATACCGTATGCGATGTTCACAAGGGCAGATCTGAGAGACCTCGCACAGCAACAAGCTATGCACACTGGATCCAAGGCACTGTCCAAGGCACTGAATAGGACGAAGATTGAGTTTCCACCGCGTTCTCCGGATCTAACTCCGTTGGACTTCTACCTATGGGGAACTCTTAAGGATGTTGTATACCGTAGAAAACCAGTTACACTGACAGCACTTCGGGAAGAAATTGAAACACAATGGACTGCAATAACTGACACTTTCGCAAACGTTGCTCAATCAGTAGTTCAACGTACTCAAAAGTGTATTGACGCCAATGGTGGACATTTTGAGCAACTGTTGTTACTGTAAAAGTCTAAGATGATTAGTGCTCATCATTTTCTGTTTGTGTGAATTCAGTTTTGTTATGTTAACATAGTTTTTTTCTTTGCATGAAGTGTGTATACATTTTAGCACCCTCTGAATTTATTTTCGGTCATATCGAATATGTTATAACACAAACGTATTTTTAAGGAATTTATGCCAAATAATTGACGACCATAATCGAAATTAATGGTATTGATTAGATCATACCTATAGCAGCGCACTGCCGGAAGCATGAAGAAATGAAATTTTCAATATTTACTCCTCTGTAGTCTGGTTAGTGTTTGCGACTACACTGATTCGGAAGACCTTTTCCCCGGAGTTTTTCCTTATCCTGAGAGCGTAAATGCCAGATGCTTTAAGGCGCCAAGGATTCCATTTGCGCCATTAATAACTAATTTCATTTCATTCATGGCTATAGACTTGACAGTATTCAGGCCAATGTACAGACGTCGCGAGAAAACTAATACAGTCAAACTGGAACTAGAGAAGCAGAAATAGATAAAACTATTCGTAATATTTGGAACAAATCGTATTCTTCTTCAAAGGCCTTTATTCGTTTACTGTGACCTATTTTCCCAGATATATTTTACGTTTAGAAAGTAGTTACATGCTTATATTTAGAACATTTTCTTCTCCATAATCCGTTTGTAGAACAATCAGAAAGGAAGAGAGGTAACAACCGGGATTCAGACGACGGATCTTCGGCTTTCCGTGTCATTTATCTAACCAACTGAGCTACCGTGTCCTCCAAGCACGGAGCTACGAACCTCTCTCATCTGACTGTATATCCCAGAGGTCTTCTTAACGTTTTCTCTACTCCGAGAGATTCATTCTTTAAGAGGGGGCTCGAAATGCTACGAGTATATAGGGAATTAATTTGTATAGATATATAAATAATTCCTACACACGGCTAGTGTGAAAGAACTACTTCTGTATACTTGATAGTTGTAACAGAAGGCTAAGTTAAAAGTACCTATTCTTGGAATAAATCTCTCCCAGTGGAGAAAATCTTTAGGTCTCCGAATTTATAGAATCAAATGAGATAGGTTCTAGTTCCGCGCTTGTAGGAGGACACGGTATTTCAGTTGGTTAGAGCGTCGGCACGGAAAGCTGAAAATTCATGTTACAATCTCAGCCGCAACCCGAGTTTTACGAAAACTAGTTGCATGTTGTTAGCTAACATAAAAGAGAAACGGGCCGTTTAAATACAATGTATGGAATTATGCCGTGTCCTCATTCCGTAACGCGATCGGAGTTTGTGTACACAAGTGGAAACCAATTGACCTTCAGTGGACGCGCGATTTCCGGTAAGACTGGAGTCTCACTGAGGCAGCCAGTTGAAATTGTTCAGTCGTGTTTTACACGCCAATGTTTTGTTTGCATTTCTGTTGGAAGAGCGTGTTAGACTTTCCATTTTGTATATGCGTATTGTGGTATACGCCGAGAATGAAACATACATATATCCTGTACCAAAGAATATTTATTTATGATTGTTATATACAAAAGAAATCCTACAAATTCTGTAGGAGAGAATTTCGTGCTAAATTTTCAGGAGTAACATTTCCATTGGGAAGGGCAACTTTCAAATTGGTGAACAAAATTCGAATTCAATGCGGTGTTAACAAAGGCGAGTTTGATGAAATAAGCTATTCTATTAAACGTTTCTCTTTGAAAGTCTTTAATGCGATTAGTCCAGAAATTGGCGCATTGTCGGCAGTGCGTGTAAGGCCACTAAAATATAGTTTTATCTTTTCGAAGCAGCGTGCAACACTTTTCATTTGTTGTTTTCCTTGTTTAAATAAATATAATCTATAAAAAACAAGTAACTTTATTCAAAAGTTCAACTCGTCTACTATTCAGTGCACAAGTATGTATCAGGGTGATTCACACACTGCGCTATGCAGCTGTTAGCTGATACTCTGTATATCTATTGTTCTCCTGTTTTCTTGTGCGAGCAAAACAACGAAGGTCATGTCGTATCTAACTGAGTTATAATGTAGAAGCAGAAATCGTGTAAAGGCGCTCTTTTAGGACAATATATGAACTAATTCAGCATTCATCTATCAATGAACATATTCCAGCTAATCATAAACAAAGTTCAAGATAGACGTTACTAACACATGTCGCCTCTACTTCAAGAGGGGGGTGGGGGGAAATAAGAATACTTTTATTGTGAACTATGCGAAACTGTTATGGTAGTTGGTAGGTCCATAAGTTTCCGGCCTCGCCGATAAGGAGTATCACCTTCACAAAAGCCTTATCTGGTGTCATATCTTATTTGTTAAGTAAATAATTGCAGCTGTAACTTCCGCTCGTCTTGTGTTCAAAAGTTCAGATATAGTTGCATAAAGAAGGCTATGTGTAGAAGATTGTGACATGTTCAAAATGGAACATCCAGCTGTTATTAAGTTCTTCACATAAGAAGGACTTACTCCAGATAAAATTAAACAACGATTGGACGGTGTATGTGGGGAAGCATCCCCTTCATATTCTACTGCAAAAGAAAGAATGGGTCAAACTTTTTCGAATGGGCCGAGAAAGCATTGAAGACTAAGATCGTGCAGGTGGCCTTGGAGGTGCTCACTCCTGAAAACTTCGTTCTTGTGGAAGGAGAAATTATGGAGGACCGGCGGCTCAAAGTACACAAATAGTAGCAAGGTTGGGCCTTTCTAAAACAACAGTCCTCCGAATTATTTATGAACATTTAACATGAATAAGGTAGTGCCTAGACTTTTTTCCTCAGTACAAAAGCAGCAACGAGTCAACTTTGTCAGGCATTTTTGAAGCTCTGTCGTGGCAACAATGGAGAATTTCTGCAACCATTGTTACTGGAGACGAAACTATGGTCCTCTACAATGATCCTTTGTCCAAAAGAGAATCAATGGAATGGCGTAAACCTGGCGGAGCACCGCCTCTAAAGGTCAAGGTCAATCAGTCAACCAAGAAGATCATGATCACAATCTTTTGGGACTGTGAAGGAATATTCTTCATTGACTTCAAGGAGAGGAGCACCACAGTAAATGGGGAGTACTATGCTGGCCTACTGCACAGACTACGTGCTTCCATCAAAGAGAAAAGGTGAATGCTGATTTGTGGTGATTGGTGGTGTGCCTTTCTTCACGACAACGCGCCTGTGTACACAGCTGTTGTTAGAAAGGAAGCTGTGAAGAAATGTGGCTTCAAGCAGATTGACCATCCACCATACAGCCCAGATATAGCTCCCAATGACTATTTCCTCTTCTCGAAACTCAGGAAGGATCTTCGAGGAAGGAAATTTAAATGTGACAAAAAAAAAAAAAAAGTGAGGATGCTGTTTATGCCCATTTTTCAGACAGGACTTCTATTTAGGGGAGGGGATTGGAATGTTAATTCAAATTTGTGAGAAGTGTATTGCAATAAAGGGTAACTGTATTGAAAAGTGAAATATAGTTTTTGTCTCTGTCATTACTAGAAAAGGGTTTCGCCGGAAACTTATGGAAAGGTTTCCTCGTATATTGTGGTATGCACTCAATAACCGCAGGTTTCGTAGTTTATTGCATTTATACTATACCAGTAGAATCTATCTATATTAAGGAAAAAGATTCTAGACAGTTGTTAACGATCAGCAACAAAGGAATATTGGGTCATTTAAAGTACTTGTTCATGTGGAATGTCTTGGAGGAAACTAGGACGATCATGTGGTGATTTTCTCGTGGGCAATTAAGTGAAAACTGTTTAAGAAAGTCATACAGTCCTTAGAGGGCCTATATGTATGACTGCACCATTGCTCGATTTGTGAATGATGTTTAAAAAAATACTTTGGCGAGAAGGAGGTAATGCATACAGATTTCTGGTTAGATGTTACCACCTGCCTGTTACGATCTGCTTCATGTTTGAAAGTATTTTGTCCTCATCTCATTCCATGTTACTTGTATCGTGCATGCACTTGACAGAGTGGTACAAGAGAACATCTTGATATCCAGCACCAAGAAGATATTTGTCAAACCCTCTGTGCTTACAAAGAAAGTTTTCTAGAACTAATACGTGGATAGAAACTTTCTTTTGTTCAATTTTCATTGTAAAGAATTCGTTACCAGCCTGAATGCAAGCAATGCTTTGTCCATTCAATACTGACAGAAAATGTTAGTGAACTTTACAGATGATTTGGTTGTAATCAAGACACATATAAAAAAGTTTACCAGAAATGACGATAAAACTACAAAGTGTAGTTTGTCTCTTCACTCATCTGTGTCATTTCTCAAGGAGTTCAGAGTAAACATAACTGTCCTTTAAATAAACCGAAACATTAAATAAAGTTTGCAGTGTTTTACAAAGTGTTTCATATCCTGTGAATAAATATCTTTGGTACTTCCAGAGGAAATTTCTCCAGAACTTGCTAGTGCTTTAAGATTCTGCTCTACAACATCCTTTTCGGCTAACAAACTCATACTAACTAGCGCTAAAAACTTATCCCTGAGCACCTGGAGAAAGACATCATTGTACATTGCAAAACAAATTAAAATTACCAGGCCGAAGTATAAAGGAAGAACCAACAAAGTACAAAGTAAAAATTACTGTATATTTTGGAATTTTAAAAGCACATACTAGAGATGTTTGCGGCATAAATGCATGCACATTTTAAACAATTTTAGTGCATATAAATCCAATGTCTAGGATGTAACCAAGATATTGCTCCCTTTAATAAATAGAAACATAACAAATTATAATGTAACCGGACTCTATTAACAATAATGTATATTGTTAACGGGTTATTATATAAGGCACAAGAAGTATATTATGAAACGTTTACTTCTGGCCATGCTCGAAATGCTATGCGGCTGTTAGATGGCGTTGCTTGTTAATCTTTTTCTTAAACATAAAACGACAGTGCTCATCATTGGTCTGTCAAATAAATTCAGCTATCACCGCTTGCTTGACCCCTATGCTAGTTCTTTACTTATATCCTCTGTTATAAATGACTAAGAATTATAAAAATGATAATAGCAACGTAATAAGTTATTTTAGGTTTCTCCATCGTGCTCTAGGAAGGAGAAAAAGAGAATAAGAAGGGAGAAAACCAAGTCAGTCACGCAGGAGCTACGTAAACTAAGCGTTTTCCTCAGCAAGTCGAATGGAGAAAGGGTAGAGCAGAAACATTTATGCAGCCAGAACGATTTTTAAATTTCCATTTTCAGGTACCCCCTAATGGCCTCATTTCCCTGATTTTCAGAAAGTAATTTTTTACTTATTTTATTTAAATGGTATGTCACAGTTTCGTTGCGAAATAACAAGTTTTAATAACATACCAATGAAAGATTTTATAAAAATATAGCTGGTTTAAAATAAGTATAAAGAACAACGAGTTTCATATGTTATAATTATAAGATATTTAATTTAAATGTCTCCGTTAAACTTCATAAAATAAAATTTGGCTTTAGGTTAACCCCCACCCACAACGGTCCAATTTTGCTGGTTAACAAACTCGATGAATTCTTTGTTAATTGATCATTATATGCCAAGTTTCATGGAGAAAAAATAAAAATTGCGATCGCTAGAAGGTTAATAATTTATTTTCATCGTCAATTTTGGTGCTTAGTAAACTGGATTGATGGGGATTTGAAGATTTTTTTCAAAAATCTGTCCATGGGTGCAGATCCAATAGCTTCATTCCTTCGGAATTCGCTGAAACACATAAAAAGGAAGTGACAGAAATAGTAATAAAAAGGAAGATAAGTTTTTTCCTCTCATTCATTTTTTTTTTTCCATCTTATGAAACGAGTCTTCATACACGAGAAAGAAAAAAGCAACAGAAACTATATTTATATGTTTTCTTCTCTTTTTCAGGGTTATGCTTCCAACACTGTTGTTGTTGTTGTTGTTATTATTATTGTTGTTGTTATTATTATTATTATTATTATTATTATTGTCCTGTATCGGCGCGTTTCATTATATAGATAGGTTTTACATCGAATCCAATTGAACTTTTTGATGCAGCCATTTACAGTTATTATCCTTATGCCGTGCACCCAGTCTATTTATTATTTCGTGAGCTCGATAAAGTAAAGTGATTTTTGTTTTGTTATCGCGTCATTTGAAACATGTAATGTCCTGTAAGGATTTATAAAACCCGGAGAAAAATTAAAACAAGAGTGTTTACAGTAAAATGAAATTACAAATGCAAACCATTATTTCATTCGCACTCAGATATCCGGCAGCCCAAGATGACATTATCACAAGCAGCTTGTTTAGCGAAAAGCTAGCAAAGGGTGTCGTGGGTGTAGGGTTACTATAGATAATAATTTCACGTACACATGATGTGATTCATGGAACATGGCCTTGGAAAGTTCCGTCTCATCATCTGGAATTGAGATTAATGTGTGTAATGACTGCTTAACTTGAAGTGGTAAGTGTTGCAAGTTCAAGAGACTGGCTCTATGCGTTTCCCACTTAGTTTTGCGTTGAAAAGGAAACAGGTTCAGCCAAGGTCAAGTTTGCAGCTGCTCTGTCTCTTCCGAAAAAAAAACACTTTAATTTTCTTAGGGCTCAAATTTCTCTCAAGCCTTTTTATCATAATCATTTCTGGTAAAAACCAAAGAAGAACTCATTGCTATCGAGACACATAATGTATGTCTTGTAAAATTTGGCAGAATATTCGTGGAAGTTTCGGCTAATGCAACTTTAAAACCGCTGCTTCCAGGTGGAAATTAGATGTCTAGAAAACAAAGCAAAACTTTGCCGCTTTCCTCACTCAAATTGAAAAATAAAAATGAATCACATATTCAGTGAAGTTATCTGAGTTACTGGCCGCTGGAAAAAGGGAGATAGAATCGTCGCGCGTAAAGTTACTATTTATTTATATTTTTATTGAAAAAAATAAAATGATGCCGTATTCAAAAGTGATAATAGTAAGTTTCCTGTGTTATAAGAGATATTGAAAACGATGCCCCTCAGCGGCAATACCTTGCTGGCATCTGCTTTGGAAATTACCGTATTTCATTCAAATTTTCTTCCGTAAGAACACGGCGGTTCGAAACACGTTTGTTGTCATTGAAATATTCTGTCTATGTTAGCTTTTTAAAGTTGGCAAACGTCGGTCCTGGTGGTGTAGTGGTTACCATACTTGCCACCTAAACCCAAGATCGCGGGTTCGAACCCGGCCAGGACCGATGGATTTTTTCGGGCGTAAAAATCCTAAGTATGACTTCCTTGGGAAGGGAAGTAAAGCCGTGGGTCCCGTGTCTTATATTTGCGGCACGAAAAAGAACCTCAAGCCTGAAAGAGAGGCCTCTGAGCGAAATTTGTCGGCCGTTTCACGCCCTGAGTTGAATGGGACGCTGATGACCTGAGCCGTTAAAGAGCGTCCATAAATCAATCAATCAATCAAAAGAAAAAAAAGTTGGCAGTTTATCTGTTTTTTTTTTTTTTTTTTTTTTTTTTTTTTTTGCGCAACGCCTTACACTTTTCTGCAAGAAACGAAGACTGAAAAAACAAAAAAACTTCAACTGATACTCCTTTAATGAAATAGAAAATGTTATTTCTACACATCACTGTTAACATTTAAATGAAACAATATTTCAAAAGCACATTAAGTTTTCAATGCAGTTTCTCATAAAAACGGAACATTTGCTACTTTGGCAAGAAAACGAATATGCACATTCTTACAATCTGATGTCATTCACACAAAGAGAGATGGATTTCTCTGTATTTCAAGTCGAGAAATTCAATCATGGCATTTTACAGTGGAAAACGAGTTGTATTTCCTAAGGAAGATGTTTGAGTCCCTTGTTCAACACAACGAACTCTGTCCAGTTGTCATCAAACAATGAATCTTTAATTAAAAGTTTGTCTTTCTTCTCTAAATGAAACATATAGCTGACTTTTTTATCTTCAACTGCTGATATGTACGTAGAGATCTGTTAGCAGTGGAACTCAGATTCATGTATTTATCTTCACCCATTTTCACCAACGGGATTTTTAACACTAGCTGTGGCCACCATATTTTTCAATTCCTCAGGTACCTGCACCATTCTTTCTCTTTTTTGTTCAATAATGCCGAAATCTCGATCAGCTGTGACCATAAACCAAAAGTTTTATTTCAGAAGCAAGCAGCATTAACGTCATAATCATTGCTAGACAACACCACTTCATAGGCTCAGTACATTCAGCGTTCTGCAGGAAACTGCGGAATGGAACATACTTTCTGCTACGTATAGCGAATTCCTTATGAACTACCCATAAGGAAACCAGTACTTGCAACTTTTTCCAAGACATTCACCTTGGCACATTTAGTGATATCCGTGAACAATCTGACACTTTCTGTGTTTCCCATTTTCCAATCTTCAATTTCTTTTCACATGCCATACATAAAAACCCTTCTTCAGGATTATTGCGCGCTGGATCTTCATTCTTGCCACATATATATAATCTAATAAAGAAGCATTCAACCCTTTGCCATATTTCAATTGCACGAACGGTTTTGGTGTAAATAAAATTAAAACATTACTAATTACGAAGCTCTAGCACGTCGAAGGCTACAAGAGGAGCGGGACACCTATTTTGTGTCCTTGCACCGGTATTACCAGGAGAGCCAGTGATGTGTGCGTCCCGTGAATCTTTTTGTTTTCCTTTTGTTGATATTTCAGTGTGAATGTATATCATGTATCGCAGTAAAATCTAGAACTTGTCGACGTTGCCATTCTAACAAACATCAGCTTTAAACCGCGAATTTAATCACAAAACGTATTATAGAGAAGAATAAGGGCATTTTCTGCACTATTAAATTAGTTTGAAGTACTGAACGATGCAATTGAATTCTACAAATATGTTCTAGGAGATAACAACGAAACGATGTCTAGATATCGGCTAGGAATGTTCGATATTGTATGAATGTAACAATGATTAGTAGCTTAAATTATTGCACTATATGCATTATTAAGGGTATAAATCTTTGTGTGTTAATATATCATCCTTTTAGGTTATATTTTTGTTATTATGTTTATTCTGAATAAAATTAACAAAATTAAATTCCAAATCATAAATGTTAAATGGGTGTTTAGTGTGTAATAACTAATAATGTATGCCAATAACAAACTATAGAACTTATTTATGCATAATAAATCAAATAATAAATAAGTAACTGCATATAAATTTAAAAAATAAAGAAAACAGTAACACATAATTAGAACAACTTTTCTCTTATATATATGCATTTATCAACTTTTGAAAAAATCTGAATAAATCAATCTATAATGCTCCATAATGCAAACTTGTTTCAATATATCTTATGAGGGCATTTTATTTAAACCGGTAAGATCTAATACTGGAGAAAATATTAAATTCGTGTAATGTCTCTTGGTGAAAATAAAAAAAAAAAAATCATTTCCTGAAAAATTCAATATTCTACATTTGTCAAGTTTTGAAAAAATGCTCCTCATTTGGTTAAAAAATTTAAAATTATCTCTAGGTAATACAATGGTAAAATACAGAAAAAATTATGGAGTGCCAAGTTTTTTATTAAGCCTGTAGCACAGTCCAGAGAGTAATTATGAAAAATTTGGTCCAAAATGGTGATAAAATTGGAATAAACAAGGTTTCCAGGTTTCATGGTAACATATATTTTCTGCAGTGTCCCAGAAAGTCACAATGCCAAACTTGAACCTGATCTTACAGGATTCTGTAGAATGATGCATTAACACAATATGGCAATATTATCTTAGCAATATCGAATTAAAGATTGCATATTATCCTAACATTTGATGGTATTGCTGAATTGTTGTACTTACAAAGTTATAGACAATGGAGTGGTATATTCCAATTAGAATTTACTAAATATTTTCGTACTAACTTCACGTATACAATTAGGATATCATTAGTTGTATTGATTTACTTATGATTATTTATACTTATGAATGCTTTTGTGTTATGTCTTATGATATGTATACTTTCAGATTTCAGCTGCAGATTATTAATATATAGCAATTTTTTGTTGCAGGTAAAATGGATGATGTATTGGATAGTCTTTGCCCTTTTCACCTGTGCAGAAACATTCACAGATGTGTTTCTCAGCTTTTGGTGAGTTTTTATATTTACATAAGGTTTAAGCATTGCGTCTTGCACTTTTCATAATCCTAGATATTTGACATGAGTTTTAGGAATGAATTGCTGATAGTAAAGAAGGTTACCATGTACTGGGCATCTTGTAAACAGTGGCAGTTTGTTTACCAGAAGGTAACCTGGTAATAAAGCAAGGCATTTGGCACACACGGTCCAAAACTTGTAAAAATAACTTAACAACTTAATGATCTACAAAGAAATGGCATGACTGGGAACAACGCTTGCCATTGCTCAACATTAATCATTTGATATAAGGAAAGAATGTGAAACAAAAACCTGGTTCAACTCTTCTTCTCATTGGCATTACCATTCACTCATAGCTTCTGAGAAACTTCAAGAGAGAAATGTATGGTGCTTAATGTTTTGTTTGTTTGACAATTTCAGTTTTTTATTGCAAAGATGTCCTATACATGAAATAGGTAAGGAATTTGCTAAACCATCCAAGTCTTGGCTGAGCACCCAGAGTTGATGAAGCACAGTGCTCTGGCATTCAATGTATTGCTTTGTGTACTACATGCCCTCAGAGACTATTTTTACAACTCTAGAATAAATGTCATTGCTCCTATAGCTTGCTGAATTTCTGCCAATTGCACTCCATGTACAGGCTAAACAATCTGCCTGACTTCAATTTCAGAGAAGTGTCATGGAGAGGAAATATATATTGAACCATGGTGTATTGATTATGCACTTCTATATTGCTTCTCCTAAGTTTACATGTGACCAGATATGCAAGCAGTACTATAATTTTGAGAGAAATTGGGATGCAGGCTTGTCACTCTTTTAGCAATAGATAAAAGTCATTGTTCATATCAATAATGATTGTACAATGATGTAAAAGATATGAATAAATATTTATTAATATTTTGGTTGTACTTTTCATTATTTGGTTTCAATATTATTATAGGTCGCTGAAAATTAGCTGTTCAAAAAATGGAGCTGCAAACTTAAAATGTACTCGCACTTATGGGTATGCAAGTAAAAATATTGAATGCAATTTAAGGGTGGAGGGAAACAATAAAATGCACTTTTTAATGTTTAGGAGAATGTAATTTGAAGTTTTAAAACACAACCACGACAGATAACACAAGCATGACATTTCTCTAGTTATGTACTTTAATAGTTATTCTAACAGATGCTTTTTTTCAGAATTCAAAGAATATGTTCCATATCTTTAAATTAACAAAAATGTTACAATGTGTATATGAGCAACCAAGTTATAAGAATGAAGCTAAAATAAACAAATACTCTGAAATGACAGTTGAACAATTGAAAGATAGTAAAAGTTTTATTAATATATTATTTATTTGATTCTAGGCAAAATTTATATCTTGCATGACTTGGTTTACAACCTGGTTCTTTCTGGAGTCATACTAATTGTAAAAAAAGAGGCAAAATTAATTACACAGTATAAAAATCCTAGCTAATATTAATGGGGTCTGTATCTGGGAACCTATGCATTTGCATTTGTTTCGAATAACAACATTCCTAAGCCTCTTATCTGCTGATGGTTCCTAAATATTTTCTTAATTGCCACCCTAAACCATTTATTATCAGTTCTTTTCTCCATCCTTTTGTCTCTTGACATTGAAACAAAACATGTAAGGCATCCATATATTCCGCACAAAAAGAGCAAATATTTTTCATTTTCAAGATTCCTAGCCTAAATATTCAAACCCTTAATTTTTATTACATTTATTCAAACACCACTCTCTGCCCAAGTTATTTTCATTTCATTATAGAATATCAGAAAACTTTTATTTTTTATTATTGCATTCATAGTCTGTCTGTCTCATTCAATTACTCATTGTGGACAAAGGGTAATGTTGAATAGCAAAAGTTAACTTTTTCTGAACAGAATCTATTCAGAGACAGTTGATATTTGCTGTTAAAATTAAAATAAACTTGAGTTTGCATTTAATGAGTACTCTTCTGTTTCTGTATCAAATTTTTTGTCAGTGAATGACATTGGACTCTCATTTGATGAATGATCAATGTTGAACATTTGTCTGCTACTGTTTCTTGTATTTCTCCATTTTTATTGGAAATTCTTTGTAAATCCTAACTAAGAAATAAAGTTCATGATCTTAAGATATCATGGAAACAATGACATTGCAGAGAGAAGTTGTGATGTGAAACCTTCTAAAATCTAATGTACTTGGTTTATCAATATAGGTTTTCTAATTTGTTGGGCCCATATCCTTACCCCACTTTATGTAACTGATTTCTGATGGAAAACATCTCTTTTACTGAAACAAATTCATTTTTCCTTGAACTAGTGAAATGTTTGTATATATCAGTATTTTCTTATTATCACATGTCATCTTGCACATTTCAAATTTGCTGAGTATTTAAAATGTTAATTAATATGACCTATTAATCTGAAATTGAGCAGTAATCTGTGAATTGAAAATTACCTTTTTCATTCTTTATATTTAATCCAAGTTGTAAAAATTGAACTGCCTTGTGGTCTAGTGGGCAATATATCTGACTGCTGATCCAGAAGTCGTAAGTTCAATCTTTGGCTCTCCTGAGAAAATTTTCCAAATGTGTGATTTTATAATGGAACACATCCAGCTTTGTGAGGTGAAGGCTGGTGAGATGCTGCAGTGCTAACCATGTAATCCATCTGTGGCATCCTTCAGGGCAACCGTCTTGACCCTCCTCAAATGCCCAGGGACTATTGATTATTTTTTAGTTAAAGTTAAACAGTAGTGAAAAAAATTGCATATGCTAAAAATGTATTGTAAAATCTCTCTTCCTGCAAGTTTGCATCAACAATTTTAAATATATATAAAACAATAACTTAAGAGGCAGATTGAGAAAAAAATACTTAAATATTCACAATAATTCTGTGAATATTTAAGTGTCTTTACCTCAATTTACTTCTTTAGTTATTATTTTAGTTATATTGTTCAAAGTGTAATTTTTTTTTATTTTTCACACACACAAATATGCACGCATGCATGCATTTAAATTGTTCCACACAACCAGTGTCATTGAAATTATAGATGCTTATTAATAAAATGAATTTAAATTCTTTTAATGGTTTACAGTTTGTGTCATTGTGCATTTTTACGCATTTTTAAATATTTACTGTTACAAAGGAATCACTTGTTTCAGGTTCCCATTTTATTACGAAATCAAGATAATCCTAGTACTATGGCTCCTTTCTCCAGCAACAAAGGGTTCCAGCATCTTGTATCGAAAGTTTGTTCATCCCATGCTGAGCCGACGTGAACAGGTGTAGTATTTGTTTTTCATAGCATGTGTTTGCTATGTAATCTGAAATGTAAATACATACAAATTTTATAAATTTACAATACATATGTAATGATCTATTTAAAAATATACTGGTTTTATTTTTATTTTTTCAAAATTGTCTAAAATAAGTACTTGAATCACTTAACTTTGTAGATTTGTAATGTTAATTGAGAAAAGATATATTTCATAAATTTCAATAACTAACTTTTATAGTATTAGGAAAGTAGATGTTACCACTCATAGGCAATTAAAGTGGTAAGAAGTAAGGCATTCAGGAGTAGTATACAAAACATTAAAATATTGAAAAGTTTAAAATTAATTGCACTCATTGCTTTGTACATATTACAGTAATTGCTAAAGATGGTGGTTTTTAGCATTTTAAAAGTGTGGAATTTTATTTTATACAAAAAAAATACTGCTTAGTAAGAAATTATGTTGCTATTTGTAATGGTCAATGGAGAAAAAAAAAGGGAGGGGAAAAAACCTTGCTGAAGAAAGAAAAAGAAGGGAAAATAAACACTTGCTGAAAGTATGAAATAATTATTACAACATATTTCCTAAGACAAGTTACATGTTTGCATGTCATATTAATAAAACAGATCAGTTTTCAAAATGATGCACATTAAAACACTTATCTGATTAAACAAAATATTCATTTTTAGAATGTATTCAAATATTAAGTAAATTGCTCGTCATGTAAAAAAACTTTCATCTTTCAAATTTTATACAGTTTTTTATAAATTTTAAAAACTTGGACATATGAGGTGTCATCCATAGTTGGCAGCCTGACATAATCAGCTATGGTTTGCTGTTGCAATGTTCTGTCTGTTCTGTTACATCTCGTTTTTGACATATCGTTCATTTGGTTGGAGAAGCTTGTTTAGTTCAGACATGTTTCTTAGTACAGTGTGACATTAAAAATTTAATACAGAGCATTGAAAAATATTTAACTCAAGAAGGGCTTTCATCTGGTGATATTAAACAACCTTGACAGTGTGTATGGGGAAGCTTCTATTTCATATTCCTCTTTGAAGAAGTGGTCAAACTAATTTTGTTTGAGCAGAGAGAGTCTTGAAGATAACCCACTAATGGTAGGCTGATGGATTTGTTGACACAAGAATAAATCTGCCTTGTTCTGAGTGACAGGTGTCTGAAGACCAAAGAAATAACTGCAAGTTTTGGTTCTTCTCCTTCATCAACATTTGCATATGTAAAGGATCAATGCAATATGGGTGCCCCAAATTCTTTCAGAGGTTCAAAGGCAAGAGTATCAATGGAGTGGCAGGAGAAGTTTGAAGCAACCCCTAGAAAGGCCAAGGTTGTACATTCCATGAAGAAGATCATATCAACAATTTTTTGGGACTGCAGAGGAATACTGGATAGACTTCAAAGAAAGGAACACAACAGTGATGAGAAGTACTATGCTCAGTTGAATATCATACTCCCTCAAGTTTCCTAAATGGTACTCAAGCTATGATCAATGTGTACATTTATTTTCCTCTATAATTATTTAAAAAATATGCAGTTTTGATGAGCATGCTACAAAATTTGCTATCTACCTGCCTGATTGCTTCATTAACATGAAACTGCAATATTTTGATCTAGTGTAAATGCTTTTTACCAGATAGAATTGATTCCTGAAAGAGAAGAGCCAGTTAGCAGGAATTTGGCATTGTCGCAGATCTTTCAGTGGGCAGTACACTTAGGCCAAATGTACCATATTTGACAAGAACTGTAGTATTTTCATGGATGCATACAATTACTGCAGAACAGTAGCAAGTAAAATAGTAATAACTAGCTAGCTAACAGTTGAACAACCAATCACAAAATTATATTTTGGATTGCACAAAGAGTCCTGACATTTTAGATTATATTTCTTGTAAAGAAGCAGTGCTAACAAATTTGTGTGTTTAAATTCTGAAAAATCTTTAGAAAATTTTATTTATTATTTTCTTCTTTTTTTTTTCTAAAAGTTCCTATAGAGTTATCAACATTTCTTGCAGTTGTTTTGCTGTTGGGGCATACTTGATAGTACATATTAATTTTAATGTAAGATTTAATTTGTGTTGGGTTTCACTTCTAGGAGATAGACGAGTATATAGCGAAAGCGAAAGAGCAGGGTTACCACACAGTGTTGCATCTTGGTTCTAAAGGAGTTAACTATGCTACCACAGTGCTAATGCAGACTGCCATTAAGGTAAGCCAATCATTGGACACTGTCACACGTTGTGCTTTTCCTTTTGCATGCAACTATTGAAGCTCATTATCACAACTGCAAGTAAGCACCTTGAAACTATGTTTGACAATGTAAGAAGCTTTTGGCATCACCTTACAGCAGGATTAACTAAAGTATTTGTATTATCTGTGTTCTGTTTCACATTAATATAAGTACCAAGAGTCTGTTGATTAAAAAAGAAAAGGCAATCTACTGATGTTGTTTAGAATTACATTTTAGGCAGTTCTGTTGTCCATTTACTGGGTACTACTTTGTCTTTATAACATTATTGGCATGAATTGGTAGGTAATGTATAAGATTTTGAAGATCATCTATCTCTCCTTTATTTTGTGCCTGTGTGATGGTAATGTCATTATCTCAATTATTTTATAATTTATGTCTAAACTCCTTTAAAACTTTTCACTTTTCCTGTAACTAGATCACATATCAAACTGACACCACCTTTGACTTTTAAACATGGCTTTAATTGTTAGGGCAGTTTGCTATTGGAATACAGATGATATCCAGAGATATTCCCCTCACTTCCTTCATAAGATCTCACTTCAGATAGCCCAAACTAGGGTTTAGCACATAAGCCTTTCTCTCCAAGATA
The DNA here is from genome assembly GCA_030762175.1 of Metallyticus violacea. Lineage (NCBI taxonomy): Eukaryota > Metazoa > Arthropoda > Insecta > Mantodea > Metallyticidae > Metallyticus > Metallyticus violacea. The sequence goes on from CM060845.1 coordinate 81,211,506, forward strand.
TCCCATTGGGTTCAAATGATTGTCTTCCACAGCAATGAAATTTCTGGATCATGTAGGTTGTCCATTGCTTGTGAGCCATAGCTGCCTTCCATCAAAATGTTGTGTTCAAGGACTTTGCAACAACCTCCAAGATGTCTTTTATCTAGCTGGCTCCAGTTTTTATTGTTGACCTCCTCTATGAAAATTCCCACTAAGCCATCACTGGTGCCCTCTCTGGGCCCAAGTAACTCTCTTCTTAGCTTCCAGCAACATAATTATGTGCGCAGAGTTCTGTGCATGTATTATGTTGTTGTTCTGTTTATTGTATTTTTCCTTTTGTCATGAAACATTTCTATTTTTAGCCTGTCACTTAAGCAGCCTCTTTTCCCTTTCACAAATGAATTTTTTTGGTAAGTTAGGCTTTAAGAAAAAATATCCCACTGACTGCTAATGAACTTTCATATAAGGGTTCTAGTCATGGAGATATGAACTTAGTGGAAATGCAATTTTAGCAAATCCTCTCCTGCAGTTCTTTGACAATCCTGAAGTCTTGTTGGATAGTAGTCAGATGGTATAATACATTTTCCAGAATTTATTTCAGTGAAATAGTTTGTTGTTCTTGCAACTTGAAATAGGAAGGTAGAAGCAGTTGAAATAAGATTCTTAAAACTGACATGGGTCACACTATCATGAACCAAAAAGGGGGAGAGGGATTACAGATATTAAAAAGGTATTTTTGAGTTAACAGACAATTAAAACACAAAGGCAATACTATACACATTTATTGTGAATGACAGATGACAGACTTTACCAGTGTGCTTTTATCTATGTACCAAGAAGATACAAAAGTCAAGAAATATGAATTGCTAGACAGAGAGACCATATCTCTAAGTTGGAACAGACTAAAGGAGCCTAAATCTTGATGATGATGGTGATGGATAATGAATGTGTATGTGAATAGGAAAAGAAATAGATATTGGAATGTAATTAAAACTGGAGGAGGGAGCCATATAGATTATTTTGTTTATCTCTCGTTTACATTTTCTTTGTTTATAATATTTTGAGGTAGAACCAACATTATAAAAAGTTGCATGAAAATTTTAAATAGGTTTTGACTTAATTAGTAGATTCTTTGTTGGTTAAGCATGGAGTTTATCTGAAACACAGAGGCATTATTTGGCGCACATATAAATGAGAGCAGAAGGTGGTTGTTAATGTCCATGCCAATTTGCTTAATGTCCTAAAGGAAAATTTATAGGAAAACTAGGTTTAAATGGTCAATGCAACAGTGAAAAACTTTGAAACATTGAAATTAACAACAAACATTTTAAAGCAAACATTTCCTAGCTACTTGATGGAAATACCCATAAAAACTCTAGGTCTTTTCTAAACATGAGCTGCTGCTTTAATGGAATTAACATGTAATTCCTGAAGTTCAGAATTACTGCTGTAAAAAATGTAGCGTGATATTTGAAGCAATGTTCTGCAAGTGAAAGTGTAAGTTATACAGTTATTCCAGCAATTAGTCTGTCCTTGGGATTTCATCCATCTGTTTCTTATTTTTGAAAATATTTAAGACTTCCAAATATTTTTCTGCAATAGTAAGCAGTATTTCAAAGTTAGTGCTGTATTTTCAAAAATTTTCTGGCATTTAGACTTTGTTATTCTAGGGGAGGTATCTAGTCCTATACACTTTTTCCCCATTTTTCCTCTCATTTAAGCAATAGAACTGAAATACTCCCAGCACTTTTCTCCTTTTTTCTTTTGAAGGTAATGACTGTATTGCCTAGAAAATGTATCTGTGTGTGTTGTGCTTGCAATGCTTTGCTTTCTTTAATGTTAAGAATCATTGTTTGTGATTTTATTTTTAGCTGTGTATTTGTAATTGTTTTGCTTTATGAAGCTTTTCAGGAATGCTGTATGACAGCCAGACTTTTAAAGTGTTCTTCTGATGTTCACTTGCCTCCTGGAACTGTCCTTTTTTTTTTTTTTCTTCTTCTATGGATTTGTTGAAATTACCATGCAAAGAGTTCAAATGAATGTTATCTTCCTTAGGCTATAACTGTTTCTTATCAATGTAAAATATTGATTGGATAGTTTTAGTGGTAAAACATAACAAAGAATGTACACAATTGTTATTCAAATTCCAAGCAGGAGGTATCATGGAATTTTTCCATGAAAAATTTAATCTCTGTAGTCTTAAAATTCCTTTTTCCTTTTCTTTTGGCATGCCAGAGTTCAATGATGGTTTATAAGGTAAGAGGTATTGTGTGGCACAATTCTTAGTATTTACCTAATGGAATCCTAGGGTTAGACCATGGTTTCAATAATAAAAATTAAATACCAAGAGAAATAAAACAGGGTTTTAAGATAAAAATGGGAAAATGTACTAACATATTAATGAAGCCCAAGTGGCTTACTGTTGTTGGTTTTCAAAGATGTTTGTTTAACAGTCTTTAACTACTCTGTTAGTGGAATAAGTGTAAGAAATATATGTGGTAATTTATTGCATTAGGAAAAAAAAATTATATATGATGCCCATAAGTTGAGATAATTTCTTAAAATGTGTCAGTCTGAATAACATTTATCTTGGCTCATTGGACATCTTTCTGCTGTATGATGTAAAAGCAAGTAGTAGCAAAATGTGCATGAACTAATGATTATTTATACAATATGATTCATAAGTTATGTAATGCAAGTAAAAATAAGACACTATTGCACCATACAACTTTTTCTGCAAGTACTTCATTTCAGAGTTATGATAAAGTACATAACTAAGTCCTTGTAGCATGAAAACTTCAAGGTGGAACAAAAGCCGTGGAACACATCACAGGTTGGAACAAAAGCCTTGGGACACATCACAGGGTGGAACAAAAACCTTGGGACACATCATGGTAAATATTTGTTATGCCCATATCTCAGTAAGTAGTAAGTAGACTGGTGTTGTAGTCCTGCAATGACACACAGGCATCCGGTGTGCATATATGCATCTCATGTACAGTAGAAGATAATGTGCTTGAAGCAAGACAATGGTACCAGATCATCAGATATAAAAAGGCAATATGGCATTCATTATGGGCCTTAGACAATTTACCTCACGTGCATGGAATTAATGTTGAGGAGAACATTCAGAAAATGGTAAAGCAAGATCCATTGATAAGTACCCAATAACTTAATACATCTCTAGTGATTGCACAGATTACTATGGCTTGTGCTTTGAAGACAGTTGTATAGATTTCACCTGCACACTACCCTAATTGTCAAAATTTAAGTTATACTCTAGTGCTATTCTATTAATCCAAAATTCATTTAACAGATACTCTTTATTAATAAAACCAAATTTATACCTAAAGTGTAATAAACTCTCATAACATGCCTTAAAAATAATCACACTGTTATTAGAGGATATCACCAACATTTCTTGTTGAATGTTTGGTTGATATTATGGACAATAATTTAATCAGATCCTATAATTGTGGCTGTCTGCCTGAATTTACTGAAAATTTTGGAACATGTATTGTACTTTTTGTTTGCTTTAAAATGTCCCTCTTACTATACAAGCCATCTTTTCTTTTTGCATGTAAAAATAAATGGATATTTTATAAAGGACTGGTTGTTTGACAAGCCAGATGACCAGACATGAACTCCCTGTATTCCTAGTTATGTGCTGGCTAAAGTCACTAGTGTGCACCACTTCAATTCTAAACATAGCAGCACTACAGCAGAAATTTGGGTGTGACTGTAAAACTGTTAATAATGAGTTGAATGGGGCCATTGACATTACAGGATCATTAAGGTGAGCACATTTCTCTGTAAAGAGCTCATAGAAGTTGCTTTGATCAATTGTACATTGTGAACTCTGGAAGAAATTACTTTTAGTTTGTCTGGAGTTTTTCTTCAGCTAAACTACATAGCTCTGAAATAAAGTAATTTCAGAAAAAAAAATTGAAAACATTTCAGTCTTATTTACTTCTCTTTGTTACAGTCACAAAGTATTTACATTCACCTATGGACCAGTCTGTATAGATGGCATTCATAGTAACTTATGGCACATTATTCATCTTTGACTTCGTAACTTTTTTTAAAAATATCTCTATTCTCAAACTGAATGAGATACTTTTTTCTTCTGCCTTCTTTTTGCAGCTAGGAATCTTGAATCATCATAAAATTGCAGGTTGGGACGAATGAAGGAAGCATTTGAGAATTAAAACATCAAATTCATTAGAAGAAAGTACACATATACAATTTCTCAGATAAAAAAATAAACATTAGGGCTGTATGATGTTAATTATTGCATGTATTCTTGTGCAAGGGTCCTTAAACTTTATGTGCCTTTCTTTGTAGAATTTCTTTTGAGAAGGATGAGTTTTCTGCATTCTGATTTTGGTAGTAGCAATAAAGTAATACTCTTTACAGAAGACATGTGGAAAGTGCATTTAGTGCTATATATGATATAGATGCATCATGTTTATATGGAATTGTATTTATTAATAGAAAATTGAAGAAATACAATGAAATGATGTATTGTACCTAAAACTGTTGATACTCAAGGAATTTCTAAGCAAGTTTTATTATGCTGTTCAATTTTCATTGTGGATGCTAATGCTAAATTTTTGTTTTTGTTTTTTATTTATTCTGGAATTATATAGAATGTTAATAAAAATTTATTAAAAAGAGAAAATAAATCTAGTGAATGTATGCAGATTCTAAGACAAATGCCTGCAAAGACTCATTCCAGTCCCTATTGGCAGTAAATATGCTCTCTGTTGTCCATTCATCTTTACATACTGTTCATGACAAATAATGACAACTGTTTTTCCTAGAGGGAGTTTTGTATGTATAAGCCTGCCTATCTTGCCAGCGATAAATTGTATGAACTTCAAGGATGTGAAGTTGCAAATATGTGAATTTTCAGTTTGAAATGTCTGGTTTTTTCCATCCTTGGCTCGACCAGCTTGAATTTATTGAAGATGCACTGTTTATTACATACAAAAACATGGCTGATGCTACAGCATAGTTCAGCAAACTCCATGTTTGAAAAATGGTTTGAACATTCTGTCCTTGAATGTCTGGAAAGGCCATTAGTAACAGACTGAAAATGATTCATAGAGTGTAAGAGGAAACACAACACAACAGTCAGACTTCATCCAGTTTCTGTAGTGCCATTACTGCTCCAGGCCATTAAAGATGAGCTTCCACTTTATCAACTTAGAGGAAAGTGTGTAATATATGAAATGACTGCTTCATGTGAACATAAGAAATGCTATCCTGACACTGTGCACTAATCCATATCAAAATGGTTTGACCACAGGTAAAGAAAATAGTTTCTTCACAAACCTTGAAAGAGTTATTAATACGAGAGTGATATAATTAATAAACACTGCAGCTAAGTATAAGTTCAAAAAATTGGAAAATTTATTTAAGGATGTTTGAAGACTGCTTTCTGCAGCTTCAGCCACTTTTTGATGATGGGAAGAATACTTTCAGCTGAGACAGACTCGTCAGAAGATTCCGATGAGGACTAGAGCTGGTATTTTAACAGGTATGTTGTCTCAGGTGTCAGACCATTATAATATAATTGAAGTTTCATACCTTTATCTCAAGCCAGAGATATGACACAGCAGAATGGTGGTGTTACGGAAGGCCATTATGTTTGTCAGCAACTATATATGTGAAAAAATGAATTTGAAGAATTGATGCATAAGCATTGGGTTTCTGTTAACTTGGAGCAGACTTGAGTAACTTACATTCTACCAAATAACCAAAGTGTGCTGTTTATTAACATTTCTTATTAAATAAATTATTTGCCAGATTGCAGGAAGTGCCTCTTTTTCAAAGGCAATGGGCATAACTCCCTGTTTCTTCTTCATATCATCTGATAATATTAGGCCCAGACATTTAGTGTGTAAATATTGTATATCTAGGACATGTCATAAAACAGAACTATTCCTTCCCCTCCTCCTCTTATCTTTTTTTCTTCCATAACTAAAGATGTGCATTATTTGCTTTAAATACTTCCTTTATGATTTTCAAAAATATTTTAAGTGTGCCTAATTTGCTTTACATTTCTGTTCTCTGTTGTTACTGAAGCTTTCTGCATATATATTTTAAACATTATGCAGCTTTGCACTGATTGGCCACTAGAGCTGTCTTATTAACCCCAGTAATCCTGATGAATGAAATTTGAAAGCATTATTTAAATGTTTCCAAGCTCTTTTGCATTAATCACAAATAACAAGCACAGTTGTATAGAAACCTTAAGTGAATTGTGCTTTTCATGTTAAACTCTTATATCCTTCTTGGTGTGCTTATTGTTACATTATTGTAGGTTTATGTTTATCAGTAACATGATCATGGGCACAGCTATTCTAACTTTTTAATCAAGTCATTTGTTTCCTTATCGATTAACTTCAGTAATTATCCAGGGGTAGTGCTATAAAAGAAAATAAAAGTCAGAAAAAATATGTTTGAAGTTATGCTGCATGTACTTAAATCTTCATAATGTTAGTAATTGTCAAAACAAAATAGTAATTAATAATGTGTGAAAACATCTTCCATAGATAAATTTTGAATAACTGAGTCGAATTTGTAACACTTACATCACTAATAGTTTAAAAAAGGAAAACTAAGTTTCTGGAGCTAATCGCTCCCATCTTCAGTTCCAGTTCGAATGCCGGCCTTGTTTTTTGTAGTGGTTTGGTTTGTCTCTGGTGGCGGTTGGATGAACTTCTGTATTAAGATGTCACTTGGTAGGATTTCAAAGTTGAAAACGCTACATTTGTTCTTCCAGATATAAATGTTTTCCCAGACAGCGAGTTCTGTTTTCCGTGTAATGTTTTTAAGTAGTTTGGGATTCCTGTTTATATTATGTTTTTCATTCCAAAAGTGCCAAGCCACTGCTGATGTTTCTTCCTGTCTTTGTTTTATGTTCCTGATGTGTTCTTTTGCTCGTGTTTTTTATGTTTCTTTTAGTCTTTCCTATGTAAATTTTTTCTCAATCGATACATTCCATCTGATATATTCCTGATTTGTTCTCTTGAGGAATACCCTCTTTTAGTTTAGAATTAAGAATATTTTTTATGGAGTAACTGTTTTTTGGAGATAAATTAATGTTTTGTTTTTTGAAAATCTTTTGGAATTTGTAGAAGGTTGATGGATGGTATGTGAATTTTTGGTACATTCTATTTTCTTCCTTGCTAGGAATAAGAGTACTGATGGTTTTGATTCTTTTTTTGTTCCTAGCTCTGTTTATTTTCTTATATACATCATATTCTTAAAAGAGTATGATTTAGAACTGAGCAATATAATAAATATAGCTATAGAAAATGGTTTCAAACAAGAAGTGGTATATAAGAAAATAAACAGAGCTAGGAACAAAAAAAAGAATCAAAGACATCAGTACTCTTATTCCTAGCAAGGAAGAAAATAGAATGTACCAAAAATTCACATACCATCCATCAACCTTCTACAAATTCCAAAAGATTTTCAAAAAACAAAACATTAATTTATCTCCAAAAAACAGTTACTCCATAAAAAATATTCTTAATTCTAAACTAAAAGAGGGTATTCCTCAAGAGAATAAATCAGGAATATATCAGATGGAATGTATCGATTGAGAAAAAATTTACATAGGAAAGACTAAAAGAAACATAAAAAACACGAGCAAAAGAACACATCAGGAACATAAAACAAAGACAGGAAGAAACATCAGCAGTGGCTTGGCACTTTTGGAATGAAAAACATAATATAAACAGGAATCCCAAACTACTTAAAAACATTACACGGAAAACAGAACTCGCTGTCTGGGAAAACATTTATATCTGGAAGAACAAATGTAGCGTTTTCAACTTTGAAATCCTACCAAGTGACATCTTAATACAGAAGTTCATCCAACCGCCACCAGAGACAAACCAAACCACTACAAAAAACAAGGCCGGCATTCGAACTGGAACTGAAGATGGGAGTGATTAACTCCAGAAACTTAGTTTTCCTTTTTTAAACTATTAGTGATGTGTTACAAATTCGACTCAGTTATTCAAAACTTATATTAAACATTACTGTTACAAACGTCCACCTATTTAACTAATCTTCCATAGATGTTCACTAATACCTTTATGCAGAAGAACAAAATAAAAAAATGCCAAATAAGAGATAACAGTTATGAAACTGATGTTTATTGTTTCTTTTCCCTTATAAATAAATATTCCAGTTCACTGCTGTATATGCCCATGGTCATGACTGCAATTTTTAGAAGTTTTAATTGCATTTTTTTTATTGGTGCATAGTTTTTTTTTATCTTTCCTTGCTAGCTTTGTACAGACACTGTGTAAAGCAAATTTACTTGCATTTGGTTTCATGTGGCATTTTATAAAATTAGAACATTGATTGCAGTTATTGCACTAATGTTTAAATACTGAAATGCTTTTTAAGGTAAATTACAATACCATATACTTAAGATTATTTTATATTTTAAAACGTTTTAATTAGAGCTTTTTGGGATAATTTTTTTTCTTCTTTTTGGCATAACTAATTTTTAGTCTCTTGTTTTCATTTTTAAAAATAATGAAGTTTGTATATATGTGTCATATCTTATTGCTCATAGTTTAAAATAATTAACCTGGTGCTTTATTCTAATTTACTCTCAGTGAATACAGGTAGAACCATACAAGTATTGACCACCAGCATAACCTTTTAGTATGCACTTATGTGCAACCAAGAAACCAACTGTTTTCTGAACAATATATAAAAAAATTGAGTAAATATATTTAGAGCCAAGATAGTTCCAATTGTTGTGAAAGATCGCCAAGGGTGGCCAAGGTCGTTAAAGTGCGCACTTGTGAGTGGGAGGTCTGAGGTTCGAATCCCACCAGAACCGTCCTCCTTGACTGAGGTTTTTTTTCCACATTTTCCTCAGGCTTCATAAATGGCAAATGCTGGGAAGGTACCCGAAACTTAGGCCTGGAATGTTTCCTTCCTTTAAAAAAAAAATCCTTTCCCAATATATCATTTCATCTCCATGTATCATCAGTGTCCACTGCCTGTGGTGCCTCAGTGTAAAAATGGGCATTAAACACTATTAAAAAAAAAAGAATTGTTGTGAAAGGCAATGATGGATTTTATAGGAGAATTTTTCAAGAGATGATTAATGTCATCTAATATTTCTTTGATGAGAACCCATGGTTATTTTTCTTATTTCATAAAAACTTCTAGTTTCCCTAAATCTTTTATGGATTGCTTGGTGACTTGGAATTTTAAAATAACATTGTTAAGAATCTTAGTTCAATTGTGTTCAAACTTGACAAGTTGGCTTTTGTCATTTATTATATAGAAACACTCAGAAGACACTTTGTAATCATGCTTTTCTTTTAGTTGATGATCCTTCTCACAAAAAATCCTTCTAACAGCTAACTTGTAACTGATGTAGTAAGTTAGTTGCTGTTACAAAACAGAAAGCAAAATACTCATATCATTCGTGTAAGCAAATCCTAGGCAAGTGGTTCACACTTGTATGGCTCACCCAACAATTGCTAAAGTATATAAATGTTAAAGTATCTAATTAATATTGGGACCTTTATATCAAGAAGTAAATGATATTGTTTTCTTTTTCCTTCATGAAATTAAAGTGCTGATGTAATCTTTGAAATATTATTTGTTTTAAAAACATTAATGTCAAAGCCTTGTACAAGCTGTTAAGCAAGAAAACTCCAAATTTTTGTGTCAGTCAGCCAACCAAATATTGACATTGCACCTCACCCATTGATTTGTATTTATGATGCCCACAATAGAAATGGAGGTAGAATGTCAATAGATTACACAATCTGTAAATAGCTGCCAAGTTTTCCATTAACAAATAAGCTGATATGACAAGATTTAACCACCACACCCCAAATTTTACCTATGGGCTCCACATTCACAACAACTGCTGTAAATAATCATAACTTCCCTTTTTGTTTTCCTGTTTGATTGCCCTTTTTAAATTTTTTTTGTTTGTTTTTGTTTGCTTTTCTAATTTTACCTTGAGCTAATTAACTTATTAATATTATTTTTGTCCCACCTCCTTTAACTGACAGAACCTATCATCAGTAACATCACATACACTCGTCCCTGTGATGTATCCCAACTCATCTACAAACAACGCTCGCACCCGCACAACATCTGAACCAACCCAGGATATCGATGTTGTGGATATAGGAACAACTGACAGCCATACTCGTCGTTTCAAGTCTGCAGAGGAGATACATCATCTGGAAACAGAGCATAAAATGGAAGTAGACTATGGGACGAATTTTTCAGATGAAGACCCTGATTATGTTCCACCTAGTGATATTAAGAATGTAAAACCAGTAGCTGCAACCAAAGAAAGTCGTCCTGTTACACGTAGCAGGAGGGCAAAGAAGAAATTGTCACATGATGAAGAGTCTGATGAATAAGTGTTTATCAGTCATTAACAGTGCACTTTTAACAAGCTCAAATTGAAAAGACTGACTAAAAGTAGACAGAGTAAGAGGTTGCTTGAAAATAACTATTTTTGCAAAGCTTACCTGACATTCTGTTAGTAGATTTGAAATTGTTTGATGAGTTTAGATTTTGTGTCTTTTAATTTAGAGTTTAGTAATATATTTTTAGAGAGACACTAACTAGCTAAAATGCTGGAATAAATCTTATTCTGAAGGGAGAGAAAGATGGCTGTTTTAAGGTTAAAAAAAGAGAGAATAGAAAAAGCTGTAAATGAAATTACTTATTGTGAGTGCCAATTTTGAATTTTATTTATGACATCCTTTTTCAAGCAGCTTAATATATTTTAGTAAAATTATGTTACAGCTACAACATTCCTTAAAGTTTTATTTTATTTTGCTGGGTGTGTACTTTTTAATTTGCTTGTACTGTTTTTACTTTTTTGTTTTGTAATAGAACGTAAATAAACTACAAATTAATTTATTTGTAAAATCTGCAATTAACATAAAGGTGTGTATTTTTTTTACCCCTTCCTAACTTCCTTGCATGGTACAAGATTTATTTATACACTTTTTTTTTAAGTATTTAGTAACAATACCCTGTTAAAACTAATGTGATTGCCAACATTGAAACATTGTTTCAGTGCTTTTTGATTTAAGAGCTAGTATCACAGTAGTTTGCTTTGCTCAGCTAAGTAGAATGATTGATTGTCAATAAGCCACAGGTGTTGGATTCCTATGGGCAGTCGGAGCTTAAAGAGTCCTTCAGCAAATTTTCTTGCAATAGCACAAAGGATCTCCCTATGGCATTTATTAAAATCAGAGAACTACACAAGCATGCTGTTTCATAAAGTGAAGTAGGCAGTGGCGCCTCTAGATGCTTAAACACCAGGATAGACCATGTTAAAACAGAAATTTTTATTATAGAACTCAAGGAAAAATGACTGGTAATGAAAATGTAGTAGGCAGCATTAGCACAATCGTTTTTATGGAACAGTCTTCAGTTACACATATATTATTGTTTTTTTTTTAAAGAACATTTAATGCATTTAAAACAATTTACTGAGATGTGTATAATCAACTACTTGTCGTCTAAACACTCTTATGCTTCACACTATTTTTGAATACGACGGGACCGGTTCCGGAGCGACATCCACTCCATTCTCGACCGAGTCGATGAGTCGATTAGTCCACCCCCACCATCGCCCCCACTCAAAACTAAAAATTGATATCCACAAAAGTATATTTATTATTTGGATCAGCTATCTGGTTGTAATGTTGTTGAAATTCTGTTTTAATTTGTCATTTTTTGAGACAGGACTGATACTTGAACCCACTTTTGTAAAGCAGAGGTTGAAAGGTAATGTGAAATGCAGAACTGGTCTTTGGTTTCCAGTTATGATAGGTTTAAGTTTGGGAACACTGGCTACACTTTCATAGTCTTGATCCAAACCCTTGCAGCTTTTTTGCTATATGTTAAACCCCCAGGAGACATGTTGTCTTTTTCTGTAGTTTATTTGTCATCCTAAAGACATATGGCAGGCTTTATTGTATGTTAAATTGTTTAAAATAATTTATAATTAGTATAGGATGAGTACACCCTCATCCAAAGTGCTTCTAATCAGAAATGTTTTGAATTTTGAAATGCTTGCAAATACAAAATGAAATATGATAAGACACTCGTGTAACTTATCTGAAATTCTTGGAAGGGGAATTGCTTTCTTATGTTAATGTTAGAAAATATCAAATCTAGATATCTCAAAAAGCTTATGTAAATTGATAATAATACTTCCAAGCTAACAAAAATTAACGTATGGGAAATAATATCTAATTTCATAAAGAGTACCAAAAAAGCCTACTTTGGCACTTAAACTAAGATTTTTGTACTTAAAATCATAGATGTTACAGTATTATAAATTTATTTAGTCAAACTACTGATTATTAATACCATACAACATTTTACAGTAGGTCAAGAGTATTTTATTCACAATTATATCTTTGAGCAAAAGTTTGATTTTTTTAAATTTTTTTTATTTTTTTTATTTATTTTTTTTTTATTTTTTTTTTTTTTTTTGCAGAATTCTATTTTCTACTATGTTTTCCAGAAGTTGAATATTTTTGCTCCTCATACCCTTCACCCACAAGCGTTTGCCCAATTGAGGGTAAATTTTATGTTTTGAAACAGTTTCTTTCTGAATGACAGAAAGAAACTGTTATTAATTTTGTTTTTGTTTTAAAAATAGTTTATAATATATACAAAGGGTGTCAAAAATGTATACACACTTAAAGCAAAGAAAAAAACTGTGTTAATATAACAAAACTAAATTGACAGAAACAGAAAAAGATGAGCACTAATCATCTTAGACTTTTACAGTTACAACAGTTGCTCAAAATGCCCATCATCAGCATTGATACACTTCTGAGTATGTTAAACTACTTATTGAGCAATGTTTGCGAAAGTGTCCTCAGTGTCCTCAGCGAATGCAGCATGTGATTTTTCAATTTATTCCCCAAGTGCTGCCAACACTTATGCCCCAACAGCTGGTTTTCTACAGTATACAACATCCTTCATAGTTCCCATAGGTAGAAGTCCAATGGAGTTAGATCCGGAGAACGCGGTGGAAACTCAAGCCTCTTCAGTGTTGGATAGTGCCTTGGAAGATTGTCATCAAGGTATGCATGTATATCTTGGTGGTAATGTGGTGATGCGCCATCCTGTTGGAAGTAAATTCCTAATTTCCATAGAGTGTATGAATGGCAGGTAAGATGCATGTGCATATCATGTTCAGGTACACTGGGCCAATTCCTTCAAAAGAGAATGGCTTCATTTGTTCATTGTTGATTTATCTGTCATGTAACAGTGCTATCATAATGTATGCGAGTCACACCTGTTTACAGAGTATCATACTACATATTACTTTTGTTTTTCAGTCCAACTTTGAAATGTATTAAATAGATATCTACTGTGAAAGTGTGTATACAATTTTTGGCACCCTTGGTGCCAAAAGCAGGAACACCAATTCTGTAATGATATCTTTTTCTTCTTTTCTTTGATACCTTTTCTCACTTTGTGAATCAATCATAATTTTACAGTTACATTTTAAGCCTTTAGTACTTCTCCATGACTTGACTGTAGCATTATACTAGACTGAATTAATAAAACAAATGTTTACCTTGTTATTATAATCATTCTGATTCTACTTAATTGGGGATGTAAACATTTTACTTAAAACACTTAAGAAGAACCTATAGAGTGTATTGTTACTTTGAAAATCAAAATTTCCCATAGACCATTTTGTCTTTCAGGATTTTAATGTTTCATAACAAAATGTGGCTTAAATTGAATAGAGTTTGAAGACAGGTTATTACATGTCCTTCCTCATCCCATTGCATTCAACATAATTTACAGGATTAGAATTAATGGGTTGATTTCCAAAAAAAGATTGCTTCCAAAGAGAGAAAACCCTAATTACAATTTTTTGCAACAGGATTTTATTCAGTTCATTAATTTGGACTTATACACATTAATTTTGATCTTAACTTCTAGTTAAAGAGTTTTTTATACTTGTGAAACATGAAAAATTCTTCAAGAAAATTTGAGTATAGAACTTGAAATTATAGAAATATATTACATATAAATTATATATGATACCTATGAAAGATTAAAATTACTATCAGATACAACATTTGAGTTATAGAAGTTTGATTTTTTATAGCTCAACTTATGAAAAAGTGGGAGGTCCATGTACTCCATATACAGACTTTCTCAAGTGAGACTGTAAAAGTTCAGGCTGTTGGTGCAAAGCTCCTAAATAAGGAACATTGATGGCCGAAACACATCTCACTTTAATCCATGATAAGTGAGATGTGTTATCAGGAATGTTAATATTTATTAAGAGTAATGGCAGAATGTGTTAAGCTTGCTCTATATCAGCAATTGGCGAGGCTCATCATCCGAACACTCAAGACGTTTAAAATGCATTCTTGATTATAGAGTTAAAAATTAATGGCAAAAATTGGAATATGGAAAATGGATTAAGTTGCATGTCATCCTTCCTTCAGATGTAACCAGAAGCAATGACAGGTATTCATCCATTATTTTCATCATGAAAGCCTTGTATGGATGCAAAAAGAGATTTTTTTCAGGCTGAATGTATCTAGTACTTTTATTAGCAAATCTATTATGCTTCTACTGGAGGTTTTTAGAAACAAACTGTTTCCTACTTCTTTCTGATTTGCATTCCTCCTCGCCAAGTCATGCACTTTCACATCGAAGCATATTCTATTGAGTATTTTGTATTTGTAATAACCTACCAATGCATAAATTTGGCTTTGGATTAAAGATCATCAACTGTAAATAGCCTAATTAATTACCCCATATTGGTTGTGCATATAGGCCACAGATGAATATGTATTTTTCAACATTGTGGTAATAGCTTTCTTGTAAAAGAATCCTAAACTCAAGATTGCGGTTTTGATCCTGGCCAGTAGCAATGGATTTTTTCAGGTGTAAAAATCCTAAGTATGGCTTCCTTCGGAAGGGAAGTGAAGTAAAGCCCTATCGGTCCCATGTTGTACATTTATGGCACGCTAAAGGAAAAAGGAGGCCTCAGCAAAATTTCATGCCCTGAATTGAATGGGATGCTGATGACCTGAGATGTTATGTCCATAAAAAACCAAATAAAAAAATTTGTAAAAGAAAATACATAGAGAAAAAGCACACAACAAATTAGTAATATAATAGGGTATTTACATAAATTCTTTCAGTTTATCACTTTATTTCATCCACTGAGATCACCTGAGAACACTGCTCAACTACAACAGGGAAATTTGCAGAACAGTCAGATGTGCGATTTAAATACACAGTCATTCAAAACAAATTGTAGCATTATAATATATGTTTTAGTAAACAAATTTTATTTTATACAATATCTGACATTGTTATCAACAATATGTAGCCATTTTTCTGGAAGCTTATAAATTCCAATGTTAAACAGAAGGTTTTGTGAATCAAAGTGAAGTGCAACCAGATGCAAGCAAGGTCAACCATATACACACTTGGTAAACTATGAAAGTTGATATGGTTGTTGAATCCTTTGTCACAGCAGTGTTTTGGCAACAAAGATAGCTTAGCTTTACAGAGGGTATATAGCCCTCAAATGGTTAGTATGGTTAAAATGAATGAAACTTATAATAAAAATGAACAAACTTATATAACAAGCCAATTCATGGTTCCACTATTTGAAGCAGCCACCACTAATTGCTACTCATAATGTACTACTGAAGTCTTGCTGTAAGCCATCAATTACAACTCTGTAATCTTTGTATTCTGAGTCTTTGGACTCAAATATGTTCGAATGCTCAGTAAGAATGTCATATTATATTTCATATTCAGAACTTTTGGCAGTACATAGTGTTTCATGCATAAGCCTTGCTATTTCATTACAAGAGGAAAGGCATTTCATATAGTACAACTCATGCTCTTAATTCTTCTTTTAACTTCACAACCTTTCTTTGTATGTTTTCATATTAAAAGTACGGATGTTTTCATGATGGCTGCACAGAAGACTCCACATCAAATATTATCCCCCCCCCTGCAGGAACTGATATTAGATCTTAGAAATGATGCATAAGTGTTGATAGAATATGAATGGTATGTGTGTGTGTGTGTTATACATGAGATATAAATATAATTTTTCTGGAAAAACTATTTGATAATAAATTTATGAAAACTGTTTTTATATTAATTATTATAATAAAATTTTCTGCCCCTAAGATGTAATGTAATTTAGTTATGGCTTTTTTTAATATTAATCAATTTGGAATCAAACACAGTGAAACACCCATTAATAATCTCTTTGAATTGGATATTCAAAAACACAAACTTTAAGTGAAACCATAAAGAGTGTTTTAAACATCCGACTCAGAAGAGATTATTGGTTATGGCTTCTCATGTTTTTAAAATTGTTTAAAGTTTTCAATATTGTGCTGAAGAAGCATTGCTTGCAATTCTTTTCTCATCTAGTTCAATGAAAATGGTCGAGTTTATTCAAATTCCTTGAAGTCATTAATAATGACTTTTTCTGCTGATTTAGTCATTTTAAAAGTTTTAGTTCATTAAATTTGGTGTAAAACTGCATTTAGGTTAGGGACAGGATGATGAGTCAAAGTCCCTTGAAGAGTGCATGGGAAGAAGTTTGAGGTTGTGAATAATGTCATCAATATTTTCTGAACATCAACAGGACAAGAACTGCAATGAAAGGGCATACATGCACTCAACAAACACTGAAAAAAGAAGCTGAAGACCTTGTATAAAAAAGAAATATATATTTATTTATAACACATGCAATCAGAAACTGATTTGCCAAGGGGAAGTCACTTCATAATGGCCTAACTACCTGCCAGGAGAAATCATGTTGCACAATCAGACTGGGGCACACATTTTTGTTTCTTTAATTTTTTATTAGCAGTAATTAATAATTCATATTATAACTCGCTATAATTGTAGACACTCGAAAGTGCCTGCCTTCCACTGTGAGACACATCATCACAGGTGGCTGAGGTTGATAAGGCACAGACTTGCGAGCTGGAGTTCTAGGGGTTCTATTCCACCAGAATGGTCCTGCCTGATAGATTTTTTTTTTTCAAGCTTTCCCCAGTCCTCATAAATTGCAAATGCCAGGAAGTATGCTAAACTTGGGCGTGAAACACTTCCTTTCTTAAAAAAAAAAAAAAAAGATCCTTTCCCAGTTTATCATCACCTGTGATGCCTCAGTAGTTAAAACAGGTGTTAAAAAAATGTAAGACATGCCTAAATCTCTCTGAAAATAAATTGAGACACTTGCCACAACTCATTCACCTTAATATTATAAACATCTCTTGGATATTTTGTTTTAGCATTTCCAGATCAGGAGTATTGTTTGCACAAACTTTTTTTTTTTTTTTTGAGTTTTATTCATAAATAGAAATTGCATGGATTTAAATCTGGGGATCTAGGGGGTCATAAATCTGCACTAATAATTCTAACCTCCCTATTTTCTTCATTATACTTAGACCAAATACACCATCAACGCTAGAAGAATATCTCTAACTTTGCGTGAAGTCACATAATTTTGCATGCAATACTTCTGCAGGTGCCATATTAATAAAAAATTGTATTCAATATCTCATTTATGTACTGGTGAACATAGTACCTTCATAAAATATGGGTCCATTATGCAACTAGCACTAATAGCACACCATATGCCTATCTTTTAGTCATAAAGTGGAAGTTCAGTTACTCAACCAGGGTTGACACTATTCCATACCTACTTGCAACCTCATATGTCCTGAGAGATTGAAATTAGCTTCATCTGTGAAGACTGTTAGATTAGGGTCAAAAAGTCCTTCATTTACATGATTGATAAATCAGTTATAGACCTCACTCTATTTTTGTAGTTCAGGGTTTTATTTATGGAACAGCAGTAATTTAATATGATAATGGTTCAACAGCTAAGTGACTTTATGTGCACTGTCAACAGATACATCAACCCAATCGTGTTAAAAATTTTGAGGAGAGGTTTCTATTGATAGTGCATTTTATCAAACTTTTCCTCTGTTTAAACCTGGTGCATTTTGGTCTCAGTTTCTTGTCAATGAAAATACCTTGGGTTTGAACTTTGTTTACAAATTTGAAAATTGCACTTCCCAATGGAGATTTTACTTCTGGAAAGTTAACACAAAGTTCTCTCTATCAGCATTATACAGCTTCTTTAGCACATAATCATAAATCCAATTGGATTCCCAACTGGCAACATACTACTGGAAATCATGAGGAAAATTTGAAAGCATTCATCTTCAAGAGCATTAGAGATGCACAAGCACACACACCCACATAAATAAATATTTATTCTTCATGTACAACTCAGCATTATCCATAATATATAAATACACAGAGAGTCTTAAACTGCACTTCCTAAAGAAATGCGAGTGAAATAGTTGGCATGATAAACACCAATGAGCAAACTTAATTGCCTGCATCAGTGCAACTTTCAACTCCAGTCTTACTGGGAATTGTGCATTCCCTAGGTCAACCAGTTTCCAGTAATGTACACAAATTCTGTTTGCATAATGAAATGAGGGCAGAGTGTATGTACAGGTGTATCAAAATGAATGGCACAAACTGAAATGGTTAAAAGTATGCAATAATAGAAACAAAAAAGTTCCAGTAAACACAGATTGCAAATGAACCATGTGCAAGATAATTGCAAATGTGTGGTTACAAGCCGCCACCGACTTCATTGTGGAGGCCAGGGTACAGGCCTTCCTTGACTATCCATCTTGGACCATATCTTTTCTTTCAATTTTGTAAACAATGTGCACATCGCAGACCGCTTCTAAGTGCAAAACAAATGACTCATAAGATATGTACAATGAGTAAAGTCTGTGGCGACTCACCATTGGCAATAATAAATCTAGCAGATGGGTTTTTTGGGTACCCATGCTTACTGCAACTTTTTTGCTTCTATTATATTCTTTCAACCATTTCATTTTGTGCTATTAATTTTGATACATTCTGTATATTAAGGTTCTATTTATAATATAGATAATTTTCAAGTTTTGAGATTAAGTAGTTCTGTAGAAAAAATATGAGAAAAGTATTTATTGATAATCCCTATATTACTTGCTCACATCCAAAAGAAAAAAAACTTTACAAGCATTTTATTTATTGTCACTTTGACTTCATGTGGCATCTGTGAATTGTGAACAAGAGTGCTGTAAGTATAGAAGTTTAGTCTGTAGGAATGAATGTAATGGATTAATGATTTATCTCCAAGTCCTTGGTGCCTTAAAGTATCTGGCATTCACCTTCTCAGGGTAAGGAAAAACTCTGAAAAAACCTTTACCCAGACATCTTGACCTGACCAGGATTTGAACTCAGGGCCTCTGGATTAAATGCAATAGTACCACTAGACCATGAAGGCAGTCACATTTTATTATTATGCATAAAAGCACTGGTGTGTCGTTTACTACAAATATTAGCTCATACAACAAAAGCAACCACTCATAGTATTGAATATGAAGCAAATAAATATTACCCAGGTTTGTAATATAAATAGCTTCTGAAAGAATCTATATAAATGGTAAGTGGATTTTCAGATTTGTGCTCCAGATTGCTTTGCTATTGTCTTATAAGCTGTTACATGTTCTCTAAATATTATCATTTTACTGTGATTTAGAGGAGCCTATCTTCATAGTTTTTTTGGAATTGGTTGGTGTAAATATGTGAATGATTATTATGAAGAACTGCTCAGCAAAGGAGCATAATAAGCTGTATATCTTAATTTTTTTTGTGCATGCATAGAATGTAACAAACTATTTTTTTTTTTTTGTGGGTGCATGAATGTGTATTTTTGGGGCACTTCTAATGGAATCCATATTTTGTAAATACTGTGTGTTCACTCTATTATGGTAAGCATTTTCTTTGCTGTTTATTTCAACAAGTGAAAAGATAATGTATGACTAAGGATAACATGTTGCAATGTATTAGAAAGGTTAATGTAGGAAATGTATAGCCTCCACAAAAGTATTAAAAATCATAGAAGATTGCTTTTTTTGCAAAATGTGAGATTCTGGTAGTGCCTAATATTTTATAAAGTAATGTAGACTACAAAACTATCCATTTTTAAACATGCTGTTTGCTTATAATATCCAGAACGATGAATAAAATGAATTTATACAGTCTTAACAGAACTCAAAGTCAAGGATGTCTAAGTTACTTAGAATTTTGAGCTAAGGAAACACTTTGAAATAAACTTCATGCAGGCAAATCTAACTCAGCTGGATATGAGCCCAAGGTTTCTAGATAAAACTATCAGTTGTATGACAATATCGTGTATCATAATTATAAACAGTTATTGTTCAGATACTTGATCTCTGCTTGTAAAGAGTGGGCCTGCATTCCATTTCTGGCAGGAACAAATGGATTTATTTTTCAGTCATCCACTTAGAGCCTTTAATACAAATGTTAAAATCTGTCTCATTACATGTAAGTGAAACATGGAAAGCCACAAGGTCAATTGAAAAGAAACTCTGTTAACTAAAATTGTTAATTGGAACATTGCACGATGAAACTAATCATATATTAAGATCATTGTGTGATTGAGTCGAACTTCACTCTACTTACTTGTTTAAATATGTAGAACCGGTTTCACGAACACTTTGTTCGCATCATTAGCCCCATTGTTGACTGAAAGGATAAACCATTATGGTGTGGGGATGTGTGATGAACTTAAAAGTTTATGAGTATAATCGGGAGCTTTCACGGCCGGAGTCGGACTTAAATCTAAATGTGTCCAAACACCTTAGCTCCAATAGATCACGGCTTCCAAGCCTGGAAGAAACATTTAGATTAAAGGTTTATGTTTTCATCACTGGAAGTATCAAAGTTCATTTGTCTTTGTACTCGTAAAAGTAGATTTTCTGTCATTTTGCTAATTCTGTAGGTCCTTGCACTGATTTTAATAATTTTGTTTTTTTTTCAATATGTTGTGGTTTTCTGTCCAGAAATGCGATGCCACTGCTGATTTCTCCAACTGCTTGTATTTTGTTTTTGAAATGTACTTTTAACAATGTGCCTATGTTTCTCTTTGATTTTCCAATGTAGATATTTTCACTCTCTGCACAACTTATTTTATAAATACCTGCTTTTTTCTCTTGTGGAATTCTGTCATTAACATTATCAATCAAGAGATTTTTAACATTAAATCTGTTTACAGGTGCTAACCTGATATTAAAATCTTTAAGAATATTCTGACATTTTTTTTGTAGCCCATAGATGATATGTGAATTTTTTAAAAATTAACTTATCTTTTTATGTTGAAAGTGTTGTGGTTTCTTTAATAAGTTTTTGCCTCTTGAATTTTTTTTTTGTGTACTAGTGCTTTGTTAAAACCATTTTTAAAGCTGTTCTTTCTTAAGTAGTTTTTTGTATCTGGGATTTTCACAGTGAAATGTAGTATTATTTGTCATATTATGCTGTTCTTTCTATTTGTTTTTATTCTTTAAGGTATTTTAAGGTTAACAGCCCGTGTGTTAAGTTATTGATAACTGCATGTTTGTGTGTTGTGGAGTTAAAATCGTTAGCTTAGATGTGATTGTCTACATGTGTATTCTTTTTGTATATTCCAAATTACAGGTTTTCTTGATGTTTCATTATTTTTATGCCCAAGAAAGGTAACATATAATTTTTTTCAGTTTCGTATGTGAATGAAATGTTTTTATCTTGTAAATTCAGAAGTTTTATTGCATCATTTATGAGTTTTTTGTTGGCTATGGCAAACATATCATCGACATATTTTTACCATATTTGAAATTATTTGGAACATAAACATTAAGGAATCTTTGTTCAGATGGTGTAAAACTGATAAGCTGATAATGGCAGTATGCATGAATCAAAGGCATACTCAAGCAATAGAAATATTTGCACTTTGCAGGTACACACCTCGCAATTATGAACTTCCCACACAGCAGTCAACTATGAATTGATTTGAACTGGCATGATCTTAAATATAACATTTAATTTCGTGTTGGAACCAATACAGTGAAGCGACTATTATGTTCTTAATTATCTAGTGAGTCAATTTGATAATCTTATGCTCTACTTACTGTTGAATTATGCAAAACTAGTTTCGCAGGCTTTTGCCTGCATCCTCAGTTGCGAGTCGATTATCGGCTTCGTTGTTGGTTGGCTGGACTTGGTGTAGCTCTCGTGGACATTTTATAAACCTCTGCATTAATTTCAGAAGACAAATTAATCCAGAAGTTCATAAAATGTCCATGAGAGCTACACCAAGTCCAGCCAACCAACAACGAAGCCGATAATCGACTCGCAACTGAGGATGCAGGCAAAAGCCTGCGAAACTAGTTTTGCATAATTCAACAGTAAGTGGAGCATAAGATTATCAAATCGACTCACTAGATAATTAAGAACATGGCATTGATCTTGTTCAGCTCTCAGCAATCATGCCTTTCTGGACTGTGAGAGCAGCCGTAATGTGGACCGTACTTGAATATCTCACTTGGAAACATAGGAAGTAACTTGATTGTTGTGACAGTTTACAATTCATAACATAAAGCATTCAAGGGGGAAAAAAATTATGCTTAGGATGACAAGAATCCTTCTCCATTGAGAAAAATATTAACAAGTTAACTAGACTTGATAGGACTCAAAGCATACTTGGATGAGAAAGTTATTTTGAATTGGTATTTGGCAAAATAAAATTAACAAATTCCTAATATCTTCCTAATTTGCACTCACTAAATTATTTCCTAAGTTTGAAGCCATTGGTTTTCTATATATAAAAGACAAATCTTAATAGTAGTTCTGTTTACCATTAAGAAATCCATTTTTGCAGCAGTGCATAGAAAAAAGATCATTCTCCTGGATGCTGGTTATGGCTTTGGATTCCGGATTCCATTCCTGGTATCCACTTGGAAATTTTCTAAGTTAAGGGGGGCTGATAATAGGGTTCATTTACATCAAGAGAATAACTGGGGAGCTGCCAGATAGAGGTGTGATATCGATAAAGCAATATAATGATTGCTAAAATACAATCTACTGATTGCATCTACTGAAAGCAAAACTGCTTTCTGCGAATGAAGTTGTGTGTAAAGGAGGTAGAGTGCAGCTTGCCTTGGCCCTTCTGGTTGTTATACTGGAAGGAAGGAAGGAAGGAAGGAAGGAAGGAAGGAAGGAAGGAAGGAAGGAAGGAAGGAAGGAAGGAAGGAAAGAAGGGAGGGAGGGAGGGAGGAAGGTATAGAAAAACAAAAAGAGCACTTGCAGTGATTATAGTTTTAAGTCCCCTGCTCACATATAACTTCAGAGTTCAATAGTAATAGTCTCATAATCTTATTTGTTTTACATTTTTTAACAGCCAAAAAAGGAATTATTGTTGTTTAGAACTGAGTATTGCCAACAACACAAGTAGGAGTGATACCAAGCTGATTTGATATGAAGCAAGTGACAAGTGAGGAAGAAGGAAGGATTCTATGAGGAGTGTTCTAAAAGTTCTCGGCCTGACTCAAGAGATATTGTGATGAGAGTCAAATTACTATGATAGTTTTAAGTATACTTTAAATGGAACACTAAAGTTTCAAACATGTAAGTACAGTCATTTGTTTGTGAAGATTGTGTAAACAAACTATTGTTGACATCTTCTGCAAAATGGATAAAACTGAAATATGAGCTCTGATGAAATACTTCATTTAGAAGGAACCCAACAAAAATACGAGATGAATTAGATTCATGGATTCTTTACTACAAGCCAGAGATGAAGGAGCAGTCCAAACAGTGGGTGGTAACAGATGGAAGTGCACCAAAGAAAACAAAAATGTCATAGCGATAGTTTTCTGGGATTCCCATAGTGTGGTGCTAGTAGACTACCTCCGGAAGGGCAGAATCATCACCTGGGAGCATTACAATTTACTACTGGACCAACTGAAGTATTCTGCTGAACTAAGCGTTCACACTTTCTAAAAAAGAAAGCTTTCTTTCATCACAATGATGTGCCTTCATACATACCTGGCATTATTGTTGCAAAACTGCATGACCTTCACTTTCATGTGCTTCTACATCAGCCATATTTGCCAAATTTGACTCCCAGAGATTAGTTTTTGTTCCCAAGCTTAAGGAAATTGCTGAGTGGATGAAGATTCACATCAAATAATGAGGTTGAAGTTGAGACAAATGCTTATTTTTCACAGATGGACAAATTTTATTTTACTGAGGATATTAAAGCGTTGGAAAGTCATTGGACTAAATCTGCTGATTTACAAGGTGACTGTATTAAAAAATAAATATTTCTATTAAATCTTAATGTTTTCTTGGTCAGGCAGAACTTTTAGAATACCCCTCGTGTTTGCTTAACCTGAGTCATAAATGGTAATATCTATTTGGTTTATGTCCATTAACAATGCAGCTTGTCAAAGCTGTTTCTGTGTTTGTGCCTTCTGCTAGCAACCCTACATAGCGACACTAGCATTATGTTCTGCTGCAAGTTAGGTTGTTGGGGAAGGTACTAATAGGACCAGATGTAAAATAAATGATGTAACATAGGCTTCAATGATTAAAATACCTGATTGAAGTTTTCACTTTTTTCTCCCTTTCTTTCTCAAGTTCTTAATTCAATTGTCTTCTTCAGTGGCAGTGAGGTTATGTAAGTTATTAATTTGCTATCTGCCTCTAATTTTCATTCAATATTGTGCAGCTTTGAGTACTTTCAATATTTAGATCGATGTAAAGTAAAATATATTTATTCTTCAAGACACCAACCCTTTGTCTCTAGTCCCAAATATCTAGTAGCATGACATTGAATATTCATGGTAAAATTTTATAAAAGGTTGATTTTCTTTTGTTAAAGGGTGGAGGAGGTCTAGTTAACCAACTGAGAAAAAGCTACAGCCTCAGTGATCTATCTACAGATAAAGATTCTGATCTTAATCGCAACAGTAAAGCCCTGAAAAATGTTCAGGATGATGATGATTTAGAAGAAGAGACTGATGGAGCCATGGGTTTGTGTGTTTTGTTTTTGTATAACAGATAATACAATTTATTTTTGTAGAAAGCTTTTGAATATATCCTGTTTTGTGTGAATTTCATAAATAGTAATGTCTAATTTGAACAAGGGGCAATCACCAATATCACCATAATTGTAAACTAATCTCTTATACAAGGTGAGTCAGGACTTGTACAACAAATTGAAGGAGATGTGAATTGGAAAACGAAGAAAAATTTTTAGTTAAACAACTTTCATTAACAATATTATATCATAATGTTAAATATCTCTAACATATGTATTTCCTTTGATAATGTATGCCTCCTAAATAATGTCCAATACATAGATTGTTTAACAAAATATATTGCTCATTGTACGATCTACCTCTGCAAATTTTCACAAAGGTCCTGACTCACTCTGTATAGACATTATTACTAATAAAACAATGGCAAATTGACAAAAATAAGAAAAAAATTGTAAAAAATAGTAGAATACATAATTTAAAACAAACACAGTATAAGGTATTGTACTTACGAAGCTGTTGACAATGGAGTGGTAATATATCCTAAAATTAGGTATTCATTTTTTTTTACATTAAACTCCATTTACTTACATAAAGTAAGGTGCGTTTCAGGAGAATCTCTCCCATCTTCAGTTGCTCACCGAACCACCGTTACTCGAAAGTTGAGTATACACTATAAGTTATAATGTATGATAATTATCTGTTACTTGTTACTGGATTAGTCTTTGTACGAAATATGACAGTTACTGGGTAGAAAATTGAATCAAATAACATAAAATTGGAAAATGTGGAATGTTGCTGTTTAGCACCAAATTATTGAAATTGTTTTGGGCAAAATTTTGTGACCTGAAATGCTAATTGAAACTTTTACAATGAAGATAATCATATAATTAAGATCACGATATGATTGAGTCAAACTACATGCTCTTATTGGCTAAACAACAGCCAATAAGAGTGTATAGTTCGACTCAATCATACAATGATCTTAATTATATTGTAACCTATTGTGTTTCATTACACAAAGCAGATGTCTTTGTTTACTAAGAAGTTAGGAGGTTATATTATTTATTACATGGGTACATGCAATATCAAGAATGAAAACAAACATTTTGGAATAAAGCTATATTTTTATATATATATGTAGCATATTATATAATTATGGAAAATGAGCAAGAATTCACTTGAAATTATTTATTGCATATTTTTCAAGTCTCATTATCTTACTTTTGGAGACAAGACATATAATAAGCAATAAAAAAACTATGCCAAACTTATTTTAATTGCAGATTTTTTAAAATTTATTAAAATCAGCTTTTAATTGATGTTATTTAATTGGATGTCATTTTTAGACTGTCTAGTATAAGATTGTTATGATAATTTTTTTCTGTAAAATTATAAAATGAATGCCTTTCTGCTAAAGAAATTTTTGCAAATATATTTTCTTAATTTTGCTCATTGTTTGTAAACATGGTTTATGTCTCTAGATCCACGAATGCTAAGATCCAGAGGGTACAGTCCCAGACGATCTGCTTCTGGCTCTGGTCGAGTTGAAATGTACTTTCCAGAGGTTGACGTAGATGTCAGGCAGCGTGGCACTTCGCGGCCTAGAGATCCCAGTATTCCACTGAGGTACAGTTAAAGTAAATTGACTATCATTGCTATGTGGAAGTTATACTAAATGGTATGGTTTTTTAAATTATTGAAGATCAAATTTATAATTATTTAGAATCTGTTATCAGTTTTAAAATGGAAATATGCCACAGTAAGCAAGAGCTTGTCTAATAATATATAATTTGTTATGGAACTATATTTGTCCATATTCCCTCATAATATCGTTTTTAAAACTAACAAGAACATGGTAGTGTAATTTGATATCTAAAGATTCAATAAATGCTCTTTGTAAGTACGAGGAATGTTCAATAATTTATTTATCTAATCAATAAAACTGAAACTTAACAGTGAAACTTGCCTTACTATTTTTCACTGTATCTCGCTTGACTTCCACATATTTAGCCCACTTTGCCTCCAATGGTTTTAATCCCTTTGGAATATAAGAATATTACTTAGTCCACCAATCTATCCATCGTTCCTTCTTCATGACATCATTGTTGGAACATCTTGCTTCCACAAATGAATGTCTTAAGAAAGTAACCACTGGGGACTAGGGTGTGTTCTGTACTGTAGGGTGTGTTCTTAATTCCAAGTATCCACAACCCTTGATAACAGCTCTTGCCTAGAGAGATCTATGGCAAGATGCATTATCTTGAAGCAGTAACATGCCAACTGTCAGTTACCTATGCAGTTTCTCCTTGATGGCCTCATTTAACTATTTCACTGTAGAAGTGTAGGTTTCCCCTTAGAGTTGGACTTATTTGGCATGAAGTCTAAAATACTCTATGTATCAATCAATTCTGGTGGTCTAGTGGTAATCATACTTGCCTCATAAACCCAAGATTGCAGATTCATTCCTGGCCTGAGCCGATGAATTTTTCCAGGCATAAAAATCCAAAGTTTGACTTCCTTCAGAAGAGAATTAAAGTTGCTAGTCCCATGTCATAGATCTATGGCACGAAATAGAATGTCAAGCCTGACAGAAGAGGAGACCTCTGAACAAAATTTACTAGCTGTTTCAGGCCCTGAATTTAATGGGATGCTGATGACCTGAGATGTTAAAGAGCATCCATAAATAAAACAAATAAAAAAATGAACCTATCACATAAAATGGTTACCATGACTTTTCTGGCTGACTTACACACACAAAATTACTTTGGCGTGAAGAGCCCTTATGTTTCCATTGCATAAACTTTTGTTTAACACAATCTCAAGATTAACCTTTCAAGAAAATTGTATTACTTATAATTTGATATTTTCGGTTCCCAGTAATTATATATCCATGTTAAAATTGTAAATAATCTTCATATGAGAATTAAAAGAGTTTTGTTTTCTGATATTCCTAATGACTGCAGCCACATCCGATCCACTGAGGATGTGAGCTCTGGGTATTCAAGTGCTGAACCTCTGTATGCCGGACACCCAGCAACAAAGTCAGAAGGTCTTTCAGCAAGCAGGGAGCCTCTGGTGAGGACAGCCTCCGTGGGGTCTACACGATCAATGCGAACTAAGAGCTCACGTGGAGGGGTCGTCGCCAAGAGGGGACCTGCTGCAGAGGTAAGTCTGATGACAATAAATGTATTTGATATAGATATAATACAAAGGTCACTTGAATAATTATGAGAATGCAGCAATGAACACTATGAAAATTATCATTCCTGTATATTTTAAATTACTCTCAGAACATGCACAATTGTATTTAAGGGATTAATTCTGGAAGCAGTTATATCACTCATTCTTCAACTACTCTTTATAGACACCTACATCTCTTTGGTCCTGGAATTTCAGTTTCTGTTTATGTAATTCTACACTCTTGGAAACAAGAAGTTGCATGGTGCCTAGGCTGAATGTACCAATATAATTTTGCAGGATTTTTTTCCCAAAAAGTATACTTTTGAATTGAATGCATGCATAGAAATATTGTTCTGAAGCAATAAAATTTCCTGCAGTTCTGTTCTGGTTAACCTCATTTTCCGGATCTTATGGTTTGTGACGGGAAAAAGAAAAATAGAGTATATTTAACTAACCCTCATATATTGAAGGAACTTACTTTCAGAACGAAGTTAGGTTTATTAATGATGGAGATCTGATGCATGTCAGTGATAATTTCTTAAGATGTGAATTGTTTATGGGAAACTTTACAGCACCAACTATAAAGAGGGTGAATACCAAATTCTGTAATTTAATAGAAGTTTTAAAATGAGGGTTGAGCACAGTTAGTCTGCGCAAAAAATACGACACAATTGGGGTTTAATTGCTGACTGACTGACTGACTGACTGACTGACTGACTGTGGTATAGGGACTTTTAAACTGCTCTCATATATATTTATACCTGTTTGCTGATATTCTCACTTCTGGCAATAAGGGGCATCCCTGTTAAACTATTTGGTTGATACTTTCTTTTCTCTTAATTATCCCATCACCAATATTTGCTGCAATTTTATTAAAGTCATATGTGCTTGTAATCCCATTGTTAAATGATTAGGGATGCCTTGCCTTTCTAGTATTTCACACTGCTTACTTTTATTTACAGTACCAACCACTTTCTCAAAATTTAATAATAGCAAATTGTTAGTAAGTTGAATTCTTCTTTTTTGTATTACTTGTTCTGTTATATATATATATTACTCTACATACATGAACAGACTAACTTATATCCATTTTGTTCTTATATATTGGTATTTCAATAGTTGTTTAAACATCTAGCAATTTTTTTGCATAGACTTTGTACACGGAGTTCAATATGCTCCCTTTATGATTGATATAATCATGTATGTTGCCTTTTTTAAAAATAGGCTGTACTACTGCTATATTCTATTCCTCTGGTATGTTCTCCAGCACATATCTAGTATATTTAAAAACTTATGATAAATTTCCACTGGCACATATTTTATAAGTACTTATATCAATTCCTAATGAAATACAAGAGGCATTTGGAAAAGATTTATAATAGTGATGTTTTACAAATACTGCACAATCTGTGGGCATGTCCATTCATGAGGTGCTGAACTGATATTAGTACACCATGAAGATGCTAGGTGGCAGTTGTAAGCAAAATGTTAAGTGAAAGGGAAGTATTCATTTGTTATTAAATAGAGAAAGATGTGAACAAGATAATCATAGACAAAGATGAACTGTATGGTTTTATGTGGAATGAAGGAGCCAAAACTACAAAAATTTGTACACTTTTAATTGTGGTATGTGGCCAAGAAACTCCTGCAGAGAAGATTGTTTATAATTAGGTCAATATGTTAGTCAATGGTAGGAAATCTGCACACAAGAATGTGAGT
Organism: Metallyticus violacea; assembly: GCA_030762175.1. Classification (NCBI taxonomy): domain Eukaryota; kingdom Metazoa; phylum Arthropoda; class Insecta; order Mantodea; family Metallyticidae; genus Metallyticus; species Metallyticus violacea. The sequence continues at coordinate 81,241,397 of CM060845.1, forward strand.
ACTGGTCATCCATCAACATTGAGGTAGCGTCTGAATTGATTTTGATTGATAGACACACAACCTTTAATGAAATGCAATATCAAACAGGCCTTGGTTGCACTACTATTATTTACAATGATTTGAATATGGAAACTGTGTACATGCATTGGGTTTCATGAGAAGCGGCGCAGAAGAACAACGGGTTTGAAGTCTGCAGCTCACAACTGGAAATAGCTAATAATCCAAATTTTATGGAGAAACTGATGATGAGTGATGGTATCACTACCACAAACCAGAGAAGAAAGTTCAATCCATACAATGGAAACATCCAGTTTATGCTGCTCCATCTGCAGGCAAGAGATGATTATAATTTTTGGGACACTTCAGGCATACTGCTAATGGACTGGTTTCCTCAAGGAACAACTGTCAACAGTGAGGCAATACCCTTACATGGCTTAAGCACAGGATTCAGCATTGGCAAAGGGGAAGTGGTTGAGGAGTGTTCCTCCAGCATGACAAAATGCAGCCCCACACCAGCAATACTATGATAACAATGTTGGCATTGCTGGGGTTCATTGTTGTGCCACCTCTGCCTTATTCACCAGATCTCACACCATCTCATTATGCCTTATTTGATAACATGAAGGACTCACTGAGAGGAAAAAATTAGGCAACAGCAAGGAAATTCAGGCAGCTGTCTATGAATGGTGGCATAGTACTCCCAAACAATGGTTTTATGATACCATAATTAAGTTACCAGGAAGGTGGCAATAGTGCATTGTCAGTGGGAGGTGTACTGAAAGATCCCATGTGCATTGAACCATGTTGCATAATAAATAAAATACAATTGAAATGAGTAAATAAGATATAAAAAATGAATGTAAATCATTTCCAAATGCCCCTTATAGAAGGCATTTGATGTAGCTTGCCCCTTGCTAGATTATTGTGTTTCACAATTCCTAGTGGCTCTCATATCTAATTCACAGAAAAAAATAATGCTAAGACAAACTGGAAAATCATTACCAACCTATGTTCAAGCATTTATGACATAGCAGTTTGGAAGGGCTTTTAAAATTGACACTTCCTTGCATATTAAAGGGACATAATCTAAATAAATATTTGAACTGTAGATAAAGATGAGATACTACAAACTAACTTATGCAACTCTTGCACAAACATAATGTGTTACTAGTTTCTCTCATAAGTTAACATATCAATCATACATGCATCAAACAAATCAGATTTAATTCCACTAATATTTGTAAAATTTATGTCTGGTTGCAGATTTTATATAATTTATTTTCATATAATATATAAATGTATTTTGAAGTTTTCAAAGAAAACTGGTGAATTTATTTTTGTTACAGAATATTTAAATATATATCTTCTATGCTGAATTGCTTGTTGAATTAGAAGACCAGGGTTGAGATGTCTATTTGGAAGTAAAATGTTTTGCATGATGAATTAATGAGTGTTTTGCTTACATTGAATAGAGCTTTCAATAGTAAAGAAATTTCATAACTTAACAATCTTTATTCTCTGCATTCCTAGGAAGTTAACAACTATGTACTGTTATCTACTTTTTATTGCTTTACATTCTCAGTTTCTCTAAACTTAGCTTTATTTTTTCCTTTCATTTTGTTTAAGGACAATGAACTTGTGGATGCAGGTGATGAAGCAGAAAGCTCAAAACAAGAAGAATATTTCTATGACTTACCTCCTTCCCAACCCTCACATACTTCTGTGTCTCCCCTGTTATCTTCTACACATAACCCCACACCTTCATGTATTGCTGGCCAAAATCAATCTGATATACAGAAAGCAAAAGAAGAAACTATGTGCGATTCTGCTGTCTCTGCCCCAGAAGAGGAACTTCCTCTTTATGATGCTGAAACAGATGTCTCAGAGGTGCTAAGCGCACCATCATTAGATCTTGATATCAGCTCAGTACCAAGTTTTGATGAGACTACTTTGAGTCTAGATATAACTGAAATGGTTGTAGAAAATGAGGCAAATAAAAAATCTGAAACAAATGATAAATCTTCTTCTGAGCTTTGTTTGAAAGAGGAATCATGTAAAATTTTAGATGATGCAGATAAGGTTACAGCACCTTCTCTGAGCAATATGGTAATGGATTTAGAAACAAACTTGAAGAGTTTGGAAAATTCATATTCAAAAGTACAAGCAGCAGAAAGTAAACTGTCAGAGTTTTTACAAGTAACTTCAGTTGTTATAGCTGATGATACTGAGAAGGAAACAAACAAAGAAGTAGGACAAATAATAAATGAACATTTTCTTGAAAATAATGAACTTTTGGAAACAGAATCCACAGCAGAAAACTCATCTGTATCAGAACCTGCCATGATCACCTCACCTCTTACATCACTTACTGAATCAGTCTCAGAAAGTGCTGAGAAAGCAAATGAAGTGAATGAACAGTTAAATGATGGAAGTATAGAAAAACAATGTGATAATTTGCAGAATCAAGTTGAGGTAAAAGAAGCTACTTACACAAAGTCAGATGAAGATACAAAAGACAAAGAAAATAGCAATTTAGTGTCACAAAGTAATGATTTCAAAAGTGATGATAAAATAACTGAAATTGACAATGATATTCAAAGGAACCAGGATTCTGGGAGTGTGCAAGCTGTTAAAGCGGAATTTGAAATTTTCACCTTAACGTCTAATGGGGTTGATAATGAAACAAAAGTAGAACAAGAAACAAATGGAAATGGCTCCACATATGGCTCTGTAGAGTCTCTTTCACCTGATGAAATGCCCAATAAGTCATCATCACAGAACAACATGCAAAGAGCAGGCCGTTATAATAAAACTCCTGCTCCAACACCACCACCCAGGAAGTGTGAATCTGAACCTGAAATCTGGACTGATACGATTGATATGATTGATACAATTGATCACATTAATTTTGAACCCCAAAAGGATGATGAACAAAGTAGCAGCATATCACCTTCACCATCACCAACTCTAACAGTAAAGGAAATGCCAGTAGATAAACAAACTACAGAAAATGAAGATTTGGTTTCACCAGAATCCTCTGTCACTACTGCTCGTCTTGTTCTAAAACCTGGAGTAGTTCGATCTCTTGGACCTGACCTTCAGAACAAATCAGAAGTGTTTGTTTCCAAACCATCGCAAACAAAAGGCAAAAAATACAAAAGTAAACAAAAACATGGAGAATCATCTTTCTCTAGGTTTTTTGCATTTCCAAAAACAGGTAGCTTAACATCACTTATTCCTTTCTGGCATGGAAGCAAACAGACTACAACCAGCACACAACAGCAGAGTTCATCAAGAGCTTCTGGAATTCCAGAACAAACAGGAAACACTTCAGTATACATACCACTACATGAAGAAATGGCAAGCCACAAAAGAACCAGTGAGCATGTGTCAAGAAATCAAGAACTGAATAATAGTGACATTAATGACTATAGCCACATGGCTCGAACTCCTGTACAGAGTCGCAAAGCACCAATAGCAGAAGTGGAATAAGAATGTCTAAAAACTAATGCAAAAAAAATAAAACAAAAAATTATAAAAAAAATCATAAAAAACAGCAAAAACTGTGTGTATGCCATTGATAATATCACAAAGAAGTACATTGTTTCCCATCTTAAGAAATCTCTGCCAATAGCCAATAAATGTACAGTCATAAACCTGATATCTTATGTGATCCTATTCTTAAACCTTTGTTTTCCTGTATCCTTATGTAAAAGCAAAACTTCAGGGTATATGCTGATTTGGACATGAGAGTCACAGAAGGGATGTATTTTACTTCTTTTGCTTCCCCAAGTGTGCAAAGTTGTGTTTTGCTAATGTCTTCCAGTGTGCTCATTAACACATATTAAATCAACTAATCTATGATAATTAAAATAGGCCATCCCTTAATTATTCAAAAGTGACTGAAAACTATTATATGATATCCAGTTAGTATATTCAGAACCCTTTAAGGAAATCAGTAAGTCTCTTAGTTTCATGCATAGGTATTGTGCTAGGCATGCTTTCCTTTGCGAGCAGTTTTTATAGTAGTATAAGCAATGGCTAACATTTAAGCATTTTTAACTTTTTTTTTAATTTGCACCATGTGGATATCTTGTTTCATAGATTAAGAGAAAAGTTTCAAATGGGTTGATCTATTAATTTTGAATAATATATAAGGTTGCTGCATGAGTCATGGCAACCAATATTTAATTTCATTATTGTAAGACTGAGTTGAACACACCCTTGTGGCTTCACTTGTTTGTGTCTAGAACATGTTTTGCACACCATTTTCTGCATCCTCAGCTAATTTTCGACTCACACTTCAAGTTAATAATCATATGTTTATTTCGATTTAAACTTTATTACCATAAAAAGTATGAAGAGTCTGAAGACCTCATTATCTGTAATATGTTGTAAAGCCACTAGTTTGCAGTAATGATAATACATAACAAACAAAGGGGAGTGATAGCCTAATGTTTAACTGTCATGCAGCATGTATAAGACCTGGCTTGAATAGTGTTTGTATATAAAAGTAGTAATGGAAATTGTGAGAGAATGTCATGTTGTACTTTTGCAAGTGTTGAAAAGAAGCAACTGCGCTGACATGCAACTTTAGGATTAACTTTGGCTATACATGTGGATGTTTCTCTTGTCATATTTATCCATTGCAATCAGGAAGATAGAAGGAAGATTCTGCAGAAATTATAGCAGGTATTGAAGAAAGAATTATGTACAGCATTTACATAAAGTTGCAGCAAAGTGGGTGTCACATGCACTAGCTGAAGTGCAAAAATAAGCACCTTAGAAGACATGAATTGGCTTGATGCAATAGAGCAGAATGGAAACCAGTTGCTGATGAGGATAGTCGCCATTGATGAATTTTGGTCTATGGTCCATGAATCAGTCAGCAGACTGGCAACATCTAATATGTTATGCACATTGTAGTTCATGGAGGATAATTATGTGTAATTTTGTTGTTTATCATTATTACAGCTACTGCAGTGTTTCTGCCTTCTGGTAGCTGAAGATAGATGAATGGATGGAGGGAGGCATGGATGGATGGAATTGGAGTTTAAAAAATACATGTCAGTTTATAAGGCTTATTGTGCTACCCCATTGGGAGAGACGCCTTCATTATTTCCCAAAATCTGTTCCTTGAACAAGTTGCAGTATTTTGGTTCCAATGTTGTGTCCATTCCCAGGTCTTCTCTGGTTATAGAGTGAGTAAGTTTCTTTCTTGCCAGAATTGGACACTCAAACAGGATATGCGAGGCAGATTCCTTATCCTGTTTATATATTCTGCAAGTCGGTTCATCTTTATAGAGTTCCACTTTTCATAGTTTCCTGAAGTGACCATGCTCAGTAATTAATGCAATTACTTTCCATATACCTCTTCTGTGCAATTTTAGAAGAGATGTGGAAAGAGTATTGCTAGGATCTAGGGCAAATTTTCTAGCTTGCATTTGACCAGGATGGTATGCCACCTTAGTTGATGTTTATCCCCAATCCCTGTTTTAATAGCAATCTTGGCAGTACTTGTACTGCTTACAACCGTGGGCTTAAGGCCAAAAAAAGATGTATCAGCACCCCTTTTTGCCAATGGCTCTGTTTTCTCATTCCCTTAAATATCCTGATGCCCCAGCACACACAGCAGTTCAAGCCTGTTGCAATTTGCCAGGACAGACAGGGCATTTTGACACTCCCATACCAATTTTGATTTCACCTGGTCCGAGGGAAGTGCTTTTAAGTTTCTTTGACTGTCTAAGAGAACAAGAATTTTTTGGTGATAACCCTTCTCAAGTCCTTTATAAGCACAGTTCAGGATAGGAAATACTTTTGCCTGAAAAACTGTGTAATATTTACCAAGGCTTGTGCTAAAGTTGGTCCTTGGAGATAGGTCATATATGCTCTCACCCGATTGTGTCTCTTTACGAGCTCCATCACTATCCCATATAAGTTGGTTATTTTCTTTAATGTATATGGTTCCTTGCTTCCAGTCTTCTTTGGATCTGAGAGTAATCCTAAATGGATGAAAATTACAGTATTTAGTATTCATTAAGTTAGACATTATCCTCAATTCTGGAATATTCAGGAAATTCAGAATGGAGGTATGTCCAGTTGCTGCAAAGCTACTTTTCCAGTAACCAGTGTGCACCAAGCAACATGCCATAAGCAGCAGAAGATGGAAATACTGATCATAAGAATAAGGGAAGGAGAAGATTCTGGAAATTATAAACTAATAATTGTTATTCATTAATTGTGTCGTCACTAAATTGTTGGGAAAGAGCTTTTATTTCCAAAATATTACTGTCTGAAGAGTAATAAAAATTATCATATTCTCATTACATCTTGCAACTCTTTCTTAGTAGCAGTGTTTATGAAACTAAGTTTTTTAGGAATCATGCAATCTGGTATCAATATCTGCAAAATACAACTTTTTATAATCCTACCAGCAAATGGCAACTGCAATGAAACCTATTCATTCTACTCTTAGTATTCAGTCCTCATCTTTCCGTCAAACTTAAAACAAAACCCAATGACTCAATTCTTGTAAATGCACAAAGCTCTCCACTTTCTCCATCATATTGTAACTATAAAAATGAACAATAAGGTTTTTTTTAAGCTGATAAACCTTCAGGCAGTAAAATGCTGTGTAACAAACAAAATTTCAGGTTTTTTATAATTATTATTGTCAACAAATTCATGATTTATAAGCAAAGACTATTTAATTTTTCCCATATATTGAAATGAATCTAGCAGAAACAACTCAACATATCCAAATAAGATCCATAGTGTACTGTCTTTTCTGCAAAGAAGAATGGTCCATACACTTTATTACGGCTTTACTCCACACTATGTGTTAACAAAAATATAATATAATTATATACCTATGCATATTAAATAAAATCTCAGAAGGGGCAATTGTTCCAAGCCTGCCCTTCCCCCTTGTGGGCAATACTGACCTAATCTTCTGCCTAATGCAACCATCCTTCATGATAATGTGGTAGCTCATGCAACACAGTGTGTAAAAAATATCACATGCCTAAGATAGAAAGCACATAAACACTCTCACTATTTGCCAGATTTTTTTTATGTTGATACTAAAATTTTAAGGAAATAGTCTGTGGAGAGACTTCCTGATATAGAAAGATATGGCCACTGCAATGAGACATTAGATTACAAGATTCATACATAGTGAGGCTAAAGGTATTTGGTGCCTTTCATATCATAGGCAGTGCATATGAACACTTTTGAAGGACTGTAAATATCTTAATATGTGTGAGGCTTCTTTACATATCATATAATAGAGCAATAATCTGGAACAGAGCTTCACATTTAAAATTTTTTTCTCACTTCCTTGTTCTGTTGCTTTCAAAATTTCATACGTTAAACTCTAGCATACATTATCTCTCTCTAATTGTATATTTTGAAATGCTGTGCATTACTGATTAATTGGGAAAAGATATTTGTTATGACTTAAGTGGTAACCCTTTAATAATTATCCATTTATGCATTTGTAACATACTAATCCATTCTGAGTGACACTGAAACAGTTTTAGTTAAAAATAAATATTTAATCAAATATCAATATTTTGTTCCAGAAGTATTATAATGATGGTAGATGAAGCATGGTTTTTTCTGGGAATTGCATCAGTGCATTATAGTGTTGTCCTCCTTTCTCAGTTTCTAACGTATCTTTTGAATCAAATGTTATTCCTCAAACATACAGCCTCTCTCAGCCTGAATTATCTCCAGCATTCCACAAGAGCAATAGAATATAGAATAAGACAGTGCAATGCATTATAGGCACACCATAATCATGTTCACTTGGGCACCATTTTTTTATACTATGGCAGTTGCGCCACACTCCAGCATGCCTGAAGGTCTGTGCCTGTTCTTAATCTGGGCTCTACTGGAAGGATTTTCATATTTCGCTGACCATTCCAAACATTCACTACTCATGGAATGTTACCCCTCTACAGAATTAAAGGCCTGCACAAGTACAGCAATAATATAAAAAGAAAATTAGGCATTTTGTTGTTTTTTGCTTTTTTATGGTACATTTCATCAGATTTATGGAATACAGATAGAGGACAACATAAAAGATAGATAAAATAAGTCGTGTAGTACATAAAACTTTGTAGGTACAATGTTTCGGTTGCTGAAAAGTTATGGCTGTTCTCAGATCTTCTCTATTCCTGTACTGTCTGTGACATTAATGAAGAAGTGAGAGCAATGCTGCCAAATGTCTAGTAATTCTCCAAACATCGAATGCTCACTTATTTTTAATATTATTAAAGATAAGCAAATCACATTAAATTTATTTTCAGTCAGCTATATAATGAAGTATTTTGTCTGCGGTGTATAAAGATGAATAGAAGTACTTAATAGAATATCCATATATCAATATGATAAGTGGGAAGATTTGGAAATATTGCATGCTCTTTCTCCAGTCTCAAATTAAGCAAAAAAAGACAAAGACAAATAAATAAGCAATACCAAGGTTGATTAGGTTGCAGCAATTTGAGCTTCATCTTAAGTTAAATTTCGAGAATATGGAGTGATAGGAAAAATAATAGATTTCTGATTTTCTAAATTAGTCATTCTTGTTTATGTTTAAGTGATCATAGTATGTAATTTTATATTTAATATGTATTGTATATGTAACTATAATGTAAATTTGAAATATTCTATATCATATTTATGATCACTTGAATGAATAATTTAAACTTCAACTAATAATATTACATAAATGCTCCTTTTTAGAATAAATTTTGATGAATTATGGATTTTTTCTTATCATATTGTAAACCTAATAACTGTGGGCATGAAGCATTATTTATTCACAAATTTGTTCTACTTGGAATTCTATTTAACCCAATTTTTCACTTTGAAAGCTGATTCCCAGAAAATGCATTTGCTAACCTTACTGTTAACTGTTAACAGCAGATATTTAGCCTACTATACCAATAATATAAGATTTAAAGCTTTTTCAGCATTGATAATTTATTATGACTTCATGGAATTGCAGCATAGTGAAGCTTACATTAAAATATCAATGTATACATCACTGAACTGCAATCCCATAAAGTCATTATATAGCAATAATGTTTGTATTTCTAAATGTCAACTGATAGAATTAAATCTTTAAATGTAAACTCTGAGACAGAATTAATTATATCTGAAACTTTCACTTTTGTAGGAAGTTCTTTAAGAAATTTCAGGGAATGGCATTAATATTAATTGTAACTTTTCAGGTCACGAGCTATGCAACTCTACCGAGGAGCAAGAAGCCTAATAAAAAGAAGATACAGTGAAACTTTCATTTATTGATATGGGGATCTTCGCTCAGCAGTGTCCTACACATAGTAGGCAGAAGCAAAACAATATGATGAAGTTGCATCATGCTGTGAAATAAAAAGAGCAGCTGTGAAATGTTGCTAAGTACTGCAATATGTTGTTGCAACCTGCTACACCAGCAGAACTGAAGTGGATAAAGGAAGAAAGGCTACTTGCCATCAAGCACAATTGGAAGTTGTTCTACATTTGGCTTTCTTTCTTTCATTGTTTTTCGTGGCAGCTGTGCATTTTTTTAAAGAAGTCACTTTAAAGTATTCATGCTTTGCTGTCACTGAAAAGCAAAAGAAAGCTTATTTGAATTATTATTTAAGAATTTAAAACATACACATTGCATAATTGTCTTTCAAATGCTGAAACTTGCACACATGAGAGCTGTCTTTAAACTGATTATAAAAGCAAACCATAACTAAGATTTGCATGTGAATGTAAAGTAGTTTTATACTTGTTGTCCCATTTGTTTGCTTTGTGTTTATTTCCATCTTTAAGACTTATAAAGGGATAATTTGTTGTACTGGCATGTGTAAAGTTCAAAGGTGACTTTAGTGTAGCTTGCATTTGCAGGGTCATTCCTAGCAGTCTTTAAATTGGACAATAACATTGCAATAATGATATTAAAATGCAATTATAGAATCTATGCAAAATTTCAGGTGATGGGCACTAAAACTAAAGGTTCTGAGTACTTCATAAAAATTGCATTTTAGCCTTTCATGGGAGTGACTCTGCTTATTTGGAACGTAAGTAGACAGAAAAGAAATAAATAATTTAATGGTTTCCAAAGAAAACTTTTCCTTAAAATATTAACTTGTTATTTGTTGTCAGGATTGCATTGTGTTGAAATATATAAGTGTATGTAAAAAGTATAAATGTATACTGCTTTGTGAAAAATATTTCTGAGAGCATGAGCTGCAATTATCCAATGGCTTTAACTTAGGAATGAACTTGTATTTTATTTATGCGATGTTACCAATGCTATGCATTTTTTAATTTTATTGACAATATTTTCAAGTCCTTTTACACTTTTGTCGCACAGTGCACTTTACTTTTTATCATAAATTTATGTAATTATATGCCACAAGAAAGAAAAAGAATGCAAACTCTTTGCATAAACTTGAAGTAAACATAAGAATGACTTCGTAAGTACACTTATTTGAGTTATAAGAATGACTGCAAATTTTACTTGCTCATGAAATGAATTACATCTCTACCATTAGAAGCCAGGCGCATTTTAGTTGATAGTTGTAATGAATGCAAATAGCATTTGAATTGAAGGGATCATGATATAATATTCTGTGCCTTTATAGCACTAAAAGTATTTATTTAGTATTATACTATTTCAAATTGTAAATAATAAATTATGCAAGTTTCATTAGCAGCTGTTTCCTGTATTTTCCTTCACGTAGCTAACTGAATTTTGAATTATCTAGATATCAACATATACATATTTAGCATTTCATCATTAAAATTCAATAATGTGAGGGTTGAATGAAAAATGGTTCCTTCACGGACATTTCTCATGATTGGATAAGAATATTTTAATAAAAGAAATGCAGAAATAATCTTTAGAATGTGCAATTTAATTATCTGACCCAATATCCATCATTGTCAGTAGATAACTGAATATACTTCTGCCAATGATGAGCAAGTTTTGCAAAGCCATCTTGGAAAGTCCACCCTCTCTTTCCATGTAACCGTCTCAATTGCTTCATTGGGTGCGTAATGATGTCCATGCAAAACTTCTTTAAGCTTAAGGAAAGAATGAAAATTACAGGGTTCAAGCCTGAACAATATGGTAGCTGTCAACATGTAGCGAGATTCAGTCTCTTAATTGACATAGTGGCATGTGAAGTATGTGGTTCAGGATCATTGTGTTGCTCAAAAATGTTTCTCTTTCCTTATTGAATCTTCCTTAACTGCTGTTTTAAAGTTCAGAGTTCAAAATGTAATGTTCTGACCTGAGTTTTTCCCCTGTTCTAGAAAACCAATGTTAATACTATCATTTCATCCCAAAAAACTGTAATCATAAGCATTTTTGCAAAAGCATGTGATTTGATTTTTTTTAATGAATCTTTATTTTGATATTCCATGAACAGTAAGTGGCCAATATTGTCGGTAGTATCATAATGATACCCTCACATTTCATCTCCTATAAGTTCTCTTAATTAAAATATTTGTTCATTTTTGGCAGAAGAATATTCAATTATAATAATAAAGACAGTAACAACTTTAATTTACTCTCATCAGACTTTGGTTTCAAATTACTCAGTCATAGAGTTAAGTTCCAAACTGTTAAATCACAAGTTATACTAACAGAATATATACTCATCATTAACTGAGCCTAAAGCCATGTAAAACAGTTACAGAAATTGCCCTACAACAACACAGTTTCAAATCTTCTTGTAAAGCACAAGATATTTAATCACAAGATATGTACTTAATGCTAACAATGTACACTGTACATTAATTAAGACTAAATGGCATAAAAATTACTGTAATTCCTCTAGTGTAGATAATTATTACTTAAGTCTTTTTAAATTGTTTTTAAATAATAAAAATGTTTCTACCTTTCATGATGGCGGTAAATTGTCCATTAAGTTTGTATCTTTAACCCTGTAATGTTCTATCCCAAAATGACTCAAGCATGGTAATTCATTTTGCAAAAATTTACTAACCCAAATTAACTTGGCCTTCAGTATTTTTCGGTTTTCTGAGATGCTATCTAATGTATATTTGATGTAGTACAATCTTATAGCACTACATTGCAAATGTAATGTTTTCTCACTGTTTTTTCACTGTTAGATGTAGTTTATGGTCCTATGGTATGAGAATAGCCACCAATTTATGACCCTTGTAGTACATGCTGTGCTAAAAGCATTTGAAATATGGAAAGTGACGAGAATTTCTAACCAACCAAAGAATTTGAATAAACATTCTTTGAATGTTTATTCTCAGAGCATTAAAGTGAGAGATACATTAGCGATTCTGTTGAAGAATAATTAGATTAAATAAAGTGTCCATAATAATGGTAATTGTTGCATAGAAATATGATCATAAATGAAATAACTCATTTTTGAGTAAATAGTAAAGCAGTGATTTATCTAAAGTTACCATTGTGTTATTTTTTAACATGCCCAAATATTTTTGGGATAAAAAATATCATTCCATTTTCACTCCAAATTTCTACTTAAAAATGCTATTTCTTCATATAGATATAAAAGTTTTAACAAAAAAAGTCACTTTTATAGAGATTACTTGCAAAAATAGAAGGGATTAAGAGTTTTTGAATTTGTGAAGAAATAAAGTCTATGTTTCTGTTGTTTTGGCTATATATGTCATTATTTCTAATATTTTCATTAGGTTTTTACTATTCCTATGCACCCTATCCATTTGTAATTTTGCTGCAACATCCTGGAGATTCTGGCATTATTTTTCTTTTCAGATAATTTATATTTCATAAATCTTTAATTTACGTAGAAGACTATTTGACCTTAAGTATTATAGAATATTTTCTTTTGAAGACTTTTCCCCCTCAGTAAGTTGCTGTTTTATGCCTGCAAAGGATATTATATTTTTATTTTGAGGTTATAATTGGAGTTTACATAAATGATATAGAAAAATAGACAAGAGTTGATCACTTGGCACTCCTTACTGGATTGTGCCATACTGTGACCATAGTATTACCTGGTGACTGAGTGATGCCAATTTGTCAACTCACTCGAGAGCCAGAGATTGGAGTTGTGTACTTGGGCTGTTGACTTGCTAGGTGTTGAAGTTGAAGCTAGGGATGGGGACAATAATGAGCAATGGCAGGAGAAAAACTGCCCAGGCACTTTATCTGCCACAAATTCTACATACAGCCAATGCAATCAATCCTGGGCCATCTTGGTGGGAAGCAAGTACTTTTAACCACTTGACCATGGCACTGTCTACAGCTGAGTAATAAGTACAGATAAATAAAGTCACATTCTAAAGGATTTCTGTGTATTTAATTTTTTATTGTATACCCATCCCCTCATTGGTAATGTTCATGGAGTCATTGCTTTTTGTTTAAGCTTCACATATCAATGTAAATGTATATTAAATAACTAAAAACATACACGAAGCAGAAATAAATGTAAGACAAGAGATGAGCAGTCACATAGGATTAAGTTGAACATCTTCATATAGCCATGTAGTCATATCTAATTAGTTACAAAAATGTGCTATGGAGCTGAATATTGCCATTGCTGGTGTAGCTATTATTATGGTAGTACAATAATGTGCTTTTGCCTTTATTGTAAATAATCTACTTATGGACAGTGTATAGGATGTGGAATCTTTGAAGTTTTCACTGGCAGAGCATGGAAGAATAAATATTTTTAATGAGAATCAGAATTTTAAAATGTCATAATGTGATATTAAATTGCTTACATTGCAGGAAGTAACCAAATATGACTTTTGACTGAAATGTATAATAAAAGCCTTTAGGCAAAGTAAAAGTATTAATTAAATCTGTAAATTTACATGAAAAAAAAATCAAATTTGGAGTTTTAAGAGTTAAATGTATTTTTAGTGACTGGAGGCATTTTGTCAGTCTGAATTGCTCAGATCAAAAGCATATATAGCATAAAAAATCTAGTTTCAAAGATAAGTAAAATATTCTCATATGTTTTTTACAACAGAGATAGAAATCTTTTATGAAAATGCTGCAATCACCGTTCAGGTAAAAGAATTTTCTTTGTGGTGTGGAGTAGTAAGCATTTATTATAAAATAATTACTTCATTTTCAACATTGTCTTTTTCCCCTTTTCTTTCTTTTTTGTTAGAATTTCATCTTTTCATAAATTATTGTGCAAGACAGTTCATTTTTTTAAAAAAAAGTTTACCTCATTCAATAGCTTATTAAGAGCATATGACTTATTTCTTAAATATATTTGAATTTAAAATCTAGACGTTCTCATATTCATTTCAATGTGGAGCATACAGTAAACTTTTAAAACTCGTTTAATGAAGCCTTAAGAATTTTGTGTAAATTATTTTATGGTATGACATTATAGCAGTAGAACATGGATAATAAGCCTTTCAAAGGATGAGTGAATGAAGACATCTTCATTAGGAAGAGGAGAAAAGCTTATTAAAAACAAATAATTAGTACTGTAGAACCTCATCCTATTAAACTTGGATTTCTGATTTATCCAAACAATTTTGTAAAAAGTTTAAAGTACTTTGTTACACTTGTTTATGAAGAGACACTGAATAAGTTTCATGACTAAGCATGAAACCTCTTCTTCCATGGATGCAACATTGCCAATGCTTCAACCATAGTATAGGTGACTCTGAACACTGCACAGTGGTCCAAGATAAACAAGCATGGTTTCAGACAAAAAGTATACTCAGGTGAAACATACTAGTAGCTGTATAAAATATAGTGAACTTTCGCAACAGTGATGTCAAATATTAACATTTTAAAAAAATTTGAGTCCAGATTGTATCATACACACCACTAAAATTTCAGTGGTGTGTATGTTACAAACTCGACTCAAATTTTTTTAAAATGTTAATACTAGTAGCTCACTAAGTGTTGATTATAACATTGACATGAGCAGTGTGTGCTGTGAGAATTCTGTGCATACAATGAGAAAGTTTCATCACCAAAAGCTCCCTCTTCCCACTGCAGTTAAGTCTTGCTTGTAGGCAACAGATGTCATCAGACATAGATACAGGAGAGTTTAATATTTTAATTTTGGAGAAGATTTATAGTAATATCATTCACCTGAAACATGCCCAGTACTATGAATGAATGCTTTATTTCTGCATAATTCTCTTAAATTAACTTTACAAATTATACAACTATTCTTGGAGTGCTTGTAATTTGAGGATCTGTACATTTAACAATGTGATTGTACATGTACTACTTTCCACTGTCTACCCCTTTTCAGTATTATCTTATCTGTAAGTTATCTCATTTCTAATTTATACTTCTTCAGTTATATAATATAAACATTTATCTATGTTCCACAAAGTGGACACTTCCTTTTCCACCTTTAATCCTATTAGCCCTATTATTCCTGCTCTACCCCAAACAAAACCCTCCCCTCCCCTTCTACTGCAATTGTCTCTGAACTGACTCTGTTCTTCTCTTACTCTAAAATTAAAATCTCGTAGAATCACAAAAATCACCCTCTAAATGCTTATTTTCTATTTCTTCCATATGAAGCACTCTAATTTTGCCTTAGCCCTTGTAACCCTTTCTTTTGTCTGTCCCTGAGTTATCTATTTAGATAATACTTCCCAAGAGTGATGACACACTCCAACCTTTTGTCTCCCAAGCTGTCTGTTGACCAGCTGATGCCCCTCTTCCATTTCTCCCCACCATGTCATCTACCACACTCAGCTGTTTTGGTGAAGACTGTGTTTGGTGACATCATTAACATGTTCGCTGCTGTACACTCCTCCCCTCTCTGCTGGATGCTTGTTCCTTGGCCGCAGGTTGTTACCCTTTCTTTTCTCCTTCTCTCTTCCCCTCTGGTTGTAGTTTCTTGACCTTGATGCTGCATCACAAGGATTCCATCGATCCATAACTGGCCCAGTACTAGTTGAGCTGGATAAATTACTTTTCACTATATTGAGATTAAAATCTATTATATATAAAATATGATTTACATTTCTTTAGTATAGAATAGTTTTGCTCATTACTGTTTAAACTGGATAAACAGCTTTTCACTATACTGAAATTAATCTAATTTATACCAAGTGTTCATCCATACAGAATCTAGAGTGATTTAATTTGTGAACTCTCTTTTCAGTTCATAGAACACAACCACCTTCTCTAATGCTTTCAAGGAAAACTTCAGTGACATAATGAACCGGGAAATAAATTCCTACAAAGTAAATATAACATTGAGAAACCTATTTCCATGTTCTAACATGCATCACTTTCAGACAATTCTGTATTGTAATTTTGAAGGCTTTCAGTTATGGCTGGTGCATTATGAAATTCTATATACAAGATAAAGACAAGTATGCATTGCTACAAGCAAATTTGTATTAAATTATCATTATTTTTGTAAATATTAATTTTTTTTGTAATAGTTTATTATAAATACAGGGAATATTTAAACTGCTGTAAATGATGAAATATTAACCATTACATGATGAAACTTTTGTTTTCAGTATCTTAAATTAATATAAATGACATATTATTAATTTTTCTTTAATCTTTTAAAATGAATTTAAATGCCTAAAACCTTTCATCATTATATGTGTGCATTGTAGTTAACATTGTTTTAGTGCTAAAATAAAAAAGTTTCTAAATATTCTCAGTATAAGAAGTAGCTAGGTTTAAAGCTGTTGATGTTATATTACAGATTTAGTAAAAACTTTGCATCATATGGAATTTGTGATTTAGTGAAAGACGTGAAAAACATTTTATAAAATAATTAACCCTAAAGGCAGTATATACGCATACATAGATTTTAATTTGCATTATACAGTCTAAGGAAGTTGCAGTCAACAACTTTTGCTATATGTGGGTTAATATAAAACTATAACTTCATGCAAATTAAAAACATTTTTACCTTCATTTTTACCGCCACGGGTGGCCGAGGTCGTTAAGGCATGGACTCGTGAGCGGGAGGTCTGCGGTTCGAATCCCGCCAGGACCGTCCTCCCTGACTGGGGTTTTTCCCAGGTTTTCCTCAGTCTTCATAACTGGCAAATGCCGGGGAGGTACCTAAACTTAGGCCTGGAACACTTCCTTCCTTAAAAAAAAAAAATCCTTTCCCAATATATCATTTCATTTCATGTATCATCAGTGTCCACCGCCTGTGGTGCCTCAGTAGTAAAAACGGGCGTTAAACACTACTCAAAAAAAAAAAAAACCTTCATTTTTTGTAGCCTTATCATAAAATGTTTATTAAATAGTTTGCAAGAGAGAGAGATTTATCATCTATTTTAATCAAAGGTTTTCTGTACATTATTCCACTCATCTCTTAAACATTCTTCTTTATTCATTGTGCATATTTCTTTGCCCATAGCAACTTTTAGTTGACATGAAACACAATTTTTGTTAAACATTTTACCATTGCTGTGGAACTAAGATTTAATAAAAAATTGCAATGTATATGACACACAAAGTTTGAAACCTGCACTGAATGCTGTGATGCCTGGGACTCTTGAGGTAGAAGTTTAGAAAAGTTCTTATGTGGAAGGGCTTCTCATTTAAGTTCTACATTGTTTTTTGAATTTAAATGCTGCAGTTAAGTTTTACTTATAATCCTCATGTTCAGTACAGCTTTGTAAAAATCAAAGCAATCTTTGAAACTAGATATGTCAGATCATTGTGGAATAAACAGATTGTATTTCGAGCTTATGAATATTTTCACATATAATTAAAGTTCAAATACATCAAAGCTAGATTGTGGGTGAATTATTTGACAGTTATATTTTTCCTAGGAAAACTCTTGCACATACATGTAAATGTAATATATACCCTTTTTTTTAATACAGACCATTGAAAAAGTATAAAAAA
This sequence comes from Metallyticus violacea, assembly GCA_030762175.1. Taxonomy (NCBI): domain Eukaryota; kingdom Metazoa; phylum Arthropoda; class Insecta; order Mantodea; family Metallyticidae; genus Metallyticus; species Metallyticus violacea. The sequence goes on from CM060845.1 coordinate 81,259,245, forward strand.
CTAGCGCATGCTGATCTCACCAGATGAACAGAATCCTTTATGAAATTAATTCATCCCTGCAGGGACATTACTCATTCCCCTCTTGTCCCTTTTATATTTTCGATATTCTCACATGTTTTGTTGTGCCATTCCTGCTTTCTGTATTAAATGGAAAAAAGGCAGTAGATGCATTTTGAATAAAGTAAGGAAAATGTAGTAATGTCCTTAGTAGCTGTTTAGGATAGTTATGTATAGAACATAGAACCACTAGTACTCTGGTCATAATGTAGGCATCTTCAGTCACTGAGGAAAATGAAGATACTGGCAGAGTTCATATGATCCTAAAAAGGATATACAATAAGAAAGAAAAACAAAAATTAATAATACAGCTTTATGTATTGTATTTTATTTTCAATTGCATGTATGTCTTCCTTCTCTCTCCTTATTTCTTTGGAGCATCCAGTATCTTTCCAGTATATCCTCTTCTATGAGAAGATACAGCAACCAGTTATTTATCTGTTAATGAATACTATGGTATTTCTGAATATGGTGTTTATTTGGACTTATGTACATCAGTAATTTTATTAATAAAATAAATATTCAACTATTTGAGTCTTCAGAGGAATAATATAGCAGATTTGTGATAGTAGAGGAACATATATAAATTAATGACAAGCTTAATCAGTAATACAATTTTTTTATAAATTCATAGTTTGAATATTATAATAAATATGTGATCATTTCATTTGTAGTAATGATGACCAAAGATGTATATGGACTAGGTCCTATAAAATGCTTACTTTAAATTGCATTATTTGCAATAAAAGGAATTTTTTTTTGTAGTTACAGCAAGATTGGTATTTACATTTATTTAAGCAGTTGCCAAATGTGTACTATCAATTCTGTGCATCTCTAAACACGTCTTTATAATGCTATTTCTGTGAATATGATGCAGGTCCCATAAACTGAAGTTGTTGTGCTGTTCTATGCAATGTGTTAAATTGAAATGCTTGAAAAAGATTATGGCTTCTTAGAAATGAAATTTGCTGGTATTTTGAACAGGTATTACATTGTCCCTATTGAATTATACAGAAAATATATCTGCTGAAGCATAGTGTATCCGTTAAGGACATTATAGTGTCTTGCAATTTTGCAGTATAAATGAGACTGAGATTATTGTTTTACAATATTAACGTACAGGAATATATTTGATATTGGAAACTGTACCATTGATGGTGGGACAGCTAAATTAACATTAAAATTAACTAAGTTATTCTTTCAAGTTCTCAAATGAAGGTAGTTAGAATTACACATGTTACAATTTTGCTCTCAAAATAAATTTTAAGCCATAACTACAAATGACAATTAGCCATGATATATTGTTGCTGAACTAGTCTCATAGACATATGTAAATACTTAAATGACTACAAGCCACTTTACAAGTTTGTAGACAAGACATGTATGTGATATTGTCATTGTCATGTAAGATAAATTACAATTTTAAGTTACTATAAAAAAAGAAAAAATGATTTTACACAAAGATGAAGTGTGTGATGAGCAGTGAAATTGTTTAAGTTTAATGAATGGGGTGTTAAGTTTGTTATACTGAATAGTTATATTTCTGGTTGAAATTTGTGGTGAATGTTGGCAGTTGTTACTTGCTGTCAGTTTGTTGTATGTATAAGACAGGCATCCTGAAATTGTTGTACTGTGTGTGTGAATATGAAAAACTATGTGAAACTGCAAATAATGTTTCTTCCCCTCCCAAGAGGTTATGTTTGTTTTCACTGAACTTTTATAAGCTTGATTATAATTTTATTACCCAGTATCCTACAATAAAAAGTATTACACTTTGAACATTTCTTTGTATTATTTTAACTGAAGCCAACATGGTGTAAATATTGGAACAAAATAGTAATTGATATAAATATACTTCTTTGAGCTGTTGGACTTGCTAGGTTATCTACTATTGTTTGTTACATCATTCAGAAGATTACCTCTGTAATAACATAAATAAATAAAAATGAACAAATTTATGTAACAAGCCTTACATCTATACATATTAACATCTCGATGTAAGTAATGAGGGCTTCCTCAATCTGCTTGTCTTGCATTACAAGTTTAAGGGAACATATCTTAATTATTTAAGGATCAAAACTCAAAATTGTTTCTGACACTATGTTGCTTGTATTAATTTGCTGTATTATCAGAGCTTTGACCTATGTTTCAATTACATAATCAGAGTTATCTCTCTTATAGAGGCTACTGAAAAATGAAAACATTTAGAGTTTGGTGAAATTCATGCACACCAAAAGGTATTACTGTGTACATGCAACATATTTTCAACATGACATAAGCTTAGTAAATTCTTTTTTCATAACACAAATATCCCTTTCTTTCTCAGATTCCAAGTAAGTTGCAATTTGATGTGTATTTTTTAGTTGTCATAAAACTCACTTTAACTCTTATTTTTCTTTTGAGTAGTGCTTTTACTATTGATGCACCACAGGCTGTGGACACTGATGATACATGAGATAAAATGATATATTGGGAAAAGATTTTTTTTATAAGGAAGGAAGTGTTCCAGGGTATCTCCCCGGTATTTGCCATTTATGAGGATTGAGGAAAACATGGAAAAAACCTAGTCAGGGAGGATGGTCCTGGTAGGATTCGAACCCCAGACCTCCTGTTCACAAGTCTGCATCTTAACGACCTCGGCCACCCATGGCAGTAACTGTAATGTGATTTCTCTATGACTTAAGGATTGTATTCCCTATGTAGGCTTGTTTTTATTAAGCTTCATTTTCCGATAATACCATTGTACATAATATGTAATAGTATTTTGTATAGAAATTTAATTTATAAGTATTTTATTTTTAAATTTTAGTTTCGAATTTCACTTTATGTTAGGAAGGGCAAGTAGGAGGAAACTGAATTATTGAATAGTAGTAGGCAGTTCATTAGGGCAGAGGCCTAAGAACCAGATTTGCATCCTGCAAGGCTCAAGCTGCTCAGTTGTAAGTTTTTATCCACCATAATAGAAGACTGTTGCATATTTTTAGCATCTATATTCCAGGACTCATAAGACAAAAATTATTGATAAGAATATTAGCTTGTCCAATGAGTTTGTTCATTTTTATCATAAGTTCGACTGATTTGAACTACATGGTAATTCAATACCACCTTAGGAGCAATACCACCTTTGGTTCAACAACCAGATTAGTTGTTGGATAGTATGATGTATATTTGTGATTGATCTTATAATTAGATGCATTGCTTGGAATTCACAGTACTATACTGTGCTTTGAATGACCTTGGGTTTAATCATAGAATTTATAAACTTCCTAAAAAATAACAATACATTATCAATAAAAATGGTGCATACTATACAAAATAAAGTTTACATACTCAAATATATACAGCAGATTTTTACTTTGTTTTACATCTTACCCTATAGATAGGCAAGAGATTTGGGCTAGTTTTAGAGACAAGAGTTCTTTAAAATTGTACAGAATAATTAAAGGGGGAGAGAGAAATATGTGGATTGTTTTGATAATTTGGGAGGGAAGGACTTGCCTGGATATGGGTGGGAAAATTACTTTTAAGGGGTCTCAAAGGGGAAAAAAAAATGGGGAAGGGTGTGTTATGTGTACAGATCCTGAAGGAATATTTAATTGTTTATTAGAGTATGAAGGGGTAAATCGATGGAGGGAGAGTGTATGGGAAGCAAAATGGGATAAATTACAGAAAGAAAGTGTACACTTAGAATGCTGACTGATATGGGGACAGAGAGAAATAAGGGAGAAATGGATTAGAATAGTTCAGAAGGATGAGAGAAGGATGTGAATGATAAAAAAGTGTTAACAAGGGAAATACAAGAACTGAGGGTTTCATTATGGAGAGAACCTGGCGGTTGTATACCATGAGGCCTCATATAAATGGGTGTTGGATTTATTAATAGTATAATGTAGGTTAAGTACAAGATACAGATTAAATTATTTTCTGATTAAAAATATTTGTATAAACTTGATGAATTTTAAATATTTTATGCATCTAGTAAACATAGTATGCATTTGTTCCTTTTGTACTTGACAATGTCAAAAATTTGTTTGAATGGTACTTGAATAAAACTTGAATAAAACATTACATTATCTTGCTGCTGGTTGTTAGAGAACTTCTCTGACAGGCTGTGGATGTGTTCTCAATAATATTATACATTGCAACATAATGAAGAAGTGAATGAAGTTATGTGATAAACCTTTGTTTTGGATATTGTAGGGAAAGCTATTTTGACTCTCTGAAAAATGACAGTTATAAGAAAACTTACACTTTGAAATAAAAAAATCAGTGATTATTTCTGAGTATAAAATCCAAGCTGATGCATCCATAGTCAGTCACAGATATATAATAATCCAATGACTGGCATGGTTATTGAATTGTATGTTGTGTTTCAGCAACCTGGATAATTTAGCTGTATAGAGAATATAGTGCTCTTGGGTAATTAGTGTAGTTCAAGTCTATGGAACTTAATATGAAAACAAATATACTTATGTGACAAGCCATTATATCAACACACATTAATGCCAAAATGTAAATAATAAGAGCTTCCTAAATATTTTTGTGTTCATGTTAATCAATGTTTTCATCATGTGCATTTTCATAACCATGTGGGTAAGTAGCTAAACTTTCACCAGGCAAGAAGGTAATTTCAACTGAAGTGAAGGGTTCATTTTGAAAACTCTATTCATTACATATATTGATGTTCTTCTAATTTATTTTTTATTTATTTTCTATAAAAAAGATTAAAATTTGAAGCATCCTTCATGGAAAATCTGACAAATAAATAATTGGGGCTTGATAATACACAGTTTCTAAACCCATCAGTTAAATTTAGAGTTCACTATCCTTAGAAAGTCTATCAAGGTGGTAACAACAACAACATAAAAGCATTTATGTAGTCACTTAAAGGATGTACTGTCACATATAAAGTAAAGAGGGCCTGCAGATGAACAGTTAATTTGAAATAACATTAAGTCTGCATATGTGATAGAGTGCTGTTATTAGTTATATGTTTTAATTAAAAATACATTGTACTTACTTGACTTAAAGTATGAATAAGTTGAACCATCATCTTACACAACCTCTTGTTAAATGCATTTATCCCATCTGGTATTGTTTTTGAAGTGGAAGATATTTACCTTCTGCCCAATTTCCATTAATTCTGTTTATGCCTTATGTTTGTTGGTAATGCAGTGTTCATTTACAAATCATAATTTTCTTCCTTTTTGGTTGTATGGCATACCTTAACACATACAGTTTTTCCATGTGTACAAAAACACTTACAGCCCAACTCCTTCACAATTGTATAATTTTCCAGTTAAAGATAATTATATACCTTATTGACTGTTGATGCACCCATTAACCAGTTGCTATGCCACAGCAAATGAACACATCGCTAGGCTGCCTGACTTTGTATTGATGTCCACGTGACTATTATATGCTTCTTTATTATAGGTTGGAAGAACTTCAGAAACAGTTAGCTCTAATAATGAGATATAGTCTTAAACCTTTGCATTAGGTATTGACTTGGTCAACATTTATGTTTCTCTCTCTCTCTCTCTCACATACACACACACATACATATACATATGCTTGCATGCACACCTGTGTATATCTTTTATAAATGATAATTTAATACAATATTTTCCATAATTTTGTGCATGAAACAAAGTTTGTTTCAGAAGCAATTGTGTTACTATCTTAGTTGCTGGTGTATTCAGCAGGTTGTAGCATTTTATTATTGTCAATATGGAATTGTAAACCTAACAGCTACAGATAAAGCAACTTATTTGGCACAGCACAATTCTGGAAAAATACAAAATAGATACTGCCATCCAGTCCTCATATTTGCGTGAGATTTTTATCCTTTATGCGCATATTTTCATGTAGGAATCTGGATGATATACCGCAACCGAAGGGAACTGAATAAACTAATTAGCACCAGCATTTTAACTCACATGAGGTTAGGTGTTTTCAGTTTTTCACTTGTGATATCTTGTTGAACTTTTGAACTTTACTGTGTTTTGAATTTTCAAATTAAGAACACTGAATCTGTATGGAATTCTAGTTAGAGTGCAGGTTTGCAACTAATGATAATGATGAAGATGATGCTAATAATAATAATAATAATAATAATAATAATAATAATAACAACAACAACAACAACAACTCTACAATTGAGTTTCACTGATTGTCAGAAAATATATTAACTACAAAATAAATTGATAAAGCAAACAATTTAAAGCAAAAAGAAAGTTTATCTCATGTAATAATAGGGCATTTCCATTTATACTATAAACAATTACATTCAACTATATTTATATACATATTTATAGTTCATTTATCATACACATACATTTATCTATCAATTCTGTTTGAAACTTTTTCCCTCTTTGACTTTAATTGTTAGTGGCAGTTTATTATACAAAATTTTTCCATTAACTCTTGGATCTCTTTTATAGCATGATATAATGTTCTAATCCAATAAGAAATTTACAAGAAAATAGCAGGGTTGTATCATCAGCATATGATATAGATTAGACAAATTGTTTACATATATCAGAAATAATAGTGGGCTTAGTACAAATCCCTGAGGTACTCCAACTTTGACTATTTGATTTAGCTGAAGTTATAACATTTCCATTTATATAGTGAATTTCTGTACATTGTTTGTGGCTTTGCAGATAAGAATTCCTCTGGATTAACCCCAAAATCCATATTTTTGCACTTTTTCAATAATACTGTATGACATACAGAGTAAAATGCCTTGGACAGGTCAAGAAATAACTCCATTTTCTCATTATCATCTAGAGCTTTAAGTAATGAGTGAAAAAGATCCAACTGCTGTTGTTGTGGATAGTCTTTTCAGAAGCCATGATGAAATTTGCTTAGTACTTTCTCATATATTTTGGCAAAGATGGAAATTAGCATAATTGGTCTGTAATTTCCCATTTCCTTCTTGTTACCTTCTTTATAAATTGATCTAATTGTACTAATTATCAGTATATCATCACTTATAGAGGAATTTATCATATGCACTAATATTTCAATTAACCCTTCTTTACAGTGCTTTGATGTTTTAGATGATACTTCATCCCACCTAACTGAAGTTTTATTCTTCAGTTTATTTATAATGTTATCTATTTCATCATTTGATGTTCCCCTTAAGGAAATTGAATCTTAACCTCTTCAATCTGATACACCATTTCATTTTCATATTTGGCTTTTCATTTACAATATTTACAAAAATATTTGGCAAACTTTCTGTAGACTATCAATGGTTGGATCATTTAAAGTTAAAGTTATTTTACTATATTGATTCTTATTTATATTTACTGAATCAGCTATCCTATTAGATTTCTGTATTTGTTTCTGTAAATATCCATGTTAGTAGTTTTGTAGAATAGATAGTAGTCTTTCATTTTGTCCCTAAGATGTTTTATTTCATTGGGTATCCTTAAATAAACTTTCCAAATTTTACTCAGTGTTTTTCTCTTTATTGGACATATTTATTTAAATATACTGAAAAATATTTCCTATGTACCATTTATGTCTTGAATGATACAAATCCTTTCCCTGTTTTCTTGCTTTAAAATTTCATAGAGCTTGATTAAGTTTGCATTGTATATTAGTGTGTCTGGGTAATATAGATTCTGTTTGTACAGCATTTACCTTGCAGTCCATAATGTCCTAATCTGCGTACTCTGATCAGAGATGCAAAATTCATTAATAGAAATTGAAAATCTGTACATTTCTATATCAGTTATAATGTAATCTATTATAGTTGATGTGGTACCTATAATTCTAGTTGGTTGTTTTATAGTGTCTTGCAAGTTAAAACTATGTAGTAAATCACTTAGATATTTATAATTCATAGAACTATTATATGTATTAATATTTAAATAGCCCAAGATAATGGCATTTTGACTATATTTTGCAACTTTATTTAACAACTTATTTGCTGCTTTTATGAATTCATCCACCTTTGAGTTTGATGATAGATATTCTGATTACCCATCCATTGAGTTTTGGCAAACTATCCAGTGGGCCATTTGAATGGGAAGTATGCAGGAAATTTGTGCAACTAGTGAATAAGAAAGAGTCCATAAACACACACATTATATAATTGATATTATTGTATGATTTAGTTGAACTACACACTCTTAATGCTTCACTTACTGGTCATAATATATAGAACCGGTTTTGAGAACATTTTATTCTCATCATCAGCTAGGAATTTCAACTGTCGGATAATTCATTAAGCTGTAGGAATACATATTCTGCTCTGATGGCGGTGTGATAAACTTGTACTTTATGTACTTAAATGTAAATTGGAACTTGCACAGTGAAGCCAATCATATTAATTGATATCACTGTATGATTCAGTTGAACTACACACTCTTAAAGTTTCCCTTACTTTTCATAAATGTTCTCGAAACCGGTTCCATACATTTATGAAAAGTAAGTGAAGCTTTAAGAGTGTATAATTCAACTGAATCATACAATGATATCAATTAATTGTAGTTTATGTTTTCATCCCCGGCAGAGTCAAAGTTCATTAGACTGTCTTTGTATTTGTAGATGTAGATTTACTCCCAAGTTGCTAGTTCTGTAGGTCCTTGTAATGATTTTAATAATAATAATAATAATAATAATAATAATAATAATAATAATAATAATAATAATTTTGCTTTATTCATTATGTCATAATTTTCTGTCCAAAAATATGCTACTGCTGACTTCTCTATTTGTTTGTACTTTATGTTCCTGAAATGTTCCTTTGACTGTGTGCCTATGTTTTTCTTTGTTTTTCCAATGTAGATTTTTTTCACATTCTGCACAATTTATTTTGTAAATACCTGCTTTTTTTCTCTAATGGAATACTATCATTAACATTGTCTATAAATTGGTTTTTAAAATTAAATCTGTTAACCAGTGCCAACCTGATATTAAAATCTTTTAAGAATTTGTCATAGTTTAACAAGAAACTCATTGATAATGCCTTAAAACTATTGAATATACAAGATAGAAATATGTTGTTTAAATACAAAACAGAAAGAGATAGCATATTGCCATTCTTGGATATTAAAATAATGAAACGTCAAGGAAATCTGGAATTTGAAATATACAGAAAGAATATACATGCAGATAATCACATCAAAGCTGACATTTTTAACCCCACAGTGCACAAACATGCAGTTATCAACAGTTTAACACACCAGCTAGTTAACCTACAAATTAGCAAAGAAGCATATTTTAATGAATACAAACAAATAGAAGAAACAGAGGTTAAAAATGGGTTTAAAAAAGAACTAGTTCACAAAAAGGTACAGAAATTCAAGAGACAAAAACAAAGAAACCACAACACTTTCAGCAAGAAAAGGTAACCTAATTTTTAAAAAATTAACATATCATCCATGGGCTACAAAAAATTTCAGAACATTCTTAAAGATTTTAATATCAAGTTGGCACTGGTTAACAGATTTAATGCTAAAAACCTACTGATAAACAATGTTAATGACAGTATTCGACAAGAAAAAAAAGCAGGTATTTACAAAATAAATTTTGCAGAATGTGAAAAATTCTACATTGGAAAAACAAAGAGAAACATAGGCACACGGTTAAAGGAACATTTCAGGAACATAAAGTACAAGCAAATAGAGAAATCAGCAGTAGCATATTTTTGGATAGAAAATCACAACATAGTGAATAAAACAAAATTATTAAAATCAGTACAAGGGCATACAGAACTAGCAACTTGGGACAAAATCTACATCTACAAATACAAAGACAGTCTAATGAACTTTGACTCTGCTGGGGATGAAAACATAAACTACAAGTTTATCCTACCACCACCAGAGCAGAATACATATTCCCACAACTTAACAAATTATCCAACAGTTGAAATTTAGCCTAGCTGATGATGAGAAAGAAATGTTCTCAAAAGTGGTTCTATATATTATGACAAGTAAGTGAAGCATTAAGAGTGTGTAGTTTAACTAAATCATACAATAATATCAATTATGTGATTGGCTTCACTGTGCACGTTCCAATTAACATTTAATTAGATATATCAGTATTCCTTTGTTTCCTTCTATTAAATTGAAAGATACTTAAACTAACATTTTGGGAGAATGGTTATCTTCTTTTTCTGTTCCTCTTTGTAACACCATGATAAATAACCCATTATTAAATTATAATTTTCAGTAATATCATTCCAATTTCAAAAATATTCAACTTAAGTTTTCATTCCACCCTTGGGCCCATCAGTAATTTTAAAAGTTATTTAAGGATTATAATATTGTTTTGGCCTCAGTAAACAAATACAACTTAAAGAGCCTCCTAAAACCAACACAAAGGTAAAATTCTTCCTGGAAAACAGAAAGGCATACATGAAATCAGCTGTAATGAGTGCAGCAAGAAATATATATAAAGGTAAAACCAAAAGAAATATTACTCTTCATTTCAAGTAGCATATGAGAAACGTCATATATAAACGTATTGAAAAATTTGCAATAACGTATCATTTTTGGTCCAAAAACCATACATTTCAAAAAGAACTGTACTTCTAAAGGTGATTTAGAATTCAATAGAATGGACAGTTGGAAAAAATTGATTTATATACAATAATAAAGAAGAGTTAGTTAATTTTGATCCTCCAAAACATAATGACGTTATCTCCAAATTTGTAAAACCTACAGAGCAGCGTCTGCAAAGTGCTGGATTCTCATACAGAAATTATGGTCAAATACTATATGAAATTATTAGGTGACCCATACCAGTACTGACTACTAGCCCTATTTGTTGACAGAGTATGTACATTGAGCATAAGCAAGTCATGCCAGTAATGACTCGGTTGACAGCTGACTTCTCTTTTTAGAATGCAAGATTGTTGCAAAGTGTGTTATGGCTCAGCAAATGTTTTTTGTTGTAGAACAAAAATTTATCTATGATTCATATACACCTACTGACAGAACTGGCTCATCAAATTTGAACACCAACATGGGTGGTTGTACTTAATAAGGTACAAACTTGAGAGAAGAGATCTGAGGTTTGACTCCTTCCAGGATCATTCACCCTGACTGAGGTTTTTACAGATTTTCCTCTATCCTCATAAATGGCAAATGAGAGAGAGGTTCCCTAAACTTAGACCTGGGTTTCTTCTTTCCTTAAAAAAGAAATTCTTTCCCAATTTATCATTTCATCTCATGTTTCATCAGAGCCCACCATTTGTGATGTCACAGCAGCAAAAACCAACATTAAACACTACTGAGAAAAAAAAAACTGAAGGTAGAACATAATTTGAACAAAAACTCCCTAGTGTTAAATTACAAGCTGTCAAGTAATTCATAGTCTGGTTAATACATGGGAAATGTTTAGGATAATGGGATTGGCTGTATTTTTAAAAGGAACTATGAAAGCAAGTAATCTTTTCTTCTGACACAAGGACTAGGCTGTGGGGTCTGTTCTGACTACAAGGAAGTTAAATTATTCTTGCCATCCTAAAAGCAGTCTGCCTCTGTTTCTGTAACCTTGGAGTACATAATTAAGCACAATTTTCGGAAATCTGCATTCTGGAATTCTTGTATGTTTGTACTAATCCATTCTTGATTTTTCTATTTATTCAGATTTGTGATTCTTCTCTTATCTCTATCCTCTGATCTATTAATCTATTTCCAGCATATTTTCTAAGAAATTTCATTTCTGAACTTTCTATTCTTCTTCTGTCCAGTTTTCATTTCCATAACAGAAAGCTGATACTGCCATTGTTTTGTATAGTTTTAACCCAGTATCTCTTCATGTTTTATTTTTCCATGTTCTTCTGATTGTTTGAAATTTATTTAGTTTTGGGCCTATATTTTTCTTATATCCATACAAAATGTTGTAGCCTAAATAATTGAAACTGGTGATAAATACTATAATTTTATTATTAAACCCTATTCTACATGTTTTATGCCTGTTCCTTGTAATTCAATTGTTCTAGTTTTTCTATGTAAAATATTTGTTTTCTTATTTTCCTATTTTATCTAATTGTATAGTGGCTTTCTGAAGGTCATCCTCTATTGTAGCAAATATAACCTGGTCACCTGCGAAAAGTATTGTATCTAAGTTAATAGTATTTAATTTAAAACATTTATCTAAATTTTGTTGACATCATTAGTGAATTTATGTATATATAAAGAGAATAAAGCTGGAGAGAATGAGCACCCTTGTGTTACTCCTTGATTTATATTAACTGTGTCAATAAGCCCTCTCCCATTGTTGATACATATGGAGGCATTTGTATGTATATTTTAGTGATGTGTGCTGGATATCATCTTTTTCTCATTATGGCTCATAGTTTATTTCTTGAAACTTTGTTGAATGCTTTTTCATAATGAAAGTCGATAGATTATATTCTCTTCTTTTCTCTATCAATTACTGCATTACAAATTTGCAATCCCTCAGGGATGCCCTATTCTGAACACACATTATTCCTCCGCCTCATTTATTTATTTATTCTTTGGGTAATTATTTAAGACTATATCTGATAACCTGAAATCAGTATGCAAATTCCTCAATAATTATTACAATCAAATTGGTTTCCTTTTTTGAATATACCATTCTTTAGGTATTAATTACTCCAAAATATATTAAAAATTTGTAAGAAGTGCAATTTTATTTCTATTGGCACAAATTTTATTAATTCTGTGTTTCTATTGTCATCTCTGGAAGATTTTTTTGTTCTTAAACATTCTTATAATTTCTTTTAATTCTTGTAACTCTAAAGGATCCACATCTAATATTATTGTTTTCTTTTCCTGCATTATTTATGGTTTATTCCTTGTTTATTCATAATTTTTAGTAATGTTGTAACCATTGATTCTGGGGTAAGTTGCTTGTATTTAATGCATCTTCCTCACCTCATTACCATATGTGCCATGTTTTGAGGTCTGTGTAAATTATGTTCTAAATAGCATACTTATTTGTTTCAACTTTTTCTATTTATCTGTCTGTTTTGCTTTCACAATTTTATATTTATAGTCCATTCTATTCTCTTCTGATTGGAAATGTAAATATTTTTATATGCTACTTTCTTCTTTTCAATTATGCTTTGAATGTTGTTGGTCCAATTATATAGCCTTCTCTTACATTTCAATTTTTTCTTCTTCTTCCAAGTACTTCATTACCGCCACGGGTGGCCGAGGTCGTTAAGGCACGGACTCGTGAGCGGGAGGTCTGCAGTTCGAATCCCGCCAGGACCGTCCTCCCTGACTAGGGTTTTTTCCAGGTTTTCCTTAGTCTTCATAACTGGCAAATGCTGGGGAGGTACCTAAACTTAGGCCTGGAATGCTTCCTTCCCTAAAAAAAAATATCCTTTCCCAATTTATCATTTCATCTCATGTATCATCAGTGTCCCCAGATTTTCCTTAGTCTTCATAACTGGCAAATGCTGGGGAGGTACCTAAACTTAGGTCTGGAACGCTTCCTTCCTTAAAAAAAAAATATCCTTTCCCAATTTATCATTTCGTCTCATGTATCATCAGTGTCCACCGCCTGTGGTGCCTCAGTTGTAAAAACGGGCGTTAAACAAAACAAAAAAAGTACTTCATTGCTACTCTCAAAATTAATGCTTTTAAACCTTACTATTCTATATCTACATTTGCACTTAATTCTCAATGGTCCAGATAGTTTCATAGTATTGTACTGCACAATTTCCTTGTACTGTCTTGATGTAGCAGATGACTCTTGAATCTTGGCTTTCTTTGGCAGTGGGGAATTGTGATGCTTCCATTATTTGTACTAATGTTTTGTTTCAGGTGTGTAGTAGTGCATTCATGTTTCATCTTTGGTCACAAATTTAAACAAAGTCGGCAGGATTTTTCTGAAAATGGGCCTAACTTGCAGAGATCTGTGTTCCAATTATGGTTTGTGTTATAATCTCTACCTATTAATGTATAATCAGTTTTACAGATTATATTCATATGAGTTTGCACTGATTCATAAAATTCCAGGCTCGCTTCTTTCTTCCCTTCTTATGGTGATATACTTTTATGACTGATCCTCTGGGGGGTTTGATTCTCATATTTATGATTCTATCATTAATAAAATTATAGCTATGTATTCTAGTTTTCCAGTTTTTCTTAAGCAATATTGCTACTCCTGGAGAAGCTCTTTGGTTTTCAGGGCCACTATAAAACATTATGTAATTTCTTAATTCAATGCTTTCTTTTTATTCCTTTTTGTTTCTGTGAATATATACACATGTACTCCTTTTTCATTTAATTATTGTTCTATTAAACTTTCTTTATGATTTAAATATTAATTTAATTTGGGATCAAACACAGTGAAACACCCATTAATTATATCTTCTGAGTAGGATATTTAGAACACTTTTTATGGTTTCTTTTACATGAAATTAGAACACTCATTATGGTTTCATGTAAGTGAAACCATGAAGAATGTTCTAAATATCTTACTCAGAAGAGATACATTCTTTATGAGTTACTCTGCAGACATTCGAGATGGCTAACTTAATTTGCTCTAAAATACCAGATTGTTTGTCCTTGTAACTTGCAAGTGATAGTTGCTAAAAATGTGGACACAGCTATGGTGAGCAATTTCAGCATCTTTCCTAAAATAGGTAAATAAATTTATTTCATAAATGACTGAGGAAATGGTATCCTTACCTGCAACTAAGTGTATTTGCCAATATAAAAAAGCGCTGTATGAGTGATCATCAATAATATATTTTTTAATATGTTATTTATTGTCACTTTGATTGCATTGGTTTTCTTTTGACATCTGTAGATTGGACGTAAATTCTGTAGGTGTAAGTTTCTAGTTATGAATGGAATGAAATAAACTAATGATGGTGCACTTGAAGTCCTTGATGCCTTAAAGCTATGTGGGTATTCACCTTCTCAGGATAAGAAAAAGATCAATATTTGTATGTTCAGGATTAAGTGTTTAACAGTTACCCTTGATAATGTTGTTCTAGTTAGAATGGAAATTAGACACTGAAGTATGAATTTTAAGTTGCAGAGGCCCATCTAGCCATCCATCATGCTTAAGAAGGCATTCAGTAAGTGACTGCATTAAAGATTGCCTAACTTTTGCATTGGGCAACTACTGATACAGAAATAGCCTTTTCATTAGAATAGCACTGGTGAGATGTTATTTGTAATGCAGGAGGTAACAAAATTAAAATGAAATAAAACAGTTTGATATGTTGTTTATTGCACATGAAATGTTTTATAAAAGCTTACGTTAATACTGATGAAACAGCTTTAATGTATAGTTTATATTCATGACATTGATAAAGGATGTTTATATTTTTTATTTCTAAACTACCATTTTGACATTCATTTGTGAATGAGTTTTCAACTTGTGCATATAAATACCTACATAAAATTATGAAATATTTACAGTCTCATTTTATTTGCTATCTACAACTAAGTTCATTATATTTTTAATTGTTAAAAAACAATTATCTTTTCTGCAGTTATTTTATTCACTGCAGTTTCACAATGAATTCATAGAATTCCAGATTTTCATTACAGCTACCTGTACAGCAAGCATTTTAAAAATAAATTTCTGGTATTTTTTTTCCAACATTTATGACAAAAAATCCATTAAGACGTTAAGAAGAACTTGATAGATTTGGGAATGAAATTAAAAGGCTTAGCATCAGGGATGTGATTTTTTTATACAAACAATATTTGCAAAATGTTTGGAAATTCAAATATTGTGATGATAGTCATTAATTTGTATAATATTTATTTGTAAAGTGTCATTAATTCCAATGATTTAACTAAAACCATTGCCTGCTATTAATTTGATATTTAATGCAAAAAAAAAAAATTATCTTTTCAAATACATATCTAGCTCTGCTTGATTCATCACTATTTCATTGTATCATTATATCCACCCATGTGAAGAAGTGATATAATGTAATTCAGTTTGTTTTGATAGTTATTTAATGTGTATAATGGAGAAAAGGAAGAGTACACAATATCAAGAAAAAAAGATTTGATTATTTTTTTTTTTTACGAATTATTTCCGTTTGTGTAATTTGTGTCAAATCAGATTAGATATGTATTATTAAAATTAATAAGTAGATCTAAATAAATATACACAAAAAATATGTAACAAAATACATGTAGTTTCCACACAATATTCACCAAAATCTTTACAATAAATGCACTGAAATTGAAATTAAAAAATCACCACCAAATCTCATCCTTCTTATTAAGCTCAGAAATTAGAAAGTTGAAATGCAAAAGTGTGGACACTTTTTTACAAGTTGAATTTTGAGCAGTAAAACTTGCTCCCATGCTTATCTCTACCAGGAAGGTATCTTGCTCATATATTTTGATTTGTGAATTTTAACAATCCACATATAATAAGCTCAGAAATTAGAAAGATGAAATGCAAAAGTCTGAACACGTTTTACAATTTGAACTTTGAGAGGTAAAACTTGCTCGCTCTCTACCAGGGAGGTCTCTTACTCGTGTATTTTGATTTGTGAATTTTAACAGTCTGTATCAAGTAATAAGTCTATTTATATTCTCTAATAGCATATCTTCCAAGGATAATTTCTATTTTAAAATGAATGGACATCCATAGAGTGTATGAATTTGTGTTGGAAGTAATTAATGTGGATAGTAAGTATATTTGAAAAAAATGCAGAATAACCATATGAACATATGTCCTATGTTTGGTATTTACCATGTTCTGATTTATTCTGCTGTGTATGCTGTTGCTTGTGTACTGAATATGGTAAATACATGCTTAAGAGTACGTATTACTAGCCCCTTTTCATTGCTGATGTACAATCAGAGGGTCAGTGGTACACCTGCAGTGTTTACATGTACTACGCATTCAGGCACAAAGTAGATATTTTTAGCAGCACATGTAAAGAGATATATTTCAGCTTGAACCCATGCAGATCTACAATTAAATAAGATTATTAACAATTCTAATAAAATCTTGGAAGGTCTGTATTTTATAAATTATCAATCTGCTCATTCTTGAGTTATTTTCTACAATCTGTATAATTTTTAATTGGGAGGTGGGGTGGGCAATGATCATGAACTTTTTAATAAATGATCAAAATAAACCACTGAAAGAGCCTAGAGGTACTGACATTTATCAGTGTAACTTTTTGGGGAATAAACTATTATGGGTGTAACTTAATATGTTTGAAGGTTATTTTTTATCTATTAAGGAAAATAATTGCTTTCTGCTATTAGCTAAAGTATTCACTAATGTTGGATTTAAAAAGAAGTGTAAAAAAGTAGATCCAAGATTGATGATAAAATAATTACCACAGGCATCGAAAGAGAAAAGATTATCTTTAAATATCTTTTCTGAGTTTATATTTGAAATATTGCGTTTTTATGAATAAGTAATTCATATCATCCTTCGTCACATTAAAACCAGAAAATAAAGCTGTACTATGCCATTTTTTATATGTCTGTGTGCTAACTTTTGCTAGCAATTTGTTAACTGTTTGGTAACATAAGATAGTGGGCAGGTTTGTAAACCATAAATTAAACTATCTACCTAAATAAAATTGTGAGCCTTTATTTATATTTAGGATACTTTCCTTTTATATTAAAAATGAAATTGCTCTATCAAACGACAGAGTGTAAATTAAGCATAAATTCAGCCGAAAAGAAAGTGATCTTATTGGATTTTTATAATAAAAATAAAGTGAGATGTAATTTTTGCTAGGGTGAAACATGGACGTTATATTCTCGTTGCAAGCGAAGCGTTTGACAGTCCTCAGCAGACACACTTGCTATCTGTTGATATGTCGAAATAAATTAGTTATGCAAGGAATTTCGGGGATAGAGAGGATTTCACTCGCTAGCTAAATCCTAGCTGATTATCTATGGGATCGACCACCCTGGGCAGTGCTCGGAAAACGAAGGCACACTGCACTTTGCACACATGGTCTCCCAGCACGGCTGCATGACTGAACGACTTCGCCAGCGTAAAGCAATTGCCTATCTTCAGTGACTGGCAGATTGGCTGTAACAAAAGAAACATGCTATCATAACAAGAAAAGGGCAGTTTTCCAAATATTTACTGAGTAGGATTACTTAAGAGTCCCTAATAGCACTGGTTGCATATTTCGGTACGAGAGGAGTAATTCAAAATAAGCGATCCTTGCTTTTTGTTCCGATAGATCAGGCATTTTACGAGTATTTTTCTCATGTTGAAAAAAAAAAAAAATGCTAGTGACTACTAGATCTTTTCTCGAGATTATGCTTGCGGTGGTCGTAATGTTCTTTTCAGAAATGGCAGTTGATAGTTTTATTAAAAGCAAAACATAATTTAGGAATTTGGATCAGTATTGCAGCGAAAATTCATGTGTGCGTTTAAGAATGTAATAATTTCTGAATGGTGAGTTTAAAAGAATTTAGAGGCTGGACTTAACATGACGATTTCATAGATTGATGCTGCAACCTTGATGTTAGACCGATGCAAACGTTTTATATTATAAATGTTAATTAGTTAAATGGACGAAATAAAGTAAAATTAAATATCGTTGTAACAATTATTATAGTATTATTAGTACTAGTACATTTTCTTTTCTAATGTCATGTACATAAACAAAACAATGAAATGAAGTTAAGCTGAACCGAACTGTTTGAAACCATTAAAAAACGCGGTTCATCTGTACATGCTCAAAACGTAGAAGTATCACTGTGCCTTTTTACCTTAGCCAACTGATATGAACTAATGAGACGTTCATTTCCATCAGCTAACGGTCGAAATAGAGGGAAATATTGCTCTTTCTCAGTTACAAAACAGTTATTAATTTTAATTTGATTAAAATCATGAAATCACAAATAGTGAACATAACGTATACTATAAAGTTGCCTAACAGGGTCCGAACTTCAACTTCGTTTCCTTCCTTTATCTTGTCCTTGAACCTTGAACGTTTTCCTTGCCGGTCTCACGAAGAGAGTTAGACAGTTGGTTCTAAAGTAATGCATTTTTATGTGTGAAAGTTATTTTAATGATATGAATAAGCTCTTTGTATACGTGTTACATTTGTTCAGAGCTCTCCTTAATAATGACCTACTTAAAGAACTGCAATTTACGACATTGTGCACAAATTTGAATTTACTGGCTCATTACAAAACAAAACACGATAAAAAAAAGTATCGTTTTAACAGGAGAAAAAATAAACGATATAGACTCAAGCCTTGAATGTTTGCCACTAAATCAATCCACAATTAATTTCGGATAATAAAAAAAGAAAACATTGTAATGAAATTATAACCATTATATCATTCAGAATGTACTTTCCCGATATATATGCACCATGGGCTGTGAGCAGGCAATTCTCTATAAGAAAATTAGCATATTACAAACTTCTTCTTAAAAAAAATGTACCGCACTTCGTCCTCCGTCTCCGTCTCGCGACTTCATTGACAAACCGAGCATGTAATCAGCACACCACGCCGCATCAGCTACCATCATGTTAACTCAGAAAATTTCCGAATATTTACCAAATATCGGGACTAGGGGCCTCCCAGACTGCAGCCAGCAACGCTAACAAGCCTTGCTTGATAGGCACTTTACCAGGATATGCCTTGGAATTATTGTACATATTCACAACAGGAGACCTTGTGTGCATTATAGTACGTTATCTCCACTGCGTCTACAATAACACTGCAGTAACGTATGGAAACAAAACAATTAGAAGGGAACAGTACGCTAGGTACTGCCAACTTAAAACAATGCTATGTTAAAAGAAATCAAGTCAATGACTTTTAGTGCGTTTTAACACAGTAATATAAACCGATCTGTGTATTAGGAAAGTCAGACTTCGTTCTTTTTAATATAGTTTGATGCAGTATGGCCTTTGAAATAGTTTCTAAGAGAAAAAAGAAAATTGCATTTTTTGATTTAGTCCCTTTTAACATTGGAGGATTCAATTGTTTCACAAATCTATAACATTGAGAGTCTCGAAGTAACCGTATTTTTTAAATACAGTGACTATTTCTGATTTGTAGGAAGTAATACTGTCCTAAAATATTCAATAGGAGTGAACAAAGTGCTTCATAAAAACCCAAGCTTAAAGAAATAAAATTCAACTCAGTGCTTTAGGGCATTGTGAGAGAGAAGACTGCATACCAAAGTACTGCAAGATGGATGAAAGCACTTTGTCAAGGAAGGGAGATCATTGGACACAGACCACGTGTTACAACAGAAAGATTAATTAATGATTATTGCGTGTTATAATTATGAAGGCATACTTTAGGTGCATACCGTGTCTCACCGTTTAAGAGCAGCGCACTACTGTAATTACTTGAAGGATCAAAGAACCTACCCGTAGCATTCGCTTTCAATCAAAAGTTGACATAGAAAAAGCTTTGGATTGATCAATGAGATATCCAGTGTATTGTGCAGTCTTCCAAGGAATTGGCAACATATTGTTGACATGGCAGGGGACTGTATATGAAGTTTACTATGTCAAAAGTAAGTTTAATAAATGTTATGTGAAACAGTAACTATATTGTCATTACTTTTCAAATGTTCTAGTACATATCTATTTCATTTGGAATTCACTTGGGATTCTGGTATTGGTTCTGTTTCTGCTGAATACATATTACAGCCGTTTCGAAGAAAAAGCGACTGTGATTCGGTATAGTGAACAGGATTGGCAGCACAAGGCTCAGATAACAGAAGAAAACTACTGCATTTTCTAAACGGTCTATCAATGCACCGTTATAGGCTCTCAAGATACATAGATCGTTATAAGAAAGCTATCCTTGCTCATATTACTCCAAGCAAATTAGTTACTGCACTTTGCATATGCATAAACGCTACCGCCATCTCTCGGAAGCAGTCATTTTGTTAGTTGATCTTCGCTTGCTCTTGTTTTTGATTGGTTAATACGAGGGGTTGGAACTTAAATAGTGGCAACTATTTATTTACAACCGATACAAAAGAGTTACATGTTTGCAACCTTTGCTGTCCTTCGATGTAGTCACCAGCGTTGTGTATAACCCGTTGCCAGCGATGTGGAAGTCGTAGTATACCTTTAGCAGAGTCTGTTCTCTTGATGGTGCAGATGGAGCGGTCTACTGCCTGTCGAATCTCTGGAACACTTCTGAAGCGAAAGCCACGAAGTGGTTCCTTTTTCTTCGGAATCAAATCAAAGTCACAAGGACTCAAGTCCGGGAAGTATGGAGGATGGTACAGTACTTCCTAGCCCTATCGACCGAACAAATCAGCCACAGCTTGCGCTGTAAGCGCCCGAGCATTGTCGTGCAAAATGATGGGTGGATTCTGCAGAAAGTGTTGCCGCTTCTTTCTCAAAGCTGGTCGCAAGTGGTGCTCCAAAAACGAACGGTAATACTCAGCATTGACGGGCTGCCGTGGAGGAATGTAATGCGTTAGGATAACACCATCACAGTCGTACACGAGAATCACATAACTTTCACCGTATTGGGGCTATGACAAACTTTCGACTTTCGTGGTGACCCATACTGACGCCATTCGTTCGATTGGCGTTTCAGTTTTGACTCATACGATTTGGCCCATGTCTCATCCAGGGTTATGATACGACGTAAGAAAGTCTCTCCTTCGCGCTCCAAGTGCGTCTCAGCAGAGTCGTAACGCAACCATTTCTCCATTTCCGTCAAGTCATGCGGAACCCATCGTGATGCAATTTTTCGCATGCCCAAACGTTCCTTCAGGATGTGAAGCACAGTCGTATGCGCTAATCCGGTTTCTTGGGCGAGCTCACGAATCGTCTGGCGTCGATCACTGTCCAGTAACGCGACAAGAGCATGCACTTCTTCACTGACGCTCGCAGGACGACCTGCCCGATGAATGTCTGCCACAGTTTGTCGACCATCTTTGAAGGCTAATACCCAACATGCCACTGTTCTGTAAGGAAATGCAGATTCCCCGCAAGCCTCTTGAAGACCTTTATGACACTGTCGTGCTGTACATCCTCTGGCACATTCAATCTTGATCCAACTCCGTTGTTCCTGTTTCGAAAACATAGTGACAACAGTACGTTAGACCGCTAGCTCACAAGTGACTGTGTTTCTCTCGATGGTGCGCACGCAGGTGATGTGAGAAGGGAGAGTCCATTTGCTCTGAGAAAAGATAGGTATGTAAACAATGTGTGCTATCAGCGACAATATTAGATTTCGTTGCATAGCGTCTCCACAGCAGTGTTGCCACTATTTAAGTTCCAACCCTCGTACTTACGTTTGCGTCTTTCATTGCGAATGCCTACATACAAGTTAACGTTTTACGTTCTATTTTATTATGTTTATCTTTAATTTTCATTGTGAATGGAGTCTACCCCTTGAGTATCTGAAGATGTTTGTAGCAAGTTACCAAGTGTTACTTACAATTTTAAGGTAATTAGAAACTCTGTTTGAGTCAAATCCTACTTACCCCTTCTGTAGTACAAGTGCACATAACGCAAGGGGATATCCTCTCGGCGGATCCCACGTCGATGGTAGTATGTCCAACTGTGCAGGATAGACGCTCCTTCCAGAGATCGAGGTCAAGGGATGGTATAGAACTGCATGAAACTCGCGGATTCCTGCCACCATAAAAAGTTGTGCTTTTAAATTTAAACGTTTTGTTCTTTGTTTAAATATATTAATAAAATTAATGTTAAAATGTTTTTTGCTTACACAACTTAACTAAACTATTACAAAATGGTGTCACGTACAAGAATGGATCGGCGAGGTCAAGTACAGAACGCTGAATTCTATTGATGTTGTCCAGATTGTCGCATATTAAGCGAGCAAGGGAGATCCTCCTGATTTCTGTCAGTTGTGCTTCCGTAAAACGCACCAGAGGATCTTCGTTCTCGTACCTGCAAACAGAACATGCTCATAAAGGTGTTCGCAGTTTAAAGCAAGGACGCTTTATTACAGTGTCGATTTTCAATTTTTTTTTTTTAATTTTGCTCCACATTGTTATATAGATATTTACACTTTTAAATAACTTTATTTACTTTTGTGAACATATAAATATAATTTCGCTTAAACATCTTAATTAAATTAGAATAAAATCTTATAAAGAATGTAGATTAAATTTCATACAATTTTTTGTCTATTTCTTTGTAAATTTTTAACACTATATCATTAGTGATTCTTGAAAAAAGAACATTATTCTCCTTTTATTATTAATATCATGGAATATCAGGAAGTATTTGGCAATTTGGAAAGTGAGGTAAGCAGCTAGGAGTCTAAAGCTCCCAATAATATTCGTTCTAGGAATGAGGACATTCTAAATGAAAATTTCTCAACAAAATAGATTAACGCAAGAGTACTGAAATTTACGCCCTCTGATTACCATTACTTTTTGATCAATTGAGTGAACGTTTATTTGGGGTACATAAGCAAAAGTGTGATGGCTGTTTGCTATCATTGTGGTAGCAGCAATGCGCTAATGCTAGTCCCAAGCTGCAGCCAATGGTGTTCTTTGTTTAATTTTCTTGCATTGACAGCCATATATTTCTAGAGTGAATATAGACGCCAATGGCAAACACAATTTTTCGCAAATTAACTTATCATGTTTCTAACGTAAAAGAAGCTGTCAACATGTTTCTATTATACACAGTATTTATCTGATTAACCAATTTTAAGTGTTGCTTTTACAAAATTCTAGGTATTTTCGGTATTTTAGTGATAACCAATATACTAAAAATATTTTAAATGAATTCTAACAAAGACATAACATTATGAAGGGAACAGCTGTTTGTGCAAAATTTATTCCCTGCAGGCTCTGACATCTACTCAGAAAACAATGTAAATAACACGTCAGTATTATTCAGACATTCACATTGTTTGCACTTGCAGCGGTTCATTCTGTTTTGTCTACCGATATGCAGCTACTGCGTCAATTGCGTTGTGTCAGAAAGTTTGCGGATAACTTCTGTTAAGTGCGTTGATATTTGACGCTTAAAAAGCAACGAAGTTTGACTTAATTATTTAAAAATGTTATGGATTATATTTTAGCTGTAAAGTTGAAGATCACAATAATAACTGGTTCCCTCATATTTGCTGTCTCACCTATGTGAAGCCTTGGCTAAAAGTAATCGACACATGAGCCATATTGATGGTGTGTCGTAAACCATACCAACTTAAGAGTTTCTAACTGTAGAAGATGAATTCCAAGATGAGACAGCTAACGAAGTTTGATATGAGAAGCAAAATGTTCCTGTTCCTGAAGCAAGTACTTCTTCCCATGAATCTTATCTTTAATTCAAGACGAATTAAATATCCTTGTTTGGGATTCGAGCTTGTAAAAAAAAAAAAAAAAAAAAAAAAAGACCCAAGCCTTTGGTCTCTGGCTGGTAGGCTGGAGTCTTCTGCGGACCGACACTAAAGTGTGTTTCATTCGTAACCACCAGAAGAGTTTAAGATTTATTCTGATGAGAATCGTTTAGTGTGTACTGTAACAATATTTGTACACCAAATCATCCGAAAGCCAGTTTAAAGGCCGTCCTTTTGCATAATAGCAATGCATCCCTTCTATGTTGTATTTACGCATCTAATGTGAAGGAAACATAAGAAAATATGATGGGTTTGGATTTAGGTTATACGAAATGTTGCTTTTTGAATGAATAGGACAACAGAGATAAGACAAATCATTATTTCAAAAAAGAGAGATAAAACCTTTTTTTTTATAGTGTTTAACGCCCCATTTTACTACAGAGGTATCACTGAATGGCTTGAGATGAAATGATAAATTGGCAAAAGATTTTTTAAAGGAAGGAAATACTACAAGCCTAGGTTTGGGGTACCTCCCTGACATTTGCCATTTATGAGGACTGAGAAAAACCTGGAAAGAAACTTCAGCCAGAAAAGACTGTCCTAGCGGGAATCAAACCCCAGATCTCCCGTCGGTCCTGGTGATGTAGTGGTTACCATACTTGCCTCCTACACCCAAGAACGCGGGTTCGAACCCGGCCAGGACCGATGGATTTTTTCGGGCGTAAAAATCCTAAGTATGGCTTCCTTCGGAAGGGAAGTAAAGCCGTGGGTCCCGTGTCGTACATACACGGCACGAAAAAGAACCTCAAACCTGAAAGAGAGGTCTCTGAGCAAAATTTGTCGGCCGTTTCACGCCCTGAGTTGAATGGGACGTTGATGACCTGAGATGTTAAAGAGCGTCCATAAATAAATCAATCAAAAAAAAAAATCCCAGATCTCCCGCTCTGAGTCCACACCTGAACGACCTGGGCCACCTGTGTGGCAGTGACCAAATGGTGAATCACTTAAACCTGAACAGAAAAAAATTATATATCGCGCACCAGTTAATTCTGACACGAGTCTTCTATCTCCACTTCATATAAAATTAGAGATTTTCGAAAATGTTTTTAAGGCGATGGATAAATATTATTGGTTTTCATTCTTTGTAAGAAAAACTGCACCGTGTTAGTGATGCTAAACTCAAGGGAGGAATGTTTCGGGATCCCCGAATAAGAACTTTGATTATAGATGGGCAGTTCGAACAATTGTTAAACCAAGTTGAAAAATCAGCACGGAGGTCTTTGAAAAATGTGCAAATATTTTTAAGAAATCGTAAATTCCCGAGGTTGTGGGTGAACTGTTACAGTCATAGATTATTTCTTTGACTCTCATCTGGACGCCTGAACGCTTCCACTAGCAAATCACTGTCATAGTTCCAGGGATGGTGGAGTTCAAGAATGCTCGTACATGATTATTTTAAAATTTTTGATTTATTGTCTCTTTGACTGCATTGGTCCTCTCTTGCGAGATCTGTAGATTGTGGACTGAACACTATAACAAGAATGTTACGAGGGAAGTATAATTCTTAGAGGAAATTGATTTGATCGCAGATATTTATTGCTGTTTTAGGAGTTAAATTATGTAAAACTAACAAAATTCTCTGCAATAACGAATGGAAGAATTGCATCAGCCTTAAGAAACGAGCGAGCATAGTGTTAGCAGCACGGCGATTATGAATGTGTACGTTGTTTAATGTTATGTCTTGTTAGAAACTCCTTTATGACTGACCAACGACAGTATTTAACATCATACGCTAGTGATGCTCATGAGTTCCTCAATTTAAAAATAGACTTATCCAATATCCTTATACACAGACGGATCTGGTGCAATAGTCACGCCTCCATTCATGAACGGCAGCGGAGAAAACTGAGCCTAATTCCAGGTAGTGTGCATTTAACAATGTAGGTGGATAATTACCACATAAACAATGTCGGCCCGATAGCTCAGTTAGAGCGTCGTGCTACAAATTGGAAGGCAATGGGTTCCATCTTCTTAGGGGCTAACTTTTTTTAATCTGCATAATTTGTCTACACTGTTCCAATATAATAAATGTTACTTTTTATGTTAAAACTTAACAGTGTTAACCTCACATAGGTTGCAAATTTAAGTTAGGTTAGGTTAGCTTAAGTTAAAAAAAAATATATGCAAAACATATAGTGCTAAAAGCGCATGCCTTTCCCCCTTTGATTATTATATACTTTACGTGTTACATTGGATCTTCCCAGGGGCCAATTCTTTTTTTTTTTTATCTTTATAATTTGCCTACACTGTTCCAATGTAATAAATGCTACTTTTTATGTTAAAACTTATAATGTTAAAAATGTATAGGTTGTAAACTTGGGTTAAGTTAGGTTAAGTTAAAAAATCTTAAACTTAAGTGTTAAAAGCGTATGCCTTTGCCCTAGGATTATTTACTTTACGTCTTACATTATTGTACATTGCAGTTTCTTTCATTTCATTCAGTTATTTCATTTCACTGTATACTGAACGGAATGAACTATTAACATACATCCTAAAATGTTAATTTTTCGTACAGATTGCTTATTTCGTTGCGTTATGACTGCATTTGTTGAATATTACGACTACATTTGTTAAATTTTTCGTACAGATTGCTTGTTTCGTTGCGTTATGACTGCATTTGTTGAACTATTGCGACTACATTTGTTGAATTTTTCGTACAGATTGCTTATTTCGTTGCGTTACGACTGCATTTGTTGAACTATTACGACTGCATTTGTGTATTACCATTCGGTTTTCTCCGTTGCCGTTCGTGAAAGAGACGACCACTGCACAACATCCGTCTGTTTGTAAGGGTAAGTAAAAATAGTGGCTCACTCCGTTAGGAGGAAAGGTTGAGTGAGTGGTGACGTAAGTAACTGAACCGCTTCCTTGGCATACCTGCTTACTTCACCTTTGCTGCTGTGATTGAGGCATGGCTTCATATGGTAAACATTTGCTGATAAAGAGGCACAAGAAAAAGTACTTCATGAGAAATGGTAAGAATAATTCATTTGTTGTGCGCAAGTTATAAACTTAAGTTGTATCATTGTTTAAAAGGTTTTACTAGGGAATATCAAAAGTCAATATCCTGAGACGCCATGCTGATTACAACAGAATGTAAGGTTAGAAAAGTTTATTCTCCATTTTGACCATGTTATGTTCTTCGTTCAAAATATAATTTTCAATGAAAATGTAGTTCATAATGTCAAATTTAGATCTACGGATGAATATTATTGAGTTCTTTGTTTAAATTTTGTTTATAATAATTATTGATACAGGTTTTATATTTTGAGCAAGATTACATTGAGCCCATTAACGTTTCTATGAGTTTGTATATTTCAGGAGAACAAAACGTATTAGCTAGTTGGAATATTTAAAATATTTGTTGCATTTAGAGAAAACTTTTATCACAGAGAAACAAATTTATTTGCGATTTTTTATTTTCATAAGTGCCATAATTATACTTCTACGATCTTTGCTGTTATTAATTTTCTATTGCACATGCAACACTTGCATTTGTCAATAAACGACTTTAATTTCTACGCTTTTATTATGCTTTGGTTACTTTATATTTGTAGAAGAATAAAATTTATTTCGCAATTTGTAATCCTTTCCCCAAGCCTATCAGTTAATTAATTGATGTTTGCTTGTGCTATTGTAACATCGTTGTCCGTCAATGAGCCTTGAGAGTTTTTCCATCTTGCACCATTCCTCTACTTTGTTGTGCTGGTTGCATATTATACAAGTGCCACGGCGTGAACATCGCTATCATACATAGTAATGGATTTCGTTCGGCGCATTAACAGAAAAGCACCATGAACGAGTACTTGAAATCAAGAAACGCAGTTATGCATAAACCAAAGCCTATGGGTGTCATTAACTTTAACCAGTACACTTTATTTTATTTTGTTTATTTCCGGATGCTCTTTAACAGCCCAGGTTATCATCATCCCACTCAATTCAGAGCGTGAAACGGCCGATAAATGTTGCTCAGGAACTCTTCTTTCAGACTTGAGGTTCTTTTGCATGTCATACATATACAACACAGGACCGACTCGCCAGTATACACCAAGTAGTTTAGTTTTAATAAAATCACTACTGAAGTAATGTACATTTCTAGAAATAACTTAATTATAGAATATTCCATCAGCTATAGGACATGTATATTCACGATTTAGTCCATCTTATCTAAGTACTAAAAGTACAAAAGTTTAACACAAGTCTATAGGACAAGCATTGCCCTCAATGAATGAAGACTGAAAGCCACTGACCAGAATCTGTCACATTTCCTGAGCAGTCGGAACTGATGGCCGATGATGCAGGCAAACGTCGGCCCCACGACACCACCCATCAACGGAGTTTCGGCCAAACCTCCTGGGAAGAGGTCGATGTCGTCCACATGTGCATAGATTCGCCGCAGCCGTTCCACTATTGGGGACGGTGTTTCTCTTTTCAGATCGTCGAAATCTCTAGCCCGAGTCATGTTGCACCACACGCGGTATTCGTTGTAGCCAGGAATGCCGTGATCTCGTGCTAAATGAACAAGCAAAGACGTGTTTTAAATGCAGTTATCAGGACATAAAACACTGGGAACTTTGTGTGGTATTATTCCCGCAATAGTAAAACTAAGAAAGTTTGCGTTTCAACGGCTTTCTGATAAAAGGTGATTTTTTTCCAGGACGGAGTGCTAAGGCAAAAAGTGTTTGTTAGTGCTCAATTTCGGAACGCCGCTGCCTCTTCACACATAACATGTCTCTGAAGCAAATCAGAATTTACTTACCTAATTTAGCTCATATCCTACTATGAGATCGAATAAAATGTACGATGAAAATTCCAAATACTTAATTTAGTTTATCAAGGAATTTACAAAACATAGGATTACAGGCATCATTGTGTATATTAAACTGTCAACCTAAAATTCATGAACAGGGAGAAACATGGGAATATTCAATTGCTTTTAATTTATTATCTGCAGTAGTTTCCACGATATACCTACATTATGTGGCAATTACAAAAATGATAGCTAATACATTATTACAAGAATGACTACTGATAGGTAGCAGAACTTGTGTTAAAAAGTGGAACTATCCGTTAGGAAGAGGGATAGATAAGGAAAAGAGAGGAGTTGAAAAGAGGTGATAGCGTTGGTCTACGCATCATGCGTGGCTAAGAGCTATAGCAAGTGCCTGTCGAGGGAAAGCTGTGAGTGTAGGACACTCCCGGGATGCCAAGAAGCCACAACATAGATTTGTACGTAAAAATTCTTTGCATAATGTGAAATATTTTCAAATATAATATAATGTAAACCAGTTTATATGCAACTGATTGATTATTATCTCTTAACATTTCTTCGTCTCTTCAGATATTTAGGATTTAATTCGATTTAATGGGAAGAGTGTTTGTCGCACAATGCTTCCCCCCCTCCAGGGCAATGCACGCTTTGAGTAGGTTTTTGCCGTTTAGGAGGCATGGCTGCGCCAATACTTGTCAGCAGCAACCTGTTTGTTGAGTGTAGCGAGATGTTTTTCTGTTATTATAAAGTAGTTTTAAATCAGCCACAATCACTTGATCGACAAAGGGAGAAATGGAAAGCCTTGAATCAGAAAGTATGGCAAAAATAGTATACCATTATCTAATAAGTAGAATAGTTAATTGTTGTGCTGTTTCTGAGATCTTAGCAGGTGATGAGACATGAGATCCAGAGATAAATTGGTTCTTCGCCAATAATACTTTTCTTATTAAGGTGAGGTAAACATGAGGCGTTGGGAAGAAGGCGTTAATAACCTTCTTTCTTCTGTCCGCCACAATGAAGAATCAGTTGAGTTTTAGTGACTTTAAAGCTTTAAAAATGCTGCTGAACGTACAAAGAGGTATAACAACAGTATATGAAGACAAATAGCGCTAGTGCACCCGGAAATGACGACAGAAGCTCAGGTAAAGTACTGCAATAAACACAATTTGGAAGTTTGGTCCATAATGTTACTAGTATCTGTAAACTTTGAGTGATATCGTTAACTTCTATTCTGTTTTGTTTTCTGCATAACTCTTAACTGCTTTTCTTGTTGTTCTTCCTTATGAATTATATCTTGATCTTAATACAATTTACTTGCATGCCTGTACATTCAAAATGCACCAAAAAGAAAGAAATGCTATGAAAAGATGAGTTTGCATAAATTGAATATACCGGATGTAAAAACAATGACTCACATGGACATAATTATAGAGAAGGTTAACAAACATGTCTAATATAAGAACACAAGTTTTTGTAAATGAGGCAGCCAAATAGTTAACATGTTTATTTCATATTTGTGTATTTTTAATTGTTAATTTAAATGAAAATGCATTCTTGAATACTCATTGGCTAATCAGCTTTGTTTTGTGGAAAAAGGAAAAAGAACTTGGTATGAAGCATTATTGTGACAATAACTGGTAAAAACTTACCTATGTTTCAAAAAATCTTAAGTTTACATATGTTCAATATTGTTAACGAAAATGCTCGTACTTCATTGACTTCACTATTCCCTCAATATCTTTTTAGTTAATTACCATTATAGTTCACATCTGAAATCGAGTCTTACTGAGGAACACTCTCCTTTGCTAGGGTCCACGA
Organism: Metallyticus violacea; assembly: GCA_030762175.1. Lineage (NCBI taxonomy): Eukaryota > Metazoa > Arthropoda > Insecta > Mantodea > Metallyticidae > Metallyticus > Metallyticus violacea. Next base: position 81,290,187 of record CM060845.1, read on the forward strand.
AGATCCAAAATTTGCATGGGCTTCATATTTTTGAACCTTACCTCTTTGGATGTTTATGGCTGCTAGATCCATTCCTGAGTACGGCGTGCGTCGATCCTCGAAGAGATGGTTGGTAACTTCGCTCGTGATGAACTCGTCCAAAGTTTCCATGGGCGTGGCTGCCAAACCGCGAATTAACTCGTCAACCATTCCAGCCTGATATAGGACTTCAGGGTTGAAGAACGTATCTCGTAGGCGCACACCAGGGTTGCGTTCTCTGTAGTCCTCATCCATCCTGAGTAGTGAAGGACGCAACAAACTGTGCCCAAAGCGAAAAGCTGCTGCGGCGAACTCGTTCGCAATCGTAGCATCACAACCCGAGTCATATCCTAGTTACACAAGATGATGTCGTTATTTCTCAATGTTTAAGAATAAACGCCATTGTTTCACACTGTCGAAAACTGGCCTACCTGATTTCATTTCTATCAATACTCATTACCACCACAACCACCACCATCACCATAATACCACCATCACCAGCATCATAAATAATCCACATTTGTTCTGATGTCACAGAAATCTGCATGTTTTTCAGCTGAGCCTGTTGAGACCAAAAACTTTCATGTAGATAAAGATAAAAAAAACTGAACAAAATTAAATAATGTAGTAAATTATTCCATGACATTTTGGAAGTGTTTGATCAGCAGGAAGGCGATACAAATCGTTCATTTATCTGTAAGTACCAAAAATGTAATAAATGACATAGCAAACACCTTCAGAAGCACAAGTATTTGCAGAAGAACCCAATGTGGAAGATTTAACCATAATTACTTCCTTAAAACCTCAGTTTTCTTGCAGGAATGGAGAACAGACTTACGTTGGTAATATCCTTCAGACTGCAGAGTCAGACCGTGACGGTGCACCCCATCCCAGCCGAACAGTCTCGGCAGGAACTCCCGGAAGGTGATGTGCTGGTTGACAGCTGATAGGATTCGCCGTGCTGTCTGGTAGAGCTTCTCGTCATTCCAGTGCGGGTTGAGCGCTGCAAGGCGATCTACCAGGCGGTTGTGTTCTCTCAGATACAGCGTGTGAATCGCCGCTAGTCCTGGTTGCTCACTCGCCCTTGCATCGCCTGCAAAATCAGTAACATCAACCTGAGAAGGTTCACTTTACAATAATTATTACAGTTGTTTGTTATCTTCCTTAGGATGGAAAAAGTTTTACTTTTTAGACACCTACAAATAATTTGCCAGAAGTCTAGTTTATTACTCCTTAGCACCATTTCATTTACACAAGTCTAATTGATACACCGAATTCCTTTTATAGGAAGTTGTACTACAGTTGCTCATTTAAATCAACACCTATTCTTGTGTTTTTTAACGTATCAAGCAGACGAACAACCCTGGTACTGTTAACTGGATTCTCCGTGCCAAAAAGTTCTTCTTCGTGTTTCCTTGCGACTTGTTATCCTGTACAAGCATCCCCGAACGCTTTAGACACTGCAGCTCAAAATATAACAGAAATTTCTACCTGCTTGCACGAAGTTACGCTGAAGATATGGTGAATTTTGACAATGACGGAAGAATTCAGTATAGCCCTCGTTGTCGATGTAATAAACCTGAATAAAGACATGGAAGAACGTGAATGTGATATAGGTAATGAAAAGGAGTTAAGTGTTCTTTACTTTGAACACCCACCACTATTTTTATGGATATTCTTTAGAAATTGTAGGTTCCAAACATGTTCACGAGCTCGTGAAGTTGATGCAGGAAGTATTGCAATATTCCCCGGATGAAGCCGTGACAATTCACTTCAAAAGAAGTAATTTACTTTAACAATAAGAGGGGGTGATGAATTTCCCGAACAATAGTGTTTTGTTTTAGATAGTTTTACCTGCGCCCGTTTCCAGAGAAAACATGAAAAGAGAGAGAGACTTTTGTTCCTCTCAGAGAGTAAAGGTAATCAATCCCCTCAGTGCCCATTATGGTTACGGAGAATGGCGTCCTCGAGGTGCCTGAGGCTCTGAAGGTGAATATTATGATGGTGTCAAATACTTTTTTTTTTTTGATTGATTTATTTATGGATGCTCTTTAACATCTCAGGTCATCAGCGTCCCATTCAACTCAGGGCGCGAAACGGCCGACAAATTTTGCTCAGAGGCCTCTCTTTCAGGCTTGAGGTTCTTTTTCGTGCCGCAAGTGTGCGACACGGGACCCACGGCTTTACTTCCCTTCCGAAGTGTCAAATACTGAAGGAATGGCCATAGAAGTTTAACATGGTTTCGTAAAGAAACTTGCAGCTTCATGGTGCACTTCATGAGAGTTGTTAAGTCATAGAATTAAAATATTGTTTTTCTCTTTTACCCCGAAATAAATTAAAGACGAAGCGCGATTCTCCTGGAAAAATATATTTGTGTGAGACAATTTAACTTTTAATTTGAACACAAGAGAGACAGCTAGAGCGATGTAGAATAACTGATCTGGAAGCCGAGAACCAAACAGATCTTTTACTACGGACAAAAGACAGAAACACCAGCAGAGAGATGCCGAACCATACATCGGATTCTTGACTTCAAAATATTATCCATTCTCAAATGAAACTAAGCGTAGCAACATCAATCATTCAAATTATTCAATCAGTTAATAGTAATCTACATTTTAATCCTCTCGTTTCATCTTCACTTAACAGAAAGTTTCATAAAGCAGGGTGAAAGTTAAGTTTTGTTTCACGTCATACCTAGTCGTGACAGTGCGCAGGCTCCAACTGAGTAACCTCTTCTTCCACAATTAACGAGATGGCAATGAGCAAATGTTTAAGAACCGAGAAGTGTCTTGAACTCACCTGCACGGAAACAAACCTTGGAGCTGGACTTGCACTCTGGGTGTGTTGTGATCTGGGGTAGCAAGGGCTTGGAACCACCCACGCTCCTGGTGACGTTCAGTTTGCCGCCCGAGTGAGAGCGCAGTATATTCGTCTCGCATACGTCAGAGCCGTATACGAAAGAGCTGTCAATGTACGCAGTCACTTGGTTCAGCTGTTCCCTGTATCCTGCAATCAGAATGCGCAGCGCTCTTACTGGGCGTTGAGAAGTGATGTGTGTTAGTATGAAAAAATTGTTTCAAAAGCTTTGTCAGTAAATTAGATATGTAGAAAAAAATAATAATTAAGATCCACAGTGGTATATATGAATCCTATTAATAAAAGTCTACTTTAAAAATGTAATAACTAAAAATGTTTTTAAATCAATGGTATATGACGCTTGCTCCTTTTCCTCAAACAACAACAGCTCAGTGATCATTTTGTCCAGTGATACTTCAATTTGTTCACGGAACTTACCCAGGGTTTCAATATTTTCTATGGTCATTACACATCAGGGTCTTTAATTTTGTCAAGTTAGGTTAGATAAGTCTTTTGGCGCTTGGGAACTTTATTCTGCAGGACGAGTGGACAAAATGAAAGTAATTATGAAATATTGTTGCAGCCAAAATCTTTCCATTCAGGGAATTTTGGACACATAATACTTACATTTACATTATAATTGTTTTAATTTTGGAAATATTATTTTTTGTTATTAAGTTATAAAAAATAGTGGTCATATTTAAGCTGCTTTTCTTGATGAAATATGAGGTATTTTATTATGCTGCTTTGAATACTTTATTTCTATAAGGTATGTAAAAGTTAACTAGTTTATGACACAAAGATTTTTTCCTGTAATTTTTATGACATTTATAAAATGTATACTATTACGTTACAAAAATAAACTTTATTGAAATATTATTTATAAAAACAAAGTAAAATTTAGAGCTATTGATATACGTATATTTTTAAGTGAATATCAGTAATTCTGAATGAACAACTGAATTACGCGGAGCTGCCTAAAGGCTTATCAGTTTTATTAAACAAAAATTAATAATAATAATAATAATAATAATAATAATAATTCATTTTGCTATAATTTCAATATTGCTTTAGCTTAAGATATAAAATATGTTAGATGTAATAAAAATAGAAGCTCTAAACTGATTTTATATACTTCATTACGTTTCTTACATTCATATTTCCAGAGTTATAGCTCTTTCAACTAAGGGTTTTTAGAGTAGGCATCGGAATTTCTAAGCACTAAAACCAAAATTGGCAGAATGAAGTTATGTCTGTACTGAACTGTAGACAGGTGGAAGGGGTACAATAGGTCACTAGCTGCAAACCTCTCTCTCCTCTTACGCCTGTCACTTATCAGTTCTTGTTTACCTGCCGGACGATGGTTCAGAGCTTGTGTTTTTGTTTTGTTTGTATTGATCTAGTAGTTTAAGTGTACTTAACGTGGTATTAAGTGCTTAAGAATTCCGATGCCTAGTGATCAGAAATTACTTTGTACTTTGGAAGTCAGAGATACTGCAAGCATACCTAATGTGAGCTGTCCGGGCATGGAACGGGTGACAGGAATGCACAGAGGCTTTCCAGTCGTTATATTCCTCTTGGGGAAATAAGGATCGTCCTCAGGTACAGGTATTGGAAAACACTCAGGATGCACCGTCGTCATTGCATCGCAAGGTTGACAGTCAAGTATCGATTCCCCGACGAAGCCTGTAAGAGTATTTGTATTAAATCATTCTTCTACTGAACTCTACAGCTAGACATTCCCCTGGAGGGCTCAATATGACCAAGAAAGCTGAAGTGGATGTTCACTTACCTTTGTTGACGGGCGTATGTGTGAGATCGTGATCCAGAAGCTGTGCGAACTGCATGAACATTAGCGAATAACGTACATGAGGACGGTTGGCATCAGGGTGCATGCTGATGGAGATGAGGCGTGGACTGGGCAAAGGAATTCCCGATACTGACACGGCTCGTGGACTACCGACACCTGTAAGAAGGCGCAGTTTCATCACTTACAAGCTTTGTCCAAAGGAATTAATCTCTGGCTTTTACTGCTGGTGATCTATCGCTGAATTGTGTAATCATCAATATTGTTAACTTCATTGCTAAATTGTCCAAGACTGATTCTTTCTTTCCAACTAATGTCCTGCAGACGTCTGGTATGAAAGAACTATTTCCACATATAAATTTATCTCTATATAGAAGGTGGTCAAAAAGAAGCAGGACTACTAAACGCCTAGGATTACGAATCGCTTCTTAAGGAACGAAGCTCCCACTGTAGAGAAAAACCAACCAGGTCTCTGGGGCATATAGAATCACATAAGAGAGTTTCCCGGTCCCGTGTGTTTAGAGGAGAGCAGATAGTTCAGTTAGAGTGTCAGCACAGAAAACTGAAGATCCCTGGTTCGAATCCCTTTACCCGATTTTTCAAGTCTTCCTTTCCAATTAATATCCTACACAGGATTAGTGTGGATGAACAGTTTCTATATATATATATATATATATATATATATATATATATATATATGTGTGTGTGTGTGTGTGTGTGTGTGTGTGTGTGTGTAAGGAGCTGAACAAGTTACCGAAGTTTTCTGAAATTATGCAATCAACTAAAAACGGAGTTTTAGGAGTTAAGGGATTAATAACAGGTCATCGACAAGTTCCTCCGCACTCGAGTGGTGTGCACTGCATACGAGAAAGTTGGTGCTTCTACATTTCTGACATTCCTTCTTTTCTTCGAAACCAGATCTTAGCAGGCGATTTGCTCAACGTTGCTAAGATTTGGACCTTGGAGTGCGTGCTTGCCTTGGTGATTAAGTGAATACAATAATTATATGCTCGGTGCGCGGTCAATGCTGCCACCGAATTCGCTTACCTGTGAAATCTTAGTTACACAATGGCTGCGGTGCGACTTCTTTAGTATGTATGGCTTATAGCACCATCTTGCTATAAGTAACTTTCCATCAGCCCGTTATATAGATTCTATGAAAACGCGACCATAAATAATACCGTTGACTGTCTCAGGGAAGAAAAAGATGCCAATGGTTCTTAAGACCAAGATGACCTCCCTGGAATTCGTCTGCGTTTTATAAATAATCCATTCACCCAAATTGATCGATTCTCCAACAGCCATTACAATGATTAAACCCAGTATCAAGTGTATTCTGAATTTCATAAAAGGGAGGAGGAATATATCTTTTTATATGTATACTAAAACATCTACATTTTATCAGTTTGTGTTTCCTTTTAAAACTTTTAAACCATTTGTTCATTGTGGTGTAACATTTCTCAAATGAAGGTTTTTTTATTTTTCTCCATTTGATATATAAGTAAATATAGAAAACTATCTAAAGAGTAATATATACACCGCCACGGGTGGCCGAGGTCGTTAAGGTGCGGACTCGTGAGCGGAAGGTCTGGGGTTCGAATCCCACCAGGATCGTCCTCCCTGACTGAGGTTTTTCTATGTTTTTCTCATCTTCATAACTGGCAAATGCCATGGAGGCACCCTAAACTTAGGCCTGGAACGTTTCCTTCCTATATAAAAAAAAATCCTTTTCCCAATATAACATTTAATGTATCACCAGTGTACACCGCCTGTGGTGCCACAGTTGTAAAAACGGACGCTAAACACTATTAAAAATAGTAGTATATACAAAGTTCGTTAAAATTTTGTGAATTACACGTAAAACAGTAACAGTATATAAATAATTGAACCTAGCAGGGCGGCACATGCGATAACACTTGAGACTCGCATTTGGGATGTGTAGGGTTCAATTCCCGTTGGACTGGCCATCCTGACTTCGGAGTTTTTGTGATTCCCCTTGTCACATAGGCGAATGCTGGAATGGATATTTACATTCCACGAATTTTCCGCTCTCTCATTTCATACCATTTCATTCCGTTGGTTCTGTTACAGGATGAAAGCGTCAGGGCGAGGTGGAGCTGGTTCGATGTGACGATGGCTTGCATTAAGGAAAGGTTTCTTCCTCGGCGTCTGGGAAATGAAAGTGAACGTGGAGGGTCTCTACAACTCGAGAAAGGGGGCGTTCCACCGGCGTCGGGATGTTCTATTTGAAAACATGTTAGGTACCTCATTTGCGTCCGCGCAGTCACCGCCTATAGACCCTGACTGCCAGTTCTGCCTTAACTCACCTCTTCCTCCCGAAGATGTTCCCATTGGGGGTATCCGCACAAAGAACCTGCTGTGAGCAAGCCTCAAGTTCTGAAAGTATTCTCCCCTGCCCCAGATCATGCATCCATTCATATATAATTGAAATAGTAAGAGCTCAATCTGTATATTTCGTCTACAGAGTTTGATTAATTTCGATTGGTGTGTTAGTTCGAAGGAAAGATGTAGATATCTGAAATTCTAATTAGTCTATTTAGGTAGAAAAGCTTCAAGTTCAGAAAGTGTTGACTTTACCATCCTGATATGCTGGTGGCAGCAACCGCACGAAGGCTCTCAAAGACTTGCCCTGCTCCGGATGCTTGAGATTGTTACACCAACCAGTCATGCTCCGGTACCGACTCGTGTGGTCACAGGGCAGCGTTTGTTCATCACATCGGAACACTCGCGGAATTTCCAGCGTGTCCGTTAAGTCCACATTGGGAAGAACAGCCATCAACTCCCGAATATCACGTGGCGCCACGATGCTGCGTCCTGATTCTTGATCCTGCAACTGCCTGCAACAGAATTGAAGATAAGAATAACACCTTGAAACCGCCATCATACAATGACGTTTGCAACTAACTTATTGCAATGTCGTCTTCAGAGATGTCCAGATATTTGAACATAAGGGAGATTCTTTTTATGTTGAAGAGAAGAGCAGAGTTGGGATACTTTCCTAATTAAACATTAATCTGCTTTTCAAAAAGTTTCATATTGCTGACTGTGGCAGATACAATCAGCACTATTTATTGTTAGAATTAAGTGAAATACGAGTTGATTATATTCAGGAATTTTTACTAACTTACTTTCCAATAGTTATTATAGAATGTACGGGAAAGATGTACAAACATTTACGAGCAGGTTTGGCACTAAGTATTTCATTGTAGTGACGAATGGTCTCAAACGCTTCAATATGAAGCTACAGACATCGATATGGATCAATGCCGCAGCTATATTGCGATGTGACGATTCTCATGGCTAGTCAAATGTCACCGGCGCAGGCGCAGTCATGAGCTGCGCCTCAATCTAACCACAAGCCACTCTACTAAAACAAGCGTTTGTATTCGATAGAATGCATTATTTGTTAAAGGTAATATATTGTGTTTTAGTCCTGTTGACCGATAAACTTATTCTTAGTTGTGGAGTTAATGCCTGCAGTGCCACAACGAAGGGTTGAGACCACATTTTCCTATTCTTGAGGACTTAGTTTTCGACGCCTAATTCATTTTGTATATTCTTTTCTGCATCATGTATAATAAATAATAAATATTCGAGAAGAGAGAAATAGGCAATACAGCGTGGATAGAAAAGGACAGGTAAATATGTATACACATATTCCAAGATATCTGCAGTGATATTTAAAGCTGTAGGTACAGCTTAATTCTCTTTCAAAATGGCGGACAGTAAAAACATTATGTAAGTTATATCTAAATGCTAGAAAATAAAAGTGAAAATTATCACTTACCCTTGAAGAAAGCTGTTGACGAAACGCGTCGAAGCAAACTGTAGAACGAGTGAAGTGTTTGCTATTTCTGCTGCTTGACGCTTCGGTCTGTTGAAACCATAAGCTGTACCCACTGGAGAGAGGGGATCAGCAGTTCTCTCTAAAGAAAAAGAAGAGAATTCTTCATGTAAGCACAAGTAGCCACATTACACATTTTTTTTCAGCAGACTGTTAAACACAACACTACAAGAGCGTAATTTGAGTATAACATCAGATTGATGCATAACGTTTTTTGACTGTGATGAAAGTTTTTATTTGAGATGAAGCATACAGAAACTAATGAGCAATACATTCTCCTCCATTATCTATGACTCTTTCACAACGTTAACCTTGGATACGAACTGTCGCTGTTGCTCACGAGCTAACCAATGGACAGCAACCAGACACACAAATGGCGACCCGCTGATTTTTGTTGTTTTTGCTTAAAGCGTGCGGTGCCTATATACTGGATTTTTAACCTAACCCATCAAATGCAAATGTCCCATGATGAATGACTTGTCACAATTCATCACATCTGCTAATTCTTGGGTTAGAATCGCTCTTTAGAAGCCCTCTTTAACGACAGAACCATTTTCTTCTCCCCGTAGATGGCACGAATCTTTCGAGCTGCTTTTGCTCCTCTATTAAACTGAAAAGGCAGAACATGTTGGAAGTGTTGGTATTCCCCCCCTTGATACTCCAACTTCTTTAATCACAAAAAATGCACACTTTCTTCAAATCTGCAAAAGTTAAGGCTCGTTTATAAGCACAACGCTCCAAATAACAAACTACAGATGACAAATGACAAACAACTCCCAGCAACGCAGTGTTGTGATAAATAAAAATGCTATCTACCTAATATTATGCCAGAACCTTCTTACAGGTGTAGGAAATTACTGAAATATTTGACCTGGTTCCTGATATGTTTCCCATGCATCCAAACAAGTTTATGTTAATAACTCACTTTGTTCCCAAAGGTCTATCTCCTGCTGAAGAATCTTCTGTACGTCTCTCTTGGCTCGAGCCACAGAATCGGCCAGCAACCTGCCAGACACCACAAACTGAGGGCTTGTTGTGCCCCACGGTGACAGGTTCAGACGCCCAATCACGTCTCCGGAACACGACATCATGGCATTTCTGTAAAGTTTAATTAGAAGACACTATAATGCTTCTCTTTTGCAAATAATCAACATCTCCTTAACGATTAATAAGAACAAAACCTAAATAAATACTTTTATTATTATAATAACAAATAAAATTGAATTGAAATGCTGATATTGTGAACGAGTAAAAAAATTGCCATTTATTATTATTAATTCGAAATAATCACAGGCACAATCTATTAAACAAGTTTTCTCTCTTCGGCCAGAATGATGCAGAAAGAACAATAAAAAATATTTTTTATATTTGTAAATTCGACTGAATTTCTCCTCTCCTGGGTTGAAGTGAGCAAGCATTGGAGAGGAGATATGTCAGCTGACAAGTAGACGTCATTTTTAGTACAATGAGGTTATTTGAGCACTGGGAGAAGCCAGACCGCATAATGCTTGTGTAATATTAGTGTAGTGAATTTGAGGGAAGGTTTGTCAGCGATTGGTTGAGCGTTCATGTGCTGCTCGTGCTTTCAATGTGTTGCAATGAAAATATCCTGGCAATCGTGTTTTCGCAGAGAAACTGCTCACCAACTTTTTAAAAACTTGCGAGGGTCAGGAACTCTGAATAACATAAAATGTGTTCTGAATAGCCATATTCTTACGGAAGTAAAGATAGAAAGTTTTGAATAAGTATCATTTTATGTTCTCAGATGAAAGCATTAACTTAGCGCACGGTGAATCTAACTCCGACAACTGCACTTACTCAGTAAGTAGTTGCACTCAGGTGGCCCATAGCTCAAATAATTTCATTGCATTTTTACCTAGAGGGTGAATATTTACGGGGTAAATACGGGATATTGGGTTATTGCTGCTGCAGCGAAACAGATAACTGGGGGGGGGGGCAGTACTGTTGAAGTAAACTACAGACTCGTTAATATATTACAAAAATAATAGTATGAAGAATATATTATTCATTCATGTGTATTAATAAATTATATAACATATTAACCTTGTAAAAACCTTAATATAAATACCAAGGGTATTAAAATTTTTATACACACTTTGACAATAGATATCTATTTAATATATTTCAAAGTTGGACCAAAAAACAACAGTAATGTGTAGTATGTTGTTCTGTAAACAGATGTGACTCATGTACATTATAATAGTGTTGCTACGTGACAGGTAAATCAACAATGAACAAATGAAGCCAGGATTATCGTATGATGTTCTGTAAACAGATGTGATTCATATTATGTTATGCTAGCGCTGCTACAACAAAATGGAGCCAAGATCATCGTTTGAACACCGGAAAGCAATTTTGAAGTGGAATTGGAAAACCGAGAATGTGGTTGAAGTTTAAAGACAATGGAGACGTGTGTACAGAACAGAACCGCCCCTGAACTTCTACCTATGGGGAACTCTTAAGGATGTTGTATACCGTAGAAAACCAGCTAAACTGGCAGCACTTCGGGAAGATATTGAAACCGCATGTGATAGAATCGCTGAGGACACTTTCGCAAACGTTGCTCAATCAGTAGTTCAACGTACTCAGACGTATATCGACGTAGACGGTGGGCATTTTGAACAACTGTTGTAACTGTAAAAGTCTAAGATGATTAGTGCTCATCGTTTACTGTTTGTGTGAATTCAGCTTTGTTATGTTAACACAGTTTTTTCTTTGCCTGAAATGTGTATACATTTTTAGCACCCTGTGTATATTACTGTTATCTGTATAATGAGTACAAAAAATGATCGTATATATGATATATTTGAAATAAAACAGTAAAAGATGTAAGTTAATAAAGTAAATTATATTATATACTTTGATCAAAGCACAATCTATTAAATATCTATTAAATACTCTATGTTCACTTTTGACTTAATGCTGTGTTCCATTATTGTAATATGTAAAACATTTAAAACTTTAGTTTAATGCATGATTTACCAAAATATGTTTGTTATGCATTTTTTAACATTACTGGGAGATTTGCTCAGCCCCTGCCCCTGCCCCTTCCCGAGCCTCTTCCTTCTCCCCTTTCTCGATTCACTGCAGCAGCAATACTTTACACACACAACCTTATGTTAATTTGTTTTATTTACGGACGCTTTTTAGCATCTCAGGTCATCAGCGTCCCATTCAAATCAAGGCGTGAAATGGCCGATAAATTTTGCACAGAGATCTTTTCTTTCAGGCTTGAGGTTCTTTTTCGTGCCGTAAATGTACGACACGGGACCCACGACTTTACTTCCCTTCCGAAGGAAGCCATACTTAGGCATTGTACGCCCGAAAAAATCCATCGATCCTGGCCGGGTTTGAACTCGCGATCTTGGGTGTAGAAGGCAAGTATGGTTACCATATACCATCAGGACCGAGACAAAACCTTATGGTAGAAGAAGTATAAATCCCAACTCACTGGTAAGTAAACAAATTCCAGTTGTGCATTTATCACTGATGATTGTAGGAAATTATAAGCTACCCTATAGTGTTGTTGGTATGGCAAAATGTAACATATATAAATCAGATAAAGTAGAACTTTCAGCAGCTTTGTGTTACCTATTATATAGAAGGTTTAAAAAAACATATATACTTCTTTATTTAAAGATGGAGAAAAATGACATTTTGGCACGATCGAAAATTCATGAAGACACTTTTAATGACATTTTTATATTTGCCAATCTTGATTTGGCAATTTGAAATTTTGCAACAATCATAAAAATATCTATTTTACTGCACAAATGCCGTGAAATTTCACTTTACCTAACAAATGTTGTACATTGAAATACGCGTATGTTTATTTGACTCAGTTTACCACAAATATAAAATTAATTGTTAATTTATAATCGCATTATAAGTAAAACGCTATTGTCTCTTTTAAAAATAAGTTTGTAAAATCTAAAAAGTCAGCATTTTAGATCGCATCCAATAATCAAGATCGATTAAACGTTGTAAGATACAGTATCATTAGGAGGGGTGTTCGGTAATGGTTTACAATAGCAATGTTTTACCAATACGCAGTCTATGGGTACGATGGAATAATACTAGACGCTTGATAGCTGTTGTAAGCAGAGCTGTAGCGAAAGGAAAGTGTTCATTTATTGTCAAATAGAGAAAGACGTGGTCAAAATGGATGGCAACTATTAGGACAAAGATGGACTGAGAGGTTTTTGTGGAAAAAAGGTGTCAAAATTCCAGAAAATCATGGCCGTTTAACTATGGTACATGGTCAAGAAGCTCCTGCCTAGAAGATAGTTTACAAATAGGGCAATGGGTTCGCCAGCGGTAGGCAATCTGCACACAAGAATGTGAGTATTGGTCATCCTTCTCACGGAAACATTGAGGATGTGTCTGAATTGATTAGGGGCATGACCTTTGACGAACTGGAATATCAGACGCCGCACACCATTATTCACGACGATTTGAATATGAAAAAGGTGTGTGTGCATATGGGTACCATGGAATTGACACAGACACAGAAGAAAAAAAAATGAAGTCTGTAGTTGACTATTGGAAATGCATAGTGAAGATCCGGATTTTTTTTGGAGAAACTGATGACTAGTGGCGAGTTGGTGTCCTTACCACACATCAGAGAAGAAAAGAAAATCTAATCCATGCAATTGAAACATCCAGAGAGTCCCTTGCTCAAGAAATTTCGTGCTACTCCATCTACGGACAAGCAACTATTCAACATCTTTTGAGACACTTCATGCTTGCTGCTAATGGACTGGCTTCCTGTCAACAGCGAAACCCTTAACATGAGTAGACGCAGAATTCAGCAACGGCGAAAGGGAAAGTAGTCAACAGAAATGTTAGTTCAACATGACAATGCTCGGCCCCACACCAGCAATATTATCACCAAAAGTGTTGACCAAGTTGGGATTTATTGTTGTGCCATATTCACCAGAACTCGCTCTGTCTGATTATGCCTTATCGACAACTTTCTGCGAGGTAAAGAAATGTTTGCAACCACCAAATTCAGGCAGCTGTCCACAGGTAGTGGCGTAGTGCTCCAAAACAACGATTTCGCAACACCATAAGAATATGTTAACAGCGCATTTCCATTGGTGGGGAGTATTTTGAGATATACGTGTGCATTGAATCATGTTGCATAATAAATAATATACAAAAAACTACTATGTAAATCTTTTCTGAACGCCGTTCATATTACTGCACTCGATGGGTTGCAAAACTCAGCCTTAGCCATCCTTTGACAATTTTATCACCTTGTACTGTAATATTGAGAAATTAACTATTACAATACAACTTATTGTTGCGATCCAAACTACCGGATTCAATATAGCTTAACTTATAATTGCATCCACAACAGTTTGAAGTACTGAGTGATCCTTGCAAGAATGAAACACTCGCATGACATTCGCTTCCATGATGTACAGAGGCATGTCACCGAGCGTTGACCAAGTGAGGTCACTAGACTACTGTGTGGGAGGGTTTACTGATTGCAAAGCGTGTTATGACTAGTGGCCGTTAAATTGCTTTATCATCAACCATACTGTGTAACTGACCCTGTACTCTGCCTAGCGTTCCGAAGTAAACAACAACTTTTCTGGCATTTAGCCAGGAACTTCAAATATCCCTTTGACGCCATGTAGCCTAACTGGCCTCAGTCTTGTGCTGATACCTTGTTTCCGAAGGAATTGTTCCTTCTGTAGTTATGACTTATGACTCAGTTTATGTTTTCTATCACATATAGGATATTAATGATTTACACGTACTGGGAGGAAGGGCTTTTTGTCATTTCTGTTTTCGTACTGTGATTATTATTTGTTTTTGTCCTCTGTTATGTTTGTTATTTGGTATTCCGTAATAAAATATGCATGCGAGGAAAGTGAGTGATCCATTTTATTACAATTTAAGTCCAAAAGAAAACGTTTTATTTAGAGTCAACTTGTCAAGCACGAATACGATTTAAACGAAGATTTCCAGTATTTAGGTTTCAGAATGTTAACCTGGATAATATATTTTGGGAAACGAGTCGTGTTTGATATTATAAACTAAGGTTTCTCCCCAATAAACTATTACATTACATGGTCATCCCTCATAAATTCGTTTACAAAATCTACTCGGCATCTTTCAGAAGAATGGAACCTCTTCATATAATTCTATGGATAAATAACTACACAGAACATAACTTTTAAAGATGTTATTTTATTAATTGTTAAAGAAATAGTTTGGTGAATTATCCACTAACTAGTAATTCGTAAATAGCGGAGTATGAATGAATAGTGTTTAACGCCCGTTTTTGCTACAGAGGCACCACAGACGGTGACACTGATGATACATGAAATGAAATGACATATTGGGAAAGAATTTATTTTTAAGAAAGGAAACGTCCCAGGCCTAAGTTTAGCGTACCTCCCCGGCATTTGCCATTTATGAGGACTGAGGAAAACCTGGAAAAAACCTCGGTCAGGGAGTACGGTCCTAGCCGTATTCAAACCCAGACCTCCCGCTCACGAGTCCGCGCCTTAATGACCTCGGCCACCCGTGGCGGCAAATAAATAGCGAAGTGTATGGTCAGTACTTGTATAGCTCTTCCTGTATTTTTGAGATTTCTGTATTTGCATGTTACAGTTTCTGAGATTGGATACTGATTTTCATAACTTAAATAGTTTTATTGTGATTTTATTTAATAATTTATATAAATTATATAGTATTTGGACAATATGAATATTTCATATTAAATTGATATTATACTGCTAAACTAAGGTGCTGTAAGAACTATTGTATATCATATGAATTCAGAAATATGCCATAGAACGATTGCTTGATACAACTCGGAAATATGAACCTCCTTTCAGGCGAAATTTTGCTTTTGTGTTTTTTTTTTTTCCTGCAGAGTATTTTACACTTTGCCTAACAGTAAAAGAATGAAGAACATTACTTACAGGAAAGGATCTTTGTCCAAAAACACTTGGGGCTGCACGCTTCGGATGCTATCCGAGTTATCGCAGATGATCCTCGCCAGGTTCACTTTACGAATCTCGTTCAGTTGCTCTGCAATGAAAATTGAACGTTAAGGTTCTCCTGAGTAGATATAAAAACAGCCATGGGTTTGGAACTATCTGCAGTTTAAGCTCTAATTTTATTATACCATATAAGAATGAAGTTTCCTTTAGAAGATAACGAATCTAACAAATGTACAGTTCTTGTAATTCTACGATACTGTGTCGTTGACTTCAAATAAAAACAAATCTGTCATATGGAATACAAACAGCAAAAGTTAGAAATAGTTTATTAGATAAATTTTATCAGATATATTCCTGCCATAAGCCGGCTAACATTGCGCAACTGTATCACTCGCATTCACCAGTGTTTTCAGTCTCAGTGCAGGTACAGCATTATGCATTGAGTTTTTATGTGCGAAAATTTTATGTTATGAATCCCACCCGTGAAGCTGAAAGATAATTTCAGGAAAGGTGCTCAGATATCAATGTAAGGAAAATCAATCAATTGTTAGCGTTATCTGTTGCCACTTCAGATATTTTAACTTTACAAAATTTAGGTATACTTTTCTCAAAACCTTTTAATTTAGAACTGAAATTTTGTGTATTGTTTAAATACAACAGGAACTTTAAAAAACGAGTAAAATAGTCTTAATTAAATGATTTTTTGTTTTTTATGTAAACTGTAATATTATGTATAAATAATAATAATACCGAAAAACTATTAAATATTTTAATCAAAAAGTACCTTGCTGTTTGGGATAGTAGGTTCGGTGGGCAAAAGATATATAATCAAATTGGTAACAAAAATATTTTTTTCCAAACAGATATAAGAATGATTACCACATGCCTATCTTCCTTGTTTGAATTATTTTGGAATCTAATTAATGATTATTGTGCTTAATAATAATCACAATAATAAATATCCCTAGATTCCTATATACTGTTTAAAACTTATGGATATTAATATTAACAACTAATATAAAGTTCTATGGAATCATTTTACGTTTTTAGTGAATTTACAGAGAGAATGTAATTTTTCCAGCAGGACTCTGACACGATAGACTTATCAGTAGAGTGGCTATATTCTTATCCAAGCGCATTTAATTTTTATCCCCGAGAAGTGTTAAAATCTGCAATAGCTGAAAGATAACCGCGTAATGGTGCTCAGATGCCAAACATATTTGAAACAAGAAGGCGTATGACGATGCACTGGCCTATAGTTAGCTTACCGTTCTGCGACGGAAATATAATTCGATCTCCAGCAGTAGGTTGATAATTGTTCAAGAGTATCACTAGAAAGAAATGCCTACTGTGTTCCAGTTATTGTTACTATCATGTCTACACTTTCTTGTCTCTGTTTTTCATTGACTCTGGAAGCAAAGCATACGCACCTTTGCTGAAGGACGAAGGCGGTAGGTCATTTTCATACCAGTAGCGGTCTCCACGACGAAGGTAGTGGAACTGACGACCGAGAAGACAGCTGAAAGTTGGGCCTAGAACGGAACCCTCCAGCGGAGTCTCTCCCAGCGCCCCTGTAAACAAATCCACGTCCTCCACTCTCCTGTGAATAGCAAACCCAGACCAATAACGTTAAAGTGAAACGAGCAAACACAGCTTGTAGAGCTTCAACACTGCACACCAAAAAGAGAGAATGGTATGGTGTTTTAGGGTACATAATAATGTCATGCCGGTATTTTATCACAGACTGATGAAAATTTGAAAATACCATCATCAAAGCATCGTATCAACATGAGGCAGTACCCCTTTGACACGAAAAATATCCAGAATCTTACTGCGTGAAGTTTTCAGTTCCTTTGGCTGATGCGCGTAGTGTACCATATCACTTAGAAGAAAGCTGATTTACTATGCCAAATTGAAGTATTTAGAGGTCGTGTTTTGGAGATGAAAATACCCCTTGTGCAACTAAATTAACGCATTCTTTAAGGATATCAGATTACTTCACAAAGTTCTCCTCAACGGCTGATTTAAGTTGTTCAACTCTCGAAAGTTTTATCATTAAATAACTTTTTTCAGCTCTGGGAACAGATTTTTATACTAGTGGCCAGTGTTTGTTTTTAGTGCCGAAGCCTCACAGGTGGTAGACACTGGTGATATATGAAATGAAATGATAAATTGGGAAAGGTTTTTTTTTAAGGAAGTAAGGTATTTCAGGCCTGAGCTTATGGTACCTCCCTGGCATTTGCCATGCATGAGGACTGAGGAAAACCATTAGGACTGAGGAAAAACTGGAAAAAATAAACTTAATTAGGGAGGTCGATCCTGGTGGGAATCGAACTTGAAAAGAGATGAAAATCTGATAGGCTAAATTAAATGAATAGAAGAGCAAGCCATATTTCAATTAAGTAATTTTCTCCATTGCAATGACACATACGTGGAGAACATTATCGTGATGAAAGATGGACTTTGATTAACTCGGTTTTTTCTCGTCTTTTTCTCTTCTTCTTCTGTTTATGCGAAAGATTAGCACATTCCCCTTTAGTAATGGCTGTAATAATGGAACATTCCTTCAGAACTCGGCCGACTCTTTGGGGGTGGAAAACCTCTAATTTTCAGTTATTTGACTGTAGCTGTATACGATATTTGCTACTCGGTAAGTTTGAGCGCGCTGTTGCTCCGCTAGGAACCTTGCCTTCCTCTGCAATCTTCGAAATCCTTCTTCCTTTTCTTGCCGCTAGATAACGCCATAATTTCCTATTCTTTTCTTTATCGTTCTACTTGTTGACGCATAGTAGTCAGCTTCCGTATTTGATATAAATAGCTACGATTGTACTTCGGGCTTGTCATTGTTCAAGGCCATCCTCTGGTGGGTGAGAATTTGTGTTCTATCCTTCAACAAGGCTTACCCATAAAACTCTTATTTGAAATTTGGTAAATTTGTAGCCTGATTCATTTTCTGTGATTGGAGCAGTGGCCTGGGCAACTAATTACATAGTTATTTAATTTTTATATAAACTTCTGTACATTTCTCTTTTCACTGTCTTGAAGAAAAGTAATTGTATGTAGGCTTTCAGACTGACGCACTCTTGTTACGCTCCATATTGGAGCTGTTTTCTTAATTAATGCTTCCATTATGGTTTAGTTTATTGGAAATATTTGTAAGAGAATATCGCATGTTAAACATTCCTTAAGACATTAATTCTTTTCAATTTCTTATATCAGTTGTAATGTGCGTAAAGTTAAATCACAGCTTTATTTTATTTTCAATTTAAATTAAAAATATAATATTCCAATACATTTTTGGAATAGTGAGTATTTAATTTATATTCAAATGAAGATTTACTAATATTTTATTCAATTGTTGTATTCTATTAACATGATAAATATCACATTTAGCAATTGCATTTTTCAGTCGTATTTAAAATCAAGCATACAAGAACCATTCACAAACTATGCTGTGGGTTCCTTCCCCATTAAATTACTTGTACACTTTTACTCTTGGAAAGGCTGTTATTTCATTTGTCTCGACGGTAGGTAAAAGTTATGAACACATGTTATAGTTTGCTAAGAATTTTGGTATTCTAAATAATTTTAATCAGGTACAAACAACTGTGACTCCGTAATCTATTTAACTATTTTCATATATAATTCCTCCGTCAAAATATTAAATAGCGTTCACACTTTCCAGATTACTCTTTCTGTATGACTTAAGAGTGGATGTGACCAGGCATTCTTTTTTCCTATCCTTATTAAAAAGGATGTGTATGTACGCGCGCGCGTTTGTGTATGAGTGTATACTTAAATTAGAAACTAAAAATTAATTCTACATACTATCAATTGACATTAATGTAGGTATATTATTCATTTTCATTAAAAAATTAACAATATACTTTAAAAATGGGAAATTTGAATTAAAATCACATAGTTACCAGCGGAGTTATCCACCAGACGCACACGTTAATGAATTTAAAGGCAATTTAGTTAATACTCTACATTCTGGGGAAAAAGAACTACCTGAGGATTTGGGAAAAAAAAAATACAGTAGAGAACAAATTTCACCCGAGAGAAAAGGTGAACACTGCTCATTTCCCGTGTCAAAAAGTGTACCTTGTTTTACCAGTCAATCTAAATAACGTTTCATGATCACATATTTATATAATGATAATTACTATCGGCCTGAAAGATACAAAACTATGACATGTGTTCCTCAAATAAGAGGGGAGCCTTTCAATAACTGAACAACTGTGTCTTGAGTGGACTGGCTATTTAAGTCACGTGATGCTTTATCTCTGTAGTCGGTTTCAGCTCATCATTATCATGTTTAAAATGTAATTCTATAGTAAATAGAAACATAACCAGCAGGTATTATACAGGATGTACATAAATTGGCGTCAACTATTTTGGGAACGCGTTTCTAACAGCAAAACACTTAAAAATGTCTACATAAACTCGACCCTTAAAATCATTTGTTTCAGACTTTATTGCTAACGAATAGGATAATAGTTAAGTAATAAATTAATCAACACACGTTTACCAAAGTTGCTCAAAATGATCTTTTCCGCTTCGATGCACCCCTGAGCTTGCGGTTTATACTTTGGCACATTTTGTTGAAAACTTCACTTTTGATATGCTTTATCAGGATCTCAACATCAGCACTTTAGTACTTTAGGTAAATTCCACTAGATTTAAATGTGGCAAATGAGCAGGACATTTAATTAGTCCCTCATAGTCGATGTACCTTTACACTGACGAACCATTCGACTAAAATGAGCGGGAGCGCCATTGTGCTTAAATCATATTAGCCGGATTACATCCAGAGGACTTATAAATTAAATAGATCAGCCATATCTAAGAAACTGCACATAAATATCTTCTGTCAGGGAGTAGAAGGTGAATATGAACAATTCCAGTCCATATGTTTACTAAATTTATGTTTATTTTTGCCCTGTCCTACGTCAGTAGGGTTTTCATAGACCCAGCAATGGTTGAAGATGCCATCAACTGTAAAACCAACCTTATCATGAACACAGTGCATTACAGCATTGTGTGCTAACAGAATTTTCTTGTGGCCGAAGTCCCAACATTCATTCCTTCTATCCGTTGAAGGTGGTAAGGATTCATGTACAAGATTCCAAACAGTTATACAACTAACTCCTTTCCTTAATGCAATTATTCTTGTACGAGTATTATTTGATAGATTTTCCCTCACCTTACGTACATCTCATTTCTCAAGCTCCCTCTCTTGGTGTCCCAGCATCTGAAATCCTCCTCTCTAATGATAATACCTCTAGTATGGGTTTGTGGATTCGTGGGAATGTTCTTGCACAAGACATTTGTCTGTCGGGTAAAATTTGCGTGCTTCTAATACATTTCATCTGCAAGATCATGTATGTGGTGGATATATGGCATTTCACCCATCGAATACATTTTCTTGTGATTTTCTCAATTAGCAAACACAAAAGACAACCAAACAAAGAAAAACAAATATAATGCCCCACTTTAAAGATGTAAGTTATTACAAAATTAAAGCATTTTGATTGGCTGATATTCTGAATAAATACACTGAAATTCTGAAACCTCAATTCTGAAACCAAGGATTTCCAGGAGCATATTTATGTGGTCCTTTTATGCTTTGTTGTTACGAATATTACCCTAAAATGTATGACACCCATTTGCAACAATCTATATATACACATACATTTTTAAAGTATCGGTTCGCAATCGGCCGATCAGCGGCGCGACCCCCAAGCAATCGCCGCCATTTCCTTCTGTAAACTTACGGTGCTCCAAAGCTTAACCTTGAGAAGTCGGTACTCTACTTCTCACAGTGGATTCTGAGAGTGTTGATACATTACTCATCTCCACTAGAGCTACTTGGCAGCTTATTTTCAGCAGCATATCGCCCTCGCTCACGCTGGGACGAATACTTTTAAAGACGTCTAGGTGAACAAAGAAAATCAAATGAAGTAGCAAAAACTTTAACGTTTACCTATACACGCTAGCTAGTGAAGACACCACCTCCTGGGACATCACGTCTCGGAGATCCTGGAAGATCCTGACGGAAGGTAATCCACAGAATTGTCGCCACTTGATGTAACCTGGTAGCCCATGGTCACGGCCCTGCTGTATAACCTGCGCTGCCAGGTCTAGACCTGCTCCACCTGTGAGAAATGAGCTTTAAATCAATTGTCTTTGTATACTCCAGGCTGATAACGAATAGAATAGAATTAATTATAAAATTAACAGAAACAGGTATTTACGATAGGTCCATAGCCTAATACGAGAAAGGTTAGGCACTGTATAACAAAATAGTTTTATTTATTCAAAGCATTAATCTTTTATCTCTATATATCAAATATCACAATAATAAAGAATTTTACGTCTTTTAAAATGTAGCTTGACCTTAGTCTGAGAAAAGTTCCAAGTGCTAGTAACTGGTTCTCTCGAAGAATTTCAAATATTTTATAGAAATAAACTATAATCCAATGGGACTAAATATTGCAAATATGGAGCAGAGTCAATCCAATTAAAAATAAAATTCTTCAATTCTTCAAAGGAGTATTGTTGAAAAAAAAGGGTCCTTTCTAAATGTTACGACGACAGTTTCCCCGAAGTTTAGTTAATAATGAAACATAATGTGCTGCCCTCACTGTAAATATATTCCATCTTTCTCTCCCCCTCCAAATAAAAGCAAATGTGAGGAATTTCCTGCATATTTTTAGCACAAAATGCCTTTGGATGGGCAGAACTACAATATTTTCTTATTTTGATTGTTCAATTGTTTTTAGGTGTAATCCCTCATTCATGTTTTGTTCATAGCTGCAATGCATTTAAATTTAGAAAAGACTTCTTCAAAACGACAATGCAATTTGAAATTGACATTCTGAGTGATTTTTGATCAGCCTTTCAAAGAAGATTTTCTCGTATACAAATCATGATATACGTTATGAAATATAGGTTTATGAAATTTCTGAGATACTTTCAGCTCAAATCACATTATACTTGGCTTTAACATTTTCTGGATTTATAAGCTGTCTTCCAACACTTTAAATTTCCTTTCTTTGCATCTTCAGTTCCATAATGGAAACATTTATGCTAGCATACGAACAATCTGTCAATGTATCCATATAAACTCGGCAAAACATTTTATCAGCAAACAACATAGCATTTCCAGGTAGCCGCTTTCACTTGATTAAAACAAAGGGCTATTCAACTATACAGGATGATTCAAAATGCAAAATACAAACAACGCTTATACGTTCTGCAGGATGGGAAACGGACTATTTTACAAGAAATGACACCCATTTTCGGAAATGCATATTTTCGTCTCTGCGAGGCGTCAAAATATGACAACGCTTTGTATATTGAAATGAGCGTGTGTTCTATATTTTGTCAAGAAACCTGCACTCACCCATCATACATTTAATTACAAAAGGGATTCAAATTGTCGATCTCTAATGTGATTACATTGGTGATGCAAACACAAGCCATATGGATCCTTGCTATGTTACAGAAGTCTCGAGACGGCATCGTGAACTTGCACAACAAGCATGTGTGGGCGGAAGAAAATCTGAAAACTCAAGTGGATCATAGAAATATATTCAATGTTAACATATGGGCTGGAGGAGTAGCAGGGCCTTATTACACGGATACATGCAGCTTGTGAAATACTTGGTACACAACCACAAATATCTGACCATGTGCGCCAATCTCTGCACCAAGATATATGCTCTATAATGAGATTGGAGGTCAACAATTTCAGCTTCTTTACAAAATGTGGAACGTACATCCATCATCACATCCGAAGCTTTGTCATACTTTGAGCCCTATAGAGCCCAAACCATGCATTTCCGGACACGAATTTCCTGTTGAAAAACTTATTGGTTTGCCGTTCCACACAAAATACTAAAAATATACTAAGAACTTTCGGTATAATTTGAATTATCTTGTATATGAACATTTCTAAGAATTCGTGTCCCCTAAGCGGATAAAACGACGCAGTTTCCTACCAGACTGCTGTGCCGGTTTTAATGTAGCGTGCTTCGAATTTATATCCACCCTAAGTTATTCATTTGAATTTTAGGCTGATTATTAAAGGCAATTCAAAGAAATCGTAACAGGTTTGCTAATGTAATGTTGCCAATTAGATGCCATTTTATTTTCATTTTGTTTTTACGATAGCAAATGAGTTTTAAATCTCCCACCACACATAGTTGAAAATTGGTAGCTATTACAGTTGCTTCCTTTGAGAATGGGGGAAGAAGAAAGCTCCATTCATTCATTGTTTTGTCAATAAACTGGGAAAAGAACCTGATTTAATTATCATCTATAGAAGGAATTCGAATTTTAAAGAAATATAGTGCTGTGATGTTGGTAGCAGGTTGTTGAGCAGATGTGCTCACTTGTTCTCTGTAATAGCTCTCAAATTGCGAGAATTGCAGGCAAGGTAGTAGGAGATAAGTTGAATTAGTTGTTGGTGAGGCAAGACTAACAAATTCTTGTAGAAAATAACAAAAACAAAAGCTTTTACATACGTTGTATTAATATAAGACCATTCCGGCTTCTGGCTCTTATCCATTGTTACTTCATCTTCCTATAGGGCATGAAGTTTTCTCTCCAACTACGAGAGACATATTCATTTGAGAAAGGAGGTTTTTTCCTCTGCAGTTTCTAAGCGAATATACTACCACCAACACAGGCATAAATGACTGAGTGCCATGTTCAGTTACCCTTGGGCCACTGTGTAGAAACCCTAAATCGTAATCTTATGTTCTTATTCATGTTGTAACTGCTGTTAATGCTTATTGCAATACCCAGTAAAAAGTATTACTTCAACGGAAACATGATTTTGAGCTTTTAAACTTCCTCTGGAAACAGAAGATATCTAGTGTAACGAGCTTGAAAAGTAATTGAAGTCTTTAAGCTTCAAGAATGTGCACATCTGGATGAATCTGGAAAGTGGCAAGAGTGCAGAAAAAGATATACAAAATTTTATCCGTGAATTTCCTAATAGAAATTCATTCAATATCAATATAATTATATCTGAGGAATACTACGTGACTGAAATACCAATGAGAAAAAGTCATTTTAGTATTGAAGCCGGAAATAAGGCTGCCTTTATTAATTTAATTAAAAGGCTGCAGAGTGATATTTATAAAGGCATTATATTTGAGAAGGATAATTGTTATGTATATATATATAAGAAAATCATTTTGAGATAAGTATAACAGGAATAGAAATAATTTGTAACTTGTAACATACAAAAGAGTTTTGTATACATTTTGTGTAAAACATGTTAGAAAGAGAATGTATACCTGACTCCACTCACTGGCCGCTCCTTAGACAAGGCTGAAGAAAGGGCAAACTATCTTTTGTTAGGTCACGAACCTTCTACCCAGGAAATACTTAGGAGTTGACAATAAGAGAAACATGTGGCCGTAACGGGATAGTATTTAACAAAGTCAGACTTAAAAATATTTTAAGAGAAAATGAAAATGTCAGAACGGAGACGAAAATGTTTTATTACAGGAAAGCCGAAAACACACGTGCTTAATCTCTAGGAACATTTAGGAATCTACAAACTCAGGAAGGCAAAAGATTTTCAATAGAAATCAGAATGTAAGGAAAGGGCCGAAATTTATGACAGCTTGTTCTGGGAAAATTCAAGTTCGTGGGAAGACGTTAGATCAGGGGGGAAAGAATAATTCTAGCCAATGGTCTTCGGATAAAAGTTAACGAATCAGGAGAACTTAGATATAAATAAATAATTTTAGGATAACCAATAATGAAAGTACAACACGAAAATAGATAAAATACGAGGGAATTTAATTTAGCGAAAGGCGTGGCAATGTAGTAGAAAAACTAGAGTACAGAAGTCAGAGGGAATTCACGCATTCGGTAGAGGCATTCAGAGGGACACTCGCAGAAGATAGACACTCACACATTCATAGATTCACATTCGGACATTCAGTAGAGATACATTCACAGATTTACACCCACACATTCATAGATTCAGAGGGACATTCAGACATCCAGATATTCACTCAGGAAGCCAGTCTAAGTGAGTAGCGAAGTCAGCGGCGAACGGTTAAGAAATACTTTACATGGGAATAAAATATTTTAAACAAGTCAACCTTGTGTATTTTTGGGCAACACATTTCTCGTTCCCGTGGATCTATACTGATCCCGAAACACTCCAGTGGACCCTGAGATCAACCTGCGGTCCAACATCCAACATACGCCTACGCCCCGCACCCTTCAATTACTGCTCCAGTATGAAACAGAAGGCACTGATAATAAATTGGTTCAGAACTGTAAATTACTGCACATTCTCATGATATATAAACTTTTGTTTGACGTGTATAATATATTAAGAACATTTAGAACAGTAAAATATCAAGAAAAATAAAACATCAGAAAAATAAACGTTCTTGTATTTTATTTAAACAGGACTCATCAAAAGATATTCATCCCCTAACATAAAGAAAATTCATGAAAAGTTAGCAGGAATAATAAAGTGAGATTAAAATAGTAAACAAAGACATACTTTTCTTGCTGTCTTGGAACATGTGATTTGTCATGACCTCGTTGATGAATTCATCTTCTCGCTGAGCAGGTCCGTGCAGTAGACCCCGTATGATCTTGTCCAAACCTCCTCCATCATAGAGCTGTGCCGGAGCGTAGAAACTGGACAGAAAGCTCTTCTCACCTACTTTGCGGCCTGCCTGTAAAGAACGTCACACTGCATGATGCCTCAGAAAGTCCAAATAATACAGAATTATTCCCTGACACTTTAAAATATTTATACTTTGTTTAACCAAAGTGTAGTAAGTTTTAAGTTATCTAATGAAAGAAAATCTCTCCAAATTCTTTTATTATACAGTGTATTCATTCCACTACGCAACGCAATTGGAGTTTGCATACGCTGGTTGCAAAATCGGTTGACCTTCAGTGGACTCACGATTCCTAGTAAGGCTGACTTAGGCAATTGAGTTTGCTCAGTTGTGTTTACCAGGCAGTTATATAAGTTGCATTTCTGTAGAAAGTAGGTGTTAGCTTTTTTACTGTGTATTTGTGTATCGTGGGGTCTGTCTAAAGTAAGATATACGATAGACAAATAATATTTATGACTGAATGTGGAAAAGAGGTCGTACAAGTACCGTAAGAGAGAATTCTGTGCCCTATTTCCATGAGTAATATCTCCAGCAGAAAGTTTAATTTTTAAATTAGAGAACGAACTTCAAACCCAAGGCGTCTTTATTGATTAAGAAGCTGAGACTATAAAACGGGGCTTTAACAGAAGAAAAACTTCATGAAATAAGTTATAGATTATAAATTTCTACTCGAAAGTTTTTATATCGATCAGCCCAGCATGTTGTTGTATCTGTCTACAGTGCGTATAAAGCCGCTCAGCTGTTGCATCTTCATTCATATAAAATTACTGCTGTACCTGAAATAAAACCCATAGGGACACTGAAACAAAATATTCAAGAGGTAGAGTACAATATTCGACGAGTGTCTGAAAATCTTTTCAAAAGTATTCAGACATGTCTCACAGCGGTTGGCAGGCACTTCGAGCATTTACAATGAGGGGGAATACAGTATTAATAAATAAAAGAAACAATAAAGCGTACTATGAGTTCTAAAAGCGCGATACGATTAGATAGCAATGCCATTATGCAATAACATCCTGTCAGAAAAATTAATTTCCGATTTTGAGTGGAATGATTACTTGTATGTGCACTTTGTTTGACGCAGAAAATATCTTGAAGATCATTTTAGACCGTAAGAGGTGAAAATCACGGTTGATGATTGTAATTGTATTGGTAAGTGAGCAGGAGTTGCAGGAAAGATAGCATTATCCTTAAAGAAAATAGAAAGTAGATGATAGATCTGGTTATATTGGGGGACAAGGTCGAGTGGTAAGCAATGGTTACAGTTCAAATGTTTACCATGTCCTATTTGGAAGCCATATACATTTTATTTCATTATTAGACTGCGCACTTTCAAATGCTCCTCGTGTTTTGTTCCAACTCAATGAAGAATCAGTAAATAATTAATTATTATACTCACATTGTCAAAGAGAATCAGGTTCTTTGGTATAAGGGAGGCGACGAACCAAAGAGCAGCTGCAGCCACGCTGTTGGCGATGCCCGCATTCAGGTTAATGTCGTAGCCCGTGAAATGTCCCGAAGCTTGAGGTGTGAGACCATATCGATCCATTGTGTCCTGAGGGAAACACAAACTCAAGATAAGAGTACATAAACACGCTATTAGAATTTGCATGCAGTAAACAATTAACATATCCACCATTGTAACGAACGTTATGTAAATATGAATTATACAAGGTCACAGATATGACAGGTTTAACGCTGGCTGCAGTTCATAAAAGAGGTTTTTGCTGCCTTTTAACGACATATGACGCGGCGAGGAATGCAGTTTTCTGTGGCCTTGAGAGACACGAAGTACATACCTGTCCCAATATGACGGGCAGATATTCGGTGTAGGTGATGTGCTGCAACTCTGCGGCGACGATACGGCGAGTTTCTTGAAACAGCGTCTCATCACCCCAGTGAGGGTTTAGGCGGGCAAGCTCGGTGGCTAGTCGATTGTGTTCCCTCAGGAACAGCGTGTGCAAAGTACCCAGACCCACGTGTTCATTAGCACGCATATCTCCCGCCTTGAAACAGCGCCTGTTGGGAGAAACGGAGTTTGCATAACATCAAGGAGGAAGCATCTATATCCTTAAAGTCAAGTGCCAGAGAATTCACTTACTATTGATATGCAAATCTCCGAGAAAAATAGAAAACACACAGAGAAAGAGAGAAACAGAGGAGATAAGGGAAGTAAAATAACATAACGAAGGATTGTTGCATGCATAGTATTTCGCTAAAAATTAGCTTACATTTCTGCAGAGAATAACAAGACGAGCAGGGAAATACACAGATAGGTGCAAGGACATTATTTAATTAACAAACTTAACATTCTCCCTTAACTTCCAATTCACACCTCTTAATGCATGCAGATCCCGGATTCAAATATTTTAGGGCCTACTCTTGGATTTTATCTCATTTTATTACTTTGATTTTGTTGCAAGGTCGAAAGTGCCAGGGAGGTGGGCAGTGGAAAGATTTATTTGCCAGCTTCTGGTATGGAAGCGGTCCTTTTGAGGAGCTCGAACGCCTTGGTGGGAAGGGATACCGCGGGCATCGGGTTGTACTGTTGGAATCAATGCTGGGGGTCGCTCTTTAGCCAAAGTCTTACCATCTCTGGATCCTATTCTCTCAGTGATCTCCTTACCTCATCCTATCCTTTCGGAGGTACCTACACACAAACAGACAGCCATTGAGCACGGCTGAACTACCGACGTGTCCTCTTTCGTCCCTACCAACCCAATCCTCTTAACCCATCTTCCCGGTACTTGCCAGCAGGAACTTCGAATCCTTCGGTGCTCTAGTGCTGATTTCTTGGGTTTAATATGAATGATTATGGCGAAACCCTCAATTCTATTATCTTCCTAATTTCTAAACACAAAGTACATTACACAGGTAAACGAGACAAAGATGAAGCCAAATAAGGGACGCTATAATCGCAGCGTTTGTCCCATAGAGAGTAGGACTATATACACATGCTCACTTTCTAGTCTTGCAAGCATCGATGGCCACTAAATAACTTTTGAGACAAAAGAACCTAAGCATTACTTGGCTAGAAATGTTGTGTAGCGGAAATTATTACACATTCTTGAATATTATTGGCATTTTAGAAAGAAGCTTTTCCAACTGATCAAGCCGGTAAGATCTAAAGTTTGTGAGGTCGAGGGGTGTTCTAAAAGTTCTGTGCCTGAGGCAGAGATGTCGTGAACATAGCCAAATTACTATAATAGTTGTTAAATATAACCCTTTGATGGCACGTTGTAAAGTTTCAGAAGCGTAAGTGTAGTCAATTGTTTGTAATATAACCTTTTCTAAAAAATGGATAAAAATTGAAATACGAGCTATGATGAATGCTTCGTTTTGAAGGGTTTAATTCCAACAGAAATGCAAAGGAGTTAGTTCTCACTTTAAAGGATTTCCCCCTCTCGTTTTCGACTGTTAAAAAGTAGGCTGCAGAATTAAGTGCGGTCGTACCGACAAGATTGTGACAAAAAGTCACGATGCTGTACTCAACAATGATCCCCGATTGAAGGTACGCGAGTCGGATGACATTGCAAAGACCTCGATAGACTAGGTCCACTACATTTTACAAAAATTTGTGGGTATGAGAAAGTTTTCCGCTCGATGAGTGTCGCGTTTGTCAACAATAAGTTAAAAACGCAATTTAATGAATTTTACAAGTGTTTAGACTTGTTTAAACGCAGTTACAGTGAGTTTCTTCGACGTTTCATAACAGTAAATGAAACACGCATTTATCACTACACGCCAGAGATGGAGGAGCTTCCAAATAGTGGGTTGCAACAGGTGAAAGTGCACCAAAGAAAGCCAAAACGAAAAAGTGTGCAGGAAAATTCATGGCTACAGTTTTCGGTATTCTCATGGTGTGGTACTCGTAGACTACCACCAACTATCACCGGAGAGTATTTCGCTTCACTACTGGACAACTGAAAGATGCTATTCAGGCTAAACATCCACACCTTGAGAGAAAGAAAGTTCTCTTTCATTACAATAACGCGCCTTCACACGCGTCTGTGATTGTTACTGCAAAACTGCTTTCACATCTTCCTATATTCGCAGAATTAGCTCCCAGCTATAATTTTTTGTTGTTCCAAAACCTGAAGAAATGTCTGGATGGATGAAAATTCACACCAAATGAAGTTGAAGCTGAGAGAGTCGCTTATTTTTTACAGTTGGACAAATTTTATTTTACTAAGGGTATTAAAATGTTGTAAAGTCGTTGGACTAATTGTATTGATTCACCAAGTGACTATGTTGAAAAAAAATCTTATATCTTGTGTTTTCTTGGTCAGACCGACAAATTTTAGAGCGCTCCTAGTACTTCCCATAGAAAGCTATCGAGATCCAAAGAGAGCATTTTCAAGCTATGATTTTGTGTGATTTTTTTAAAGGGCTTAAATGACACAAAGTCACTTGAGCGTCTACATCAGGCTTTTGGGGATTTTTTCTGCTCATGCGCAATGCAGTCCGTTCATTTTACCAATTTACGAGGGGACGAGTTTCTTAGAGATGAAAAATAGAGCGACTGGATAACCATGACAGTGACCAAAGACAATATATTACGCGTGAAACAAATGATCGGAGAAGATGCAAGGTTTTCAGTTACAAAGACATAAAATTGTCTTTTAAGACAGCTCACCTAGTGTTTCTAGCATTCTTAATAAGCATCTAAGAGTGATAAAGGTTGTTGAAGATGGATAGTTCACAGTTTAACTGAAGACAGAAAATCTGCAGGATAGAATGTGGGCAATGGGGGTCTTGGCGCGTGTCTGCTATTATCTTGGATCTACCATTCTGATCTTAAAACCAAGCACAGGTCTTCCATTGCGATTTATGTGTAGGCATTCACCGCTCGCTAAGTTTGTGTGCGCTCCTGCTCCTAGGAACTTTGCCATCTTTCTTTGACCGCTAGGAAGCGTCATGCCTTTCCTACCCCTACACAAGGCAGCTAGCACTCATATTTGATATAAATAGCTAAGTTCTTGCTCCAGCCTATCATCTGGCTGAGGGGTACTTGTATTCCATTGTTCTAAGACGATATCCTCTAGCAAGACTTTTCCACAAAATTCTTCTTTAGTTTTGGTAAATGTCCAGCCTGAGACATTTTCAGTGATGAGAGCAGTGACCTGATTAACTAATTATATTATCTTCTTTACATTTATCTTTTCACTGTCTTGCAGTAAAGTTTTGATTGTAATAATATATAGGTGTTTATCCTGGTTTACTCTTGTTGTGCTCCATATTGCAGCTGTTTTCTTAACAAATTCTTCCCCCCCATGGGTTTGGTTATGGGGGAAGATTTGAAGATAATGTTGTATGTTAAATACTCGTTTTCAATGCAGTGATTATTTTGAGTTGCGTATATCAGATGTAAAGCACGTAAAATGAAAATAATGTTTTATTCATTTGCAATTTACATTCATAAAATAATATTTTAGTGCATATTTTGGAATAATGAAGTTTTTATTCATACGCAATGGTTTTCAGTTTGAAGATTAGAATATTTCATGAAATTGTTATATATTTTGTGGTTTTAAACTTCTATTTAATATTAAATGTTGTATTTAATACTGGAAGAATTTTCGTGGTTCATTTGAGGCACAATGATGATGAATAAAGATGTGTAATTTAATTATATTTATATAGTTTTTAATTTCATTTTCCAAATATTGAAAAGAATAGTTGAACGCAGATTCTTTGGTACTAAACGTTGATTATAGAACGTTGATTGAAGAACGGCTAATGCATTACAGATTTTTATATATCATGTTAACAAGGCTTCGCCAGGGTTTTAAAGCGGCGGTGCAATACATGGACAGCGAAGGAATCAAACGATAATAGCAGGTAGGAAAGTTATTTGAAATTTATATTTGAAATAATGTAATATTTAGATAATTTCCACATAGATTTCGTGTATGTACAAACGCAAAAATAAAAAAAATACATTTATGAACGAATGGAAAAATGGAAAAGTAAACCCACTTAAGAAAACAATAGAATAAAGAAAAGAAAAGAAAAAATGAAAGGATAAAAAAGGAAAGGAGAGAAATGGAGTACAAGTAAATGTGGATAATGACTCTTAAAGCAGATCAGCCTAAATGCGGAATTATTGTATCATCGTGTGCCCTACTCATTGTATCATCAACCCTACTGCACCACAAGCTCCATCTGCCAACTATCCGCAGTGCACTAGACATCTCTTGTGAATTCATATCACTTTGGAAATTGAATAGGAAATGGCTCAGCTCTGTGGAAGAGAATGTCTTTGATCCATCACGGATACTCTTGGGATCACAGGATCATAGTCCTCAAGGCGTGGGAGAAAGTAAGAATTAAAAGCAAGCTCAGAATCTCAAGGAGCCACTAAAAACGACAGATTTCACGGTTTTCGCCGGAAGGAGATAGAAAAGTGGATAGTATTAATGGGATGAAATCTAGAAGACGAAATAAACTTAGATATCGTAACGATCACAGAAAGCTTAATAATGGAGGAAGAAAGAAAATAAAACAATTAAATATATCTACTGCAATAGAACTTGAAAGAGGAAGTTAAAATAGAAAAAGAAGTGCGGAACAGAAGAAAGGTTTTCATTTAAAGCGTCTTTGTTACTCACTTTGTACCGTTTAATCGACAATTATCGTTGTTATCGTCCGGAGGCAACAGCGGGCGCCCAGCGAAACCTGTCTGCGTCTTAAGACGTCCACCAATGAAAGTCCGAAGAGCGTTACCTTCTTCACGGGAGCTGCCATACACAACCGATGCATCCAAAAACGAAGTCACCTGGTTCAACTGTTCACGCGGACCTGTATCACCAGAGAAAACGCATCGTCAGTGTTTCTGCATTATTTCTTAAAAGACTCCGTCAAATGTACAAATTATTATACTCCCACCTAGGGTACACCCGATTCTCGGAGCAGTACCCGATCTTGCATATTCCTGACACTTCTCCCCAGATCTACCGTACACAGGATCATCATCCGGAAGCCTGATCGGGAAACATTCTGGGTGAAAATCACTGAAGTTCACGCTGCAGCATTTCAAGCGTTTTCCTTCGAAACCTATAAAAAGACAAATTTGCAGTTCAGTTCTATGATACCAAATAAACACCTTAATATTGCATGAAACAAGCGTACTTGAAATGTATAAAAATGGAATGTAGTGAATAAAGTTGACATTAGGAGCAGTTACATGTAAGAAATGAAAACATTCATCAAGCATATGTTTTGATTAAAATTGAGGGAAAAAAAAAAGATAACTCAATGTAAGTAAGTATTTTATTACCCATTACATATTTCTTCAATGTTCATCCTTCATCTTGAAATATTACCTCTTATAACGCAAAGAGAGCCAATAAAATATATTTTGAAAATCAATAACTTTGATCTAATAATATAATGATGTTACTTAATTTAAGGAGGACTCCAAAGGTTGGAACAGGAGGTAAAGAACAAATGGAACATATGTTCCATTTAATTTACTTTATGAGTTATATGACTTTTTATGCTTTATAAATGCTGTTTGCTTTCAGAGGTAGTGTTCAAAATGACTGGCTTGAGCTGAACATAAAGCCCCATTCACAATGAAAATTAAACGCAACGTAAACTTAAACGTAAAAGCCAGATGCTATGTATTGCAATGGAACCATTTACAATGAATCACGTAAACATAAAAATAAACTTGCAATTAGACGTAAACTTAGAAGCTTGCAAGGTCCAAGGTTTTGCGTTTACGTCTAACTTAAACCTAAGAAATCAGCCAATCAGAATACAGCTGCTCTGTTTGTAGAGCTCTATAGTAGAATTTACCGTTACACGGAGCACGGAAAACACATGCAATTCTTGCTACTTGCTGCTGCAAGTCGCGAGCGACGGTGGAAAGAGCCGAAGGTTGTAACCCATAGATATAGCTAGATAATAAGACGTTCAAGCGATTTTTGGATTTGTTTATTCAAGGATGCTCTTTAACATCTCAGGTCATCATCGTCCCATTCTGTTTAGGACGTGAAACGGCCAACAAAGTTTGCTCAGAGGCCTCTTCTTTCAGGTTTGAGGTTCTTTATCGTGCCGTGGATGTACGACACGGGACCCACGGCTTTACTTCTCTTCCGAAGGAGGCCATACTTAGGATTTTTACGCCGGAAAAAATCCATCGATCCTGGTTCAAGCGAATAGTACCACGTACAGAATGCGCTATAAATTGATGTTTATGATTTTTTTTCAGCTGCAATCAAAGAAGATTTACCAGCATTATAGAGATTTACCCGTCCCTATCAATTTATATTTACGAAAAACCATGTGTCCACCTGTTTATAAAATTTACCCGAGGTTAGCGTTAGTATATATATGAATTCCAATTAGGGCAGATTTGCCACCGTTACAGTATTTTACCCGCCTAACAATTCTCTTATCAATTTATATTTAAAAGTCACAGAGGCTACACTATGTTTAACAAAAAATAATACACGCTACATTTACACTACTAGTAGTTCGGCTCTCTCCACTGTCACTCGGGACTTGCAGCAGCTAGCGGTAAGAGTTGCACTTGATTTCCATGCTCCGTGTACGGGCAAGTTATGATAGAGAGAACTGAAGACCAGTGACTCGGTAGACAGAATGGCGTCAATGGACAAAAGATTAATTGCATTATGAGAAAGCTATCCTTGCTCATATTACTGCAAGCAAATTAATTACTGCACTTTGCATATGCCTAAACGCTACCGCCGCTAATGGCTCAGAAACAGTCATTTTCAATCAGCTGTTAGTTGCTCTTTGCCTGTTATTATTTTTAATTGGCTAACACGTACACTTGCGTCTTTCGTTGTGAATGCCTACATACTACAAGTTAACGTGTTACGTCTTATTTTATTATGTTTAATTTTCATTGTGAACGGGGCCTAATACATTTAACGCGCTGGCAAAGTGTTCCTATTTTATCAATAGGCCGTAATACACGCTGGCATCAAATGTTCTCATAAGAAAAATTCAATAGACTGATATTAGGAGGTTTATTCTCCACGATCTATTCATTTGGTTTGGAATCCGTGATACAAAATTGTTCTGGCATCAACGTAAAAGTATCATGCATGCACGCATACAGCGAATAACATTAAGTGGAACCTGGACCCCGTTTTCACGAAATAAGTAGTCTACTAGTTTAATAGTTTATTAGTTACTAGCCGTAATTTCACAATTTCTAATAAAACACGTTTCACCAACATTTTTGTACAATGGTAGATTCCTAACATTTTGTCATTAGTCGCTTGTCAAAATTACTAGTGTAGCGATCGCATCCTAGCTTTGAGAAGGCCATTTCTAGTAATCTGTGGCTATTTCGTAGATATTTATTACTCCATGGACTGTTTGTTGATGCGATTTTGTTTACAGGACTGTTTGTTGATGCGATTTTATTTACAGGACTGTTTGTTGATGCGATTTTATTTACAAGACTGTTTGTTGATGCGATATTGTTTATACGGGATGTATTTTAATCTCTAGAATTCAAAACAAAGTAATAGTGCTGCATTTAATTAAGAGCGTAATGAAGTACTATTTGGGCAATTCTCTCACAAAATTAAAGCCGAAATGTGGAAAATGATAACGCAAACTGTAAATGCGTTGGGGTAAATTAGATCGCAGAAAGATTACTTACGCATATGTGAGGGACACATTTTGGCCAAACATCAAGAAAGCTACAATGGTAAGTGCTTTTATCTTATATTCATATTCGCCATTCATATTATTATCTACAAATAATGATATAAGTAGATCATTTCTATGATATTTTTTCAAGTGAAAATAGATAATTCAAGAAATGTAGAAATGGATGTTGGTTTTGAGACCATTTATTATTATGAAATGCATCGAGTTTAATTGGTAGAGTCAATACCTAACCTAAAATATGACGTAAATTCACCATTTGACATTCACGAGTAGAATTCCGTTAGTTAACAATACGCAATACTACAAGAACAAATGTTTCATGAAAAGGAACACTGATAAAACAAAATTGTACGCTGACGATATCAGTCTGCCACACTAATAACTAGTAGATTACGCTCATAGCTTCTAGAAACATACATTTGTAAAATAAATAAGTAATACTAGAATGAAGATTGGTTTTAATAGGCCACGAACTTCATGAAACAGGGTATTGGTGTAAATGCTAGGTCAAAAACCCACAGTATGATTCTCTTGTCAATCATCCAAGCCCAGTCTGTATATTACATCATTCCTGCTATATTGTTGTTGGCGTCTTTCTTCCAAAATGTCATAAGGATTTTGAACCGCTCATTGATGAATGTTGGGAAAGTCATTTCTGAAAAAAGCAACCTCGTCAGTGAACAATAAGACAAACAGAAAATGCTGCAGCTCAGCACATATACGCAGTAACTTTTTTTCTTGAAAGAAGAAAATCACCGTTACTAAGTCACTGCACTCTTTGAACGTCGTAGCTTGATAAGCCAGTTATCTCCCAGGATTCTGTATATCTTCACGTAATCTTATTACCAACACGGGTTGTCGAGATCTTTAAGGCATATAGTCTTATGATCGGGAAGTGTGGGGTTGGATTTTCGCCAGAACTGTTTTCCCTGGTTGAGGTTTTTTTCCCAAGTTTTCTTCTCTCCTCACCAATGGCTAATGCCGGAGAGGCATCTTTAACATACACTAAGAATGCTTCCTTTCCAAGGAAAATTCCTTTTTCAACTTATTAATTCACCAACGTACACTGCCTGTGATACCTCGGGAGTGATGATGATGATGATGGTGATGATGATGGTGATGATGATGATTATGGTTTAAGGGCGCAAAGCTCGGTAATGAAAACGGGCATTAAACAGGGAGGGGGGTACAGTTGACATTCATGGTTGCTTCTATGCTTCGGGTGCTTTCTTGTAAACAGTTATGTTGTATGTCAAAGTCGGAAAATCTTCTTTTAAAAGAACCAGTTTCTACAAGACAAGCTTGTATTTTCTGGTTACGTAAACGTCACATAATTACCTTGTTTCATACCCATTTAAGTCGGCAAGTGCATATAAAGATGCATACCTGCCATTATCACGAAAGGTTGCCTAAAGATTGGTGTTGAAATGATTAGTCTAACAGAACAATAACAATAAAAAATACAGTCACCAAAGCCTGCAAGAATAACTTTTACAAATGCTATAACATATTGTCAAACCAGATTAGCCTTAAATATGTTCATGGTAGGTAAACTAGCATACAATTTATTTAAATGGAAAAGCAAATTAAATATACCCATGTTAATATGCTTTCTTTCAAGGGTTATGTTTCTCTATCCAATCTCCAAAGGATATAATAGCATTTAGTATATATAGTAAGGTTAAATGAGTTAAGCCGTCAGAGTGCGCCTGCATACTGAGAATAACCAGTCGTCAAGGCCGTATGATGCATGTTCAGGTTGTCGCTTGTAGTTTGTTTGAGGAAGGTTTTGTCAGCTAGTGGTTGTGCGTTCGTATGTTACTCTATGTTTGTAAATTGTATGCTAATTGTTCCTAATTAATTATGTGATAAAGGATTCTTGCAGAGAAGTGGTAAGGCAATTCGTAAGAAATATCCTGGCAAACGTGATCCAGGTGGAGAAACTATTTGTCAACTTGTTAAAAAGCTACGAGAAACAGGTTCTCTCAATAACAAGAAACGTTTTTTGAGCCGGCGTGTTCTTACGGAAGAAACATGTATATAATGCAGGAATTTCCTAAGCAGATGTCTGCAATGTATTGCCGCTGAGGGGCATCATTTTCAAAATCTCTTATAACACAGTTTAATGCTTATTATGAGTGTTAAATACAATATATTTTACGGTCTCAGTAAACTACAATTAATTACTAAAATAAAAACACTGTCTTTACGTGTAATGAATCTAGTGCCTTGTTCCGGTTGTGGCAACTGCACATCCTCTCAGGCAGCTCGTAACTCAGACAACCTCACTGTATATTAATTTTAATGTGCAGGTTTAAATTTATAACTTGAAAGATCTGTGCAGAGTGAATTTTATTCTAAAAACGATCATTGCGAATGGCAATAAGGTTCTTATAAAACTGCTAAGATTTAACACACGGAATCAGATGAAGGCGTTATTTCTTTTTAGCTTTTGCAGTTAAACATTGTTCTTTGTATCGCACACAAAAAGAAATCGTCATCAGCTTAAGTCTAGGTATGAGGAGTAAAGATATAAAGTCGTTTTTATTTTAAAAGAATATGTCTACAATATTTTCTTTCAGAAGCATCGTTTTAGAGAGTATGTGGAATTGCACCATCTGATTGAATTTATTGGGGACTGACGTTTTCATTCTGGGAAAAAAATAATAATAACCCAGCGAAGTTTATGGTTTAGAGCGACACATGCAATGCATTTAGACTGTGAAGCGACTTCATAAGGAAAGTGCTAAAGCCAAAAACACCAATTTTGATGTTTCACAAGACTGGTGTAACGAATATGTGCTTTATCTGTTTTCTGAACTCATGTGCTAATTTCTTGCATCTTATAAGCAAAACAGACGTCTATGCTAAAGATATGTTTGATGTTAAATATTAAAACATTCCCTCGAAATCGAAGTAAACTTCTTCTATTCTTCTATACGACAGCCTCATGGATTTAGTATTTAGCCTATCAGAATATTATTGTTTAGGCTAACTGCCTTTCGATGTATTCACTAACTACAAAATAGCTTTTGAGCCCGGCAATTTACTATAATGACAAATCAAAGATATTGTTAATGCATTAAATAAAGGTGTTCAAAACATTTATCGTATTTTTCCAAGCTATCTTTTTATTATCCACATATACTATGAACAAATTACTATTTTTCACTATAAACAATAAGTGGTCCACGTTTTACTGACTCTCTCTTTCTATTTGTTTCACTGCATATTGCAGCTTCAAAGTTAGAGCACACATAGACGCCCTAATTATACACTCAACTTAATGTGCGGGCAAATATCAGTCTGAGTTAACTTCACTTTATACTTTTAAGAGGGACACACCTGTCATCTGCGGCGTATGAGCTAAGTCGTGAGCGATGAACTCTCCCCACACCGCAGTAATCGCCATGAGGTGAGGGTGCGGTAGGTCTGCATCACGATGCACCGCGAGGGACACCGCACGCGGTGAGGGCAGGCTGCCTCCCCGAGGCAGACTCACTCCATCGCCATACTCCGCAGGAAGGAACCTCAGGTACCTGGTGTTGGCTCTGCCCCAGTGGGGACTTTGCACGTTATTGCAGTACCCGGAAAAGGCACGGTACTTGCGGGGTTGACAAGGAAAGTCCACCTCCAGGGGACAGTGGTCTCCCAGAGCGGTGTCTCGCACGTCCATCATGGGTAGACCGTAACTAACCTGGTCCTTGGATAGCTTGAACCTGCAACAGCACACTCGAGAAATGAAGAACCAAATTCTTTGAACACTGAGGGTAGTCGAATCGCTGAGATACTTGAGACCTGCAACAGCACACTCGAGAAATGAAGAACCAAATTCTTTGAACACTGAGGGTAGTCGAACCGCTGAGATACTTGAGACCTGCAACAGCACACTCGAGAAATGAAGAACCGAATTCTTTGAACTGCAGAGATACTTGAGATGTAACAATCTCACTACCCTTTCTTTTTATGTCTACCATTTTGGCTTCCTCAGGCCTTCCTAGGCCATCTATTATGAAAGCGGGTTAATAGAGGAGAATGGACTACTTTGTTTTCGTAAGTATGGCACATGCAGTTGTACAGCGACTGTCACAGAGAGAAATTAAAACAATCTCCTCAGGATGTGATATAATAATCCTTGTAAAAATATGGGGTGTAAAAATAAAGAAATTTGTGTCAAATTGACCATACAAAGCAAGTAAGCCGGATGGCTATACTGTAAGCTACAGTTCAACATTAGTTATACATGGCATCTGTGGTTTATAACAGTCTTCCGATTCAGTAATATTTCGCACATTATAGACCAGAAATACATCAGAATATGTAAACGGAAATATTAACGGAAACAGGAAAAACAAAAACGTGTTATTGGCCATCAAGAAGGAAACATCAGAGTATGCTTCAGGAACTATACACAAAGAGTAAAACATCGACTCACAATAAACAACAGCAAAAAGAATTCCGATCCGTGTTGATGGAAGGAAATTTCTCTACATGAACAACTAGCAGCCTCCAGGAGAGCGTAGGAAAAGAAATAAAAAAATGTGGTTAGCAGGTACTTGGAAAGCGGTTTGAAATCTGAACAAATCCCTGAAACGAAAGCTTAAATTTCAGACCTTGAAAACTTCCTTATACCAGTAAAGCTGCGAGACTAAAACCTGGGCTCTCGCAGAGAAGCAAAGAAATGCTATTCAAGTGTGGCGTAGAGAAAAGTTCTGGAGATTTCGTTGTTTTTCCGTATCAACTGGCATGATTTATCTAAAGGCTACTTTGAGCTTCATTCCTGTAATTCTTAATGGGACATCAGAAGCTTTCATTCATGCGATCTTCCCAAAGTAAGAAGTTTAGCAATTTTTACTGTACAGTTACAAGGGTAGCAGTACCTATCACTAAGAAAAATAGTGAAGTAATGAAAATGCATTAATTCTACTGAATAGTGAATATTAATTCGAATGTGTTGTTACTTACGCGTTGACGATGTACTTAGTTGCCTCTTCTGAGATTAGCGCGACGTGTGTCAGATTCCTGGCCGAAGACGTCGTGGCGTGGGATGTCCCCATGAACCACGCAGGCGTTCCTTGAGGTTGTTCCACTCCTGCAGATGCAGTAATACATTACACTATCTGGAGGACTTAAAGTTACTTTAATTTTTTAGAAAAATGTTTTTTTTTCCCCATTTCTATCTAATACATCTTTCAAGGTGTTCAGCTTTATGTGAGTGTCATAGTAGCAGCCCTGGGTTTCACTTAAGTGAGAAATTACACTCTTCCCTCTAACAGTCTAACTTTAGAGGTCCGGCGCAGTTCTTTGATCTCAGTCCTGGAAAGTACCTACGCACTTTCTGGTCAAGCGATATACTACTCTCTGACCACCTCCTTGAGCTAGTGGCTAGAGTTACTGACTGCTGGCCCGGAGATATCTGCCTGAACATTTCTGTTAGGAAGGTCTGGAACGGGGTTCACCCAATCTAGTGATGACAGGTAGCGCCTCAGGTCAAGAATGTCACATGGCAGGCGACCGCCGGGGTGCGGTGTGCTAATCATTTGCCCCCTGCAATACTACACTCTGTCCATGATGTCGCAAGAGGAGACAGAGGACGCAGCGGTCGTGCTGCAAGTATTGAACCTTCGACCCTCCGAATATTATACTATCCTTTGGTTCTTTAACCATTAA
Organism: Metallyticus violacea; assembly: GCA_030762175.1. Lineage (NCBI taxonomy): Eukaryota > Metazoa > Arthropoda > Insecta > Mantodea > Metallyticidae > Metallyticus > Metallyticus violacea. The sequence goes on from CM060845.1 coordinate 81,331,716, forward strand.
ACTATTTGCAGGGTTGAATATTTTCTAGATATTCATAGCATGAGACATAGCTATGTTCTTTTCGAAAAAATTAATAATGTAAAAAGAGTTAGCAAATGAACATTAAAAATGAAATAATATTTGTATCACTTTTGTATTAATTATCATCACTGAGAGCATTACTGTTAAAATATTAATTTCGCAAGCTATCAACCATGTGAGGTTTCTAGACACACAAATATTCCTTAAAGCCCTACTTAAGAATGTCATGAAAACTTCATAAAGTACACAAATTATGCTCCTTAAGAAACAAAAAAGCGCTCATTAGATTTATACACAGAAAGGAAGCATCATTACCTTACTCTTTATTTTTATCAATTTCTGAACATATGTACATAAATAACGATGTCTTGCGGGTAACTTGTCACAACATAGAGTGGGGGGCTCAGGTGATAACGCCTGAGACTTGATTTGAGAGGTCCCCGGTTCAAATCCCTTTATATTTACTTTACAGAGCCGGCCATCTAACCAGTTTTTTTTTTCTCCTGTGGTTCCCCTGGTCGCTTAGGCAAATGCTGGGATGGATTTTCCTTTCTATAAATTTTCCACTTTCCCATTGCATATTATTTCATTCCTTGGTTCCGTTACAGAATCTAAAATACCAAGGCAAAGTGACTGGTGCGGCGTGACAGTGGCTTGCGCTATGGATAGGTTTCTGCCCCGGCCTTTCTGAGCGGCTCCACCGCGTCGAGGTGTTCTATTTTGAAACACTTTAGGGACCCCATCTACCTCTGTGCCTCACCGCCCATGGATCCTGACCACCGGGTGCTCCTTATTTCATTCCTTTAAGCGTAGGCACAAACGGCCAGCCGCTGAGTAAGACTGAAATACCGAAGTATCCTCTTTCACCCCTAACAACCCAATCCATTGTCTGAGAGTCCTGTTCAACAAGCTCCAAGTTCATCTAAAATGCCGCTTTGGAGAGAAAGCCCCAACCATCAGGTGATTCCCTTGTTAAACTTATGTAATGGGGAAATTTTATTATATGTGGGGTGACTTACAATCTCTCCTAGTAAATATATAATAATATGATATTTAGCTATGTTTACGTTTGCTTCCTGCCTACATATTTGCAAATCCATAATTTCCTTTACTCAAAAACTAACAGAGAGATTACATTTTAAAGACTCTCATCAAAAAACACATCAACTTATGGATATTAAAAATAAATACATTTTGTAAAATTAGTTTTTTTTTTTTTTTTTTTTTGCAAAAGCAATGCAGTTGTAGCCGTCATGGCAACAAATAATTATCCAGAAGTTTTTTTTTAATTTGGTTTATTTACGGACGCTGTTTAACATCTCAGATCATTAGCGTCCCATTCAATACAGGGCGTGAAACGGCCGATAAATTTTGCTCAGAGGCCTCTTCTTTCAGTCTTGAGGTTCTTTTACGTACCCCAGATGTACGACATGGAGCCCACTACTTTACTTTCCTTCCTAAGGAAACCATACTTAGGGGTTTTACTGCCGAAAAAATCCATTGACCCTGACCGGAATTGAAACCGCGAGGGTCTACGGGGCAAGTAGTCCACCAGGACCGACATACAGAGGGTAAAAGCAATGAATAACTATATTAAATTTTTTCGGAAGTATAGTATAAACCAGGATTGCAAGAAACTGGCATACCCTGTAAAAATACATTTACTTTACAGATTTTGACTGCTTTGCTTTGGCGTGACTGTAGCGACATAGGAAAGCTGAAGGAGTGTTTTGTTTAGTGTTAAATATGGTAGTAACGATTTGCGTTTAAGACTAATGCCAGTCTTGTTACACTGAAATACAGTTGGTAGTGAATGATCTCTTCCCCTTTCCCCCTACAAGCTTCCTGGTGCAATCTTTCAGAGTAAAGAATCTAAAGACAAAATAAAACTCGAATCCCTTGTTACTTAAAAGCAATAAAAGATAATGAAATAGAAAAAAAAAAAAAAAAAAAAAAGAAACTTGGGATCTATCAGCAACTATAATTGTTTCAGATGATTATTAATCAATAGGTGTCATGATATAGTCAAAGCCACAAAAGAAGTTAAATCCTGATTTAAATAAATGTGTATAATCAGGTAGCCATCGATTTAAATTTTGCACGAAGTGAGTCATATGAAACATTTATTTTAATTCAATCAACACAAATTTTCCAAAATTTGATTTATTGTTAATTTTATAACAATGTGTTCGGTTAGTTTTAATAGTAACTCATTTTTATTCATTTTTATTTGCATTCTGTCTTCCTGCATTTATTTATCGATTACAGTCTATTATTACGCATTTTATTAAAATTAAGGTATATTATTTTATTGAAAATTTTCATTTATTTTCTTCTTACTGTAGTTCAGGAATAAGAAATGTTATATTGTTAGTATGTCATTTGAAGTTACACTTTCATTAAATAAATAAATAAATAACATCACGCAGGTTCATATTAAATGCATACATCAGTGCACTGTGTTACTTCTAGCCTACACTTAAACCCTGAGAGAATTATTTTATTACCTTTCCTGAAGATAGATGGTTCGAGATTGTCGAAGCGGTCAGACATGGCGCTCTGCGCTTGGGCGATAAAGGCCATCATTTCCGCATGAGGTACGTGGGGCATTTTGACGCGTGGCATCGGGGGAAGGGGGTCGATCTCTACTGGGGGATGTAGATGTTGCGTGTGGCCTGCTTGGCAAGGGTTGCTGCTCCAGAGTCCTAGCATGGTCGATACCAGGAGATACATTCTTCTCCACCTGTCAAAAAAGAACGCAAAAGATGTTTACATAAACTTTACCTTAGCTAATATCAGTTCATAGGTTTAACATGTAAGTATTCCAGGTTTTTAAGTTAAAAACGCTATGTATCTTACAATGTCTTCAAATTATGTTTATATACATCTGGTTATACAAGTAGATAGTATTTCTTGGTATGATTGCAGATGGCAAACAGATGGGACTTGTGGTGCCGTATTCTTTCTCCACAAGCCTTCATTCTTTAAGGGCGATTGCAAATCTCTCCTTACTAAGTATTGTTATTCTTGTCTTTTTTTCTCCAGAATACTGATAGCATGCAATTTTATTAGGTAAATATTTCTAGAATGTTACAATCAATTCTCAAAACATAATGTTTATATTAATGGTTTCACTGTAATATACATATGTAACATTTAGTAAAAAGAAAAAAAAAATTAAACTTTAAAAGTTATATAGATTCTTCACCGGCACACTAGCACACTCTAGTGGAGTTTTCCGATAGATAGTTTGCTTATTAATATACATATGTAAAATTTAGTAAAAAAAACTTTAAAAATTATATACATTCTTCACTAGGACTTAGCACACTCTAGTGGAGTTTTCCGATAGATAGTTTTCATATTCTTTTATATACGAAGAGTAATGGACATTACTAATAAATTAATTAAAGTAAATCATAAACGATAATTATTTGATACATATTTCTAAGTATTCCATAGTGCAAGGTATTGGATCTTTAAATATATTTTCATATCCAGTGAAAGTAAGTTTAGAATTAATTACACCCTAAGTGAAAATTCTAAAATTATTATATTTTCGTAGCTGTACCGAAAATGACGTTGACAGTGATGGGGATGTAAACTTAAAGCGAATTCATTACATAAATGTAAGAATGAACTTTTGCAGAGCGAACACCCCAAATTTTTCGTGCGTTCACCTGAGACTTTCTCAAAACACAATTTCCCCCTAGGCTAAGGGAACACATAGTTCCGTTTAGTTGTGATGGTTAAACTGAAGAGCTTGTGTACACGGCAGTTAACCTTTACGAGAGTTGTTATGAAAGAAATCAACGGAAAGAGAATCGAGTCTGTAACTTCCTTTACAGCCTCTGGCCTTTACTATCTAGGTGTGCAGTAGAGTACAGAAATGGTGGAGTCACTGGCTCTCTCAAATTCACTAGCATGTTACTGGAAAACTGCCGCTTGAGAGAGTTTTCTTTCTTTCTTTCTTTCTTTCTTTCTTTCTTTCTTTCTTTCTTTCTTTCTTTCTTTCTTTCTTTCTTTCTTTCTTTCTTCAGTGCCAATATCTCTGTTCCATGTATCATCTGCATATATGTCTAAAATTATTTAGATATCTTTATTTATAAAGATATTTCAATTATAAAATTATCTTACTTTTGACAACAGAAGTAATGTCATTTAATGAATATATCGTATATGATGTTAATTGGGCAACAAGCTAGGATTACACTTGTTAATATTTAAATGTGACAAATTTCTGAAGTATTGGGTCAGTTTTTTAGACCATTCTCAAAAGTTAAATAATGTTTAGGACTATGAGCTGCCGGTCTTTAGACTACAGATCGCGAGTTCAAACCAGGCCAGGATCAATGGTTATTTTCGGACGTAAAAATTCTAAGTATGGCTTCCTTCGGAAGGGAAGTAAAGCCGTGTGTCCCGTGTCGGCACGATAAAGAACCTCAAACCTGAAAGAAGAGGCCTCTGAGCAAAATTTGTCGGTCGTTTCACGCCCTGAATTGAATGGGACGCTGGTGACCTAAGATGTTAAAGAGCGTCGGTAAATAAAACAAATTAACAAAACAAAATTTAGAATACAGTGCTTAATATTTCATATTATATTAAAAAAATGGAAGGAAATACTGGGTGAGCCATTCAAGTGTTGACTATTCGCTTGGCGTTTGCTCCCACAGTCGGTAGAGGTATGCTCTCTGGAAGATTAGCAAGCATGGCTTCGCCATTAATGAATCAATGCACGGCGGTCTTATTGAGAGGTTCATTAATAGCGAAGTGACTCAATACAGATTTCGTACTCCACATCGAATATTTATCTATAGTCATATGTACTGACAAAGTGGGCTAGTCAATTTTGAATACGATTTGGATAAAAACTACTTGGTATTAAAGTTCCAGATCATCAAATAATCTGTAATGCAGTTTATATATTTTGAAAACAGGGAGTATTCTAATGACTCTGGTAAGTAATTTTTGTTTACATAATTTTATCATCAAAATTGTCAAGAAAACAGTTCATTTTCGGTTTATTATCGACAATTACAATCAACGGCCGTGATAGTAATCAGTAATTGTAGAGACATTAATACTTGTACATAAAGAATAAAGTGTTATAAAATAGGGTCATTATAACTGAAAAACATTTAAGATGTTATACACCGTAAAAGATAAAAAACGATAAAAATATCGCACGCATAAAATTGGAATAATTTAAGTCATTTTGTTGATTTATTTCTAATGTTGATTCTGGAAATTACATGTAGATAAACGTTAAAGAGTTGTTTTCTTCTAAAAAGTTTAATTTGTATAATCGGTGCTATTGAAGAACTATCCTAAAGTGGAGGGCAGTTCCTGGTCTAAGCGCTCAGGTTACGCACTCAATTGCTGTTTCCTGCATTTATTAAAACGTTGGCCACTGTTAACATAATCGCTGAAGCAATGTGCCTACACTATGCAGCATTATACGCCAGCACTGTACGTCTCCCCGGAAGGCGACTGGGGTAGTAGAATCCAGGCCACGAGCATACAGTTTCACCCAAACACCCACGGTAAAATGGGTGCATCTGGAAGGATGACGTCAGCTGCACTTATAGTCCTTCCTCTTACAAACTAGACTTGAGAGTGATCCAGGACACGAGGGGCAAGCTTGACCGGAATCTGGACGACTGATATTTCATTTCAAACAGTACTAAGGAAGACGAACCCGTTCTCTCAGAGCAGAAACATCTGGTGACGTCACTCTCTTTCTAATTATATCATGCTGCATAATCAAATATGAATGGAATAACAAGCAGGAAGGCATATCCCACTTGTGACTGACCATGGAGGTTGTTTCATTGGTTCTGCTTTGAAGTCCTGAACGCTTGTTTCTGACCAATCGTCCTTTACATTATCATCACACATAAAGCGGTTTTTAAAAGCGAATACGTACCGGTCAGTCAGTACAAAGAATAAACAAAAGATGAACGATTTGCATTTGTTACTTGTAAATAATTGGAAAGCGTTGATAATTTGTTCATGGACCTTTTGCAGAACAAATGCTTGTGTTGATTTAGAAATTGTATAAGATCTTTATTGACATATAAAATTTGCTCAGCGCTTCGGTGGTCTAAAAGTAGTGTTTGTGACTACTGCTAATCCGGAGGTCCGGTAAAGTCAAACTATCTGGGTAAGTTTTTTTTTTTTTTTTCCTCCGTAGTTTATACTTGTCGTGAGAATGTGAATGCCAAACGGCGCCAAAGACTCCGAGGTCATTTACACCATCATTAATCTATTTCATTTCCGATTACAGACCTACACCTATAGTACTCATGTTAACCTACAGGTCACGCGATAAGTTCAATGTAGTCAAAGCGACAATATATAATTTAAAAAAAAATGTTTTATTTTATGTTTAACATGTTCATTAATACAGACAAAACAAGAATAGACTAGTGGTAGTGAATGCCAGATAACTTTAAGGCGCCATGGATTCCGATCTAATTTGCGCCATCATTTCACTCATGACTACAAACTTACACTTACTGTTCATGTTCACAAACTACAGACGTCGCGAGAAGATCAATGCAGTCAAAACGATAATAAAACTTTTAAAAAATACGAACCCCTCCAAGAGTTTAACTAACTTCAGGATTTTTTTTTAATAATTACACCGTATAATTAAAATGGAATCATATTTAACTATTTAGGTAGGCCAGAAACGCTTAAGATTAACAATCAATGACAAACTTATCTATAACTTGGTACGTAATACGATATCCTTGCAGATTCAGAATGTCTGGTTCACAGACATTATTCATTTTCATCTCAAAAGAGTTTGAATCGACAATAATTTGGAAATTCCGCGGTTCTCAACTCCCAAATGAAGCTTGGGAACATCTACTTTAAAGCTCGAAATGTGCTCTAAGCGAAAAACATGTTATTAGCCCCTTTTGGTTTTTGAATGGAAGCAGATCACATCAACTGTTACCATGAAACATTTCCAACAAATTTTCAGAATGTTCATAAAAAAAATTAAATGACTTCGAATTCATAAATCGTCAGTGCAACAAATTCTACATACTGAAATCTCTGTAATGACACTGTTGAAAAAATCGTTTGAAGACAGGATAATTTGAAAAATTGCTATAATTTTTATGCAAAAAAAAAAAAAGAAGAAGAAGAAGGAAGAGCCATCTGTCAGTTTCATGGAATTGCAAGCCTACCGGATGTTTCCGAAATAAGTATACCTTTTCAGGATGATATGATGACTTTTAGACAATTTAGTATAGTACCCCGGAGTCCCTAACACGCCATTATCACCTACATAATTCCTTTTTTCCTGTTTGGCTACCGACAATCAACGCGAGCGTACGTTTGAAAGACTATCTATCACAGACGAAGTGCTTTTAATCAGGTGAACACGAGACTGCACATTCAGCGTTGAGACACCCGGGTCAGACGTTGTCTCCCATGTTGATTCATTTACTCTTTTCTTTCCTAGACAGCTATCATCAAAGGTTCTGTAATGTAGTATAACCTATTTATGATCTAATGCATATTATTTTGTACGATATTATGACCAAGAAAATATGTAATATAGTTATGAATTATGATTTGCTTCTTGGAGTGGAGTAGATGTTTTATTTTAATAGCCTGTCTTAAAACAGAGAAAAGTTAACATTTATCATTTTAATATCTGGCTAATAGAAGAGACTATTTCATAAAACAGGGTAAAGGATAATTACTATTTTGAATGCGCATCTGACCAGAGCTTACTGTCTCTTAAAACAGAGTAAGTTTAGGATGAAACAACATTCACTGTTTTGACAGTCTTTTCTGGTTAAATGGAAATGTCTCATTAAATATAGTGAAGATGATTTGCAATAATATTTTTTTATTCTTTATTACCTTATTAAGCCAGACGAAGCCATATTTGCTCTTATTTGTACACCGGGCTAGTTTACATATCAAAATAACTCTCTACAGAAGCATGAGTATATAAGATCCAGCGCCTGCACATCAAACAGGAAAGAAGATAGAGGGAGATAGCTAAGCACTAATCAGCTCATTTTACTTATCTCTTTGCTGGATTTTGGTTGACTCAGACACCCGGACAGCCTTGCATTCCCTGAGGATGTCTTAGCTCTGCCCCCGACCTACATCTACTTTCTCCATTCTTCTTCTTATAATAATAATAATAATAATAATAATAATAATAATAATAATAATAATAATAAGACGTATTAAATGTTGTAGCCCATCATGGAGTTGACTGTCTGCTGGAGGACACATCGAGCCTGGTTGTCCACTTGTGGTGACTACTACGACGTTATAGTAATTATAAAGTACAAAATTACAAAAGAGCACAATTATTTAGTGTGTTTTTAAGTGTATGATAAGGTTTGATATTTATTAAGTGCACTGTTTACTCTCAGTAGGTTAAGAGACTTTTTGTGAGTTGAATTTGAAAACGTACACCGAGCAGAGAAAACCATGCAGAAGGTACGACCTGTAGGCACTCAACTTTATCCCAATAAATTACTTACAAATCAGGAGAACTTTGTCCTGTGGATCGTCATTCGCACAGAATGGGACACATTAGAGGGAAATGTTGAGCATATGTCGACCCCCTGCTTTCTAGGAAGATAATAGCCCCTCATCAAGCATGTTCGTTGCACGCAGCGATAGTAATCATCGCTATAAGCTTTGTAAGTTGTTGAATTGGTTTATTTACAGACGCTGTTTAACATCTGAAGTCATCAATCTCCCAACTTCTTTTAGATTTAAGGTTCTTTAAATATACCACACGGAACGCACGGCTTAGCTTTAATTCCTAAGGAAGCCATGCTTAGGATTTTGAGTTCGTGAACCCACGATCTTGGGTTTATGAGGTAGGTATGAATACCACTAGACCACCAGGACCGACTCAACTCTGTAATATGCAATCACTGAGTCAATTGGCAGTTCAATATTGTGCGATTTTGCTACAGTTTCTAGAACGAAGACTTTCTTATCATTGACGAGGCGATTTGAAGAGAAAGTCTGCTCAACAATGCTAACAGCCATGTGTGAGCCCATGCAAATTCTAGCGTCATGTGATCAGCAATTACCAGCAGCAGTTTGATATCAATGTCTGCAGTGGCATGAATCTCAACATTCTTTTAGGAGTTATTTCCTTTCTCCATATTTAAAATGCGTTCCTCATTGCATCCTTTCTCCATGAGATATTTCCAGGTTAGACTGAAATATGTGCCCTTAATAATGAAACACGAATATGGTTCCAGCACGATGGTGCGTCTCTATTTCAATGAAATAGTCGAAACGTTCTTCAATGGTGGATTGGCCGTGGGGAGTATTTTCTTTATCCAGCGAGGTCACCCCGGAGCACTTCAGAAGATTTTCTATTTCCAACGTTCGATGGTACGGCGATTTGAGTTTTTATTGAAGTTGATGGAACACACTTGAAACATTTCCTGTAATTAATATTGTATCAATAGACAAACTTTCTGTGTATGAGACATCGTGCTTATACTGCTTCTCACACTGTGCCTTTACATTTCTCTGTCACATCATGCATCATCAGTTGCTTACTCTCCCCTCGATTTTTGTCAAATAGTAGTATAATAGTCAACTAGGGATCCCAGGTTGCTAAATTTATCATCTAAAACCACATTTCATGTTCTGAAAAGTCTGTTCTTATTTCAGAAATATTTAGTATGCCTAACATCTTATGCTAGAGCTATAGGTAATTTAAAAAATGCTTAAATAGTTTCGAAAATGTTATTCATCATGCAGAATCTCCCATGTTAAGTGTTCAAAGATGTCAATTAGAACTTAAAGGTAACTTATTGTTGTTGTTATTATTATGATTATTATTATTGGTTCAATGTTGTTAATCTTTAAAGAGAGTTATATGTGTATATAAAAGTAATTAAAACATTTAAATACAATGATAACATGAAATGATGAAAGTTGCTTCACAAAATATAAATAGATGGTATGTGAAATAATGCTGATTTGTGTGCCAACTTTCAGTTTCATTTTTGTATTTCAGAACATGCTTTTCTTGATAATTAGCTCTATTTATATTATCGCTTTCTATTTTTCATAATGTATAATATTTTAACTCATATCCAACAATGCATGATGGTAAACTGATTTGGCAGATAAACGTTTCTAGCTTTTCTCCACACTGCCTTAATGCCTTCACTCGTGGTAAATATGCTGCTAACATTATATGTCTCACTGACGGTATTCTAAAGTCGCGTGAAGGTTAGGTGCTTTTAGGAATAACTTTATGACTTTTATCCTTCTGCAATGTTCATGAAAGACGTTAATTATACATTTCAGTAAATAAGTTACTTTCTTTTTTAAGCTCAACTCTCTTCATTATGAAGGCTAGTTGGACGATGTTATGCGGCTAGGATCAAACTTAACGTTCTGGCAAAAATCAGACTATCTTCTAATCATTCGTTTATTTCCTGAGGTGAATAAAAAAAAGTCTTTTTGCAATGCTACAGATATTCCTGTAGAAATAGTTGTTAAAATTTTACTATATTAATGAATATTGTATCAATTTGACCATTTTCTCAAAATTTACATTATGGCTACATTTAGTTGATTGTTCCGTTTTGGAATAATTTCCCACCCTCAAAAAATGTCGGTCCTGGTGGTGTAGTGTTTACCATACTTGCCTCCTACACCCAAGAACGCGGGTTCGAACCCGGCCAAGACCGATGGATTTTTTCGGGCGTAAAAATCCTAAGTATGACTTCCTTCGGAAGGGAAGTAAAGCCGTGTCGTACATTTACGACACGAAAAAAAACCTCAAGTCTGAAAGAGAGGCCTCTGAGCAAAATTTGTCGGCCGTTTCACGCCCTGAGTTGAATGGGACGCTGATGACCTGAGATGTTAAAGAGCGTCCATAAATAAATCAATAAAAAAAAAAAAAACTCTCAAAAATAAATTTTAAATCCAAGGGAGCCATAAATATTAGGAAAAATTATTGCATGCTTTTCAGTTTTGCTGCTTTAGACCATTAAAAGGAAACAAAAAAGGTTAATGCCCCTTGTTCGTTTGCTTAAGTTACTTCCTACAGAACCGACATAACGTACACTGAAAATAGACAAACTACAAATTGGCGGCAGGTCTAAACAAATAAAACGAAATAACTTTTTTTAGCAGTTGTTTGTTTAATAAAAGCATTTAATTAAGTATTTTATTTTAAAATTCAATTATTTTATAATCTGTTTATGTAATAACTAGTAATAAAGAGACAATCCATTATGCATTTGCGTTTTTTTTATGCTTTATAGGTTATGTTTATTTCCATTATTTCAAAAGAAAGTCACGAAATGTCCATTAAATCAAATGTGCAGGTACTGGCTTTTTTAAAAACAATATAATATAGTACGAATATAATGTAGTGGGACAAGTGTCTCTTACAATAATAACATCACGAAATAGTTGTAGAAATACCAACCGATTTTCCTGTAAAATTTACTGGTAGTTTGTAATTACCTATAAAGCAAAATTAAAACTTCTCTTCTTATAACTTATAATAAATTAAGACAAATGATGCCTAAGAAGTGGCAATTTAATTTGCAATTTTTGGCTACACGCAATGCATTATTATTAGAGTATAGACATAAAATTGAAGGCAGGTTAAGCTTTGTGAAGTGAGATTAAAACTACGCAATAACCTAGAAGAATTTGTTTTTGCTTATCTCTGTTGTACAGTAGAACGTGTGAAATCTGTGTTTAGGGCGTAACATCGCATTTCACGCCGTTTAAGCAGCAAATATTTAAACTGTAGGCAAAACATAAGAAGGCAGATATCCGCCATGAACTAACTCTCCATATGTAAAACAGAAAGGTGTGTACTTGTGCGATTTCTAACAGGGAATAGAAAGTCGTATTGTTTGCAAATGGTTATGACTATATGATGTTGAAGAAATTTGCCACGGTGTGTACCAATGGAGTGGTTCAGCTTGTTAAGAACAATGGAAGGTTGAACTGTAGTACTATTTTCCTTTTTAATGGTTCAATATTTAATTTAGACGATAATAATGGTTGTAATTATATTTATTATGAATTTAATGATTTAAACACATTTCGAAATTTTAGTTTCAAAATATATTTCATTGTTCTCTATTTTTTTGAGAAAAAGTTAATATCGTTTTGGAGGAAAGCATAAAATGCATCTGTAATTTTAATTTATTTTAGTTCTATATCCGTAATTTTAGCACTCTTTTAAAGATTTTACTTTCAAATTACACTAGAAGTGTTTGCAGATAAAATTATTTAGATGACACATGGATTAATTTTTGTAAACCATAAAACGTTAATTAGTTAATTACTAATGGTTCACATAACTAAGCTATTCTCATATCAAAGATATTTTGCTTAGTAAAATTGCTAAATAAAATTTTGTACTTAAATCTATAACGATGAAATGTTACTTAAGTTTGCTACCAAAAGCAGTGGAATGTTTCGGATGCTTTCCCTACTCAAAATATCTTTGTTTATAGGTTTGTAGCGCTGAGAACAAGAATAATATATGAATAATTCGTAGCACAAAATCTACATTGAAGCTTATAATTTTAAAATATCTAACTTAAACTAAATTATAGAGGCTTTGTCCTATGCTACGCACTGGTGAGATAATTCAGAAAAAAAATATCAATGTAAATGAAACCTCAATTAGAGTATACTTCACACAATAAGCAATTCTTTACAGTAAATACATATAAAAAGGTTTGATTTGATGCTTGATGGCGATTAACAACAACAGATGCTCTTCTCTTCCTTTGATCTACTGCTTGCCTGATTTATTCCTGTCAGTCCATACCCAATTTCATCGATTTTTAAAACATACCTCACATTTTCCCCTTGTTCCTTTGAAATTTAGTTACATAGGCAGCAGAACTAAATTCGCCGTCTTCATGGAACAGAAAATATTTTGCAGCTGTACCCAATGGCATTATTTGTGTACCTTTATGGTTTGGTAGCTAACTTTTTTCTTCCGCCCACGAACAGTGACCACTAGTTCCTACGATTTCTCACCCTAAACGCCCACCTCGCACTTAGTTGAGTAGCTGTAAGGGAGACTATATAATAAATGCTCCTACGGAAATATCGGAAAAATTAATGCAGCGTGTTTTACCGAGCATATACAGGGTGTTAATGAATTACACCGAAATATTTTCAGAGAGTGTAGAGATGTTATATATAATCAATTCCAGATAGGCCATGTATGGTCCACGACTAAACATAACGCAGTTATATGGTGTTAAACATTTTGGCATCAGATGCTAATAAATCGGTGTTAAAGCGAAGCCGAGAGAAAGCATTAGTTTACAATATCTTTAAAACTGCCTTGCGAGTGTAGAAATATCGATTTTCCTCAGCTCGTTATCAGTGTTTTCAAGATTTAATGCCATAAAATCCCTGAAATGTCAAATTAATCATGTGAAAGTGCGACACTGACCATCTATTAACTGCCTCCTTGCTTATGCAGCCTGCTATAGAAATAGCTATTTTAACTGTTTGTGTGCCGTGATGCATAAAGCAAAAGATGATGTTCCGCAAACCGTGGGTTCAATTCTTGCCATAGCGTTAATTTTACTTTTTTTATTAAATATGAAATGTTGCGATATGGAGATATTGTAGCAAATGGTGTTTAAATGTGAACAGGAAAAGATACAAACTGTATTATTTAAAAAGGAAGAAAATTAAGTAAATCAGAAAAATGGGTAAACAAAAGAGATGCATTAGCAAAAGGGAAGATAACTATGTCACTATTATGCAGAATAGCAGAAATGGTTAGAAGGAATATATTATTAGTATAGGATGTGGAAGCTCGAATCTTAAATAATATGGAAACATGGCGGCTTGAAAATGAAGGATACAATACACAGAATGTTTTTCTACGAAGTTTTTGTATGTCATTGCTACGGTAAAAGAAATTACTCATGGGACGAGTAATAAGAAAAGATTTGACTCAACAGAGAACTTTGAAAAATGGTTGTAGGATACTGGGTTTAGATGAAAAGCATTGTTAATTAAATGTTTAAAATGTCAGTCAATAAATGAGTTTGCGAAATAATATATGGGTAAATAATTTAAGATGTAATCTAGAAAGTAATGATTTAAGGGATATTTCAGAAACAGAGAAACATATTGATGAAGTAAATAAAGAAGGCAGGGCATTGCAAGTGCTAGACTAGGGGTGTGGAGGGTAAAACCAAAAGAAATAGACACATGTTTGATGTGTGTCCATTATGTGACGGTAAAGACGAAGATGAACACGTGAATATGAGGAAACTAAGATTTGTAGGAAAAATTATAAACCAGAGGTGGCTTAAAACGGATAGAAGAGCTGTTTATAAAGAAACGTTTAGCAAATACGGCCAGGACTTTATGGCGACATATGTTTAAAATAAAATAATAAATTGAAATAAACTGTGTAAATAAGGAAACAGTAATAAAATGTGTACTTATTATGGCACATTTTCCATTATTTAAGTGGGAATAGATTAGAATGAGACTTGCAACTTGTAATAATTCACAATTATAAATGTTAGTTGATTTACTTTTGCATACTTGTATCAAATGTAAGTTACTTCTATACTAAACACTTCTAGACAATGTAGGTTATGTGTTTGTGTAGACAAATGTAATCTATTTTTAAGTTTAGCGAACATTTGCGCAATGCCTTGGTAACACAGCAGTTGGTGAGAAACAGACGAATTTAACTTGAAAAGTTTTGAAAATACCTGCTTCTTCTGCACCAATGGAATTTATATTTTCTAATTGGTCGCAAATCAATTCACTAGTCAGAAATGGATTAACTTTTGAAAAAAACCTAAAATCCATTGCATAGCTGTTATACTCACAAAATAATAAAAAACAAGATCGCAGCCATTTAACGCTTATATTTTAAGAACTTGTGCGTCATGTAAATGCTTTGAGAATGAATGAATAGTATTTAACGTCCGTTTTTTGCTATGAGGCACCACAGACGATGGATACTGATGATACATGAGATTTGTTGATTTGATTTATTTACGGAAGCTCTTTAACATCTCAGGTCATCAGCGTCCCATTCTATCCAGAGCATGAAACGGCCGACAAATTTTGCTCAGAAGCCTCTTCTTTCAGGCTTGAGGTTCTTTTTCGTGCCGTAAATGTACGACACGGGACCCACGGCTTTACTTCCCTTCCGAAGGAAGCCATACTTAGGATATTTACGCCCGAAAAAACCCATCGATTATAGCCGGGTTTGAACCCACGATCTTGGGTTTAGAAGGCAAGTATGGTTATCACTACACCACCAGGACCGGCTGATACATGAGATGAAATGATGCATTGGGAAAGGATTTATTTTTAAGTAAGGAAACGTTCCAGGCCTACGTTCAGGGTACCTCCCCGGAATTTGCCATTTATGAGGACTGAGGAAAACCTGGAAAAAACCTGTCAGGGAGGACGGTCCTGGCGGGATTCGAATTCCATATGTCCCGCTCACGAGACTGCGCCTCAAGGACCTCGGCCACCCTTTGCGGCAATGCTTTGAGAAGATATATGTATACGTTTTCATGTATGTACATCAATATTGTGTAAATATACTATAAAGCATTATTAACATAATCATAACTATGATTTGATTTTTAATTCATATTAGTTTAAAGATTTTTTCAAAATAAACAGGAAAAGAAGAACGTTAAAAACGTTATGTAGATTATATGTAGATTACAAGCAGGTTACATATAGAAAACGAGCTTAGATTTAAAATTATAGTCTTTGGTCCATTTCTGATTTCTATTCGAAAGTGACTGGATCACACTTAAAAATGGCTATGTTCAAAACCAGGTGGATCCTTTCTTAGCACTCAATAAATTCAAATAAAACTTGATAAAAATTACAAGTTTCTTTCCAGCAACGAAAATGGAAATTATATTTTAACATTATAGGTACGAGCACATACCTCAATGTTGTTGAAGAAGTTTTCTAAAGCTGGAGTTTTCTAAAATTGGGGAAATTCCATATATTGCTAGAAGATGAGTGAAACAACTCGAAAGCCGTGTTATTAAAATAATTTTCTTCGCAGTTGCATTCAATATTAAACCTTTTATTTCAAATTTGCATAAACTTTACAAAAAAAAAATAATTATACCGTTCTCACGCTGTTCTTTTAGGCGAAAATATAATTATTCATCTCCTTTTTTCAGTCAAAAGTGCAAAACTGTGGGAGTCTAATGGGGGATCTATGGAGGATAACCGAAGTGTTTATAGGGCAAGTTTAGTTCTTCATCGGTTCTAGAATATACAATGATTATATAACTTTAACGCAGCCACATTTATTTCAAGCTGTTTTCTTGGTCTCGCTCGCGGTCTTTCAGATGACATTGCATTTGGCGTAAACAAAATGTGAGATAAAAGAAGAGCGTTTCGTCATTCCTTTGTTTCGTCTCCGTGACTAACGCGACTGTGAATCCTGTCCCCTCGCAAATCGTTATACATTTCACACTTTCACTGCAGCCTTGATCTCTTTGTGACTCTGCAGTTTTATTTCCATCAGAAATCTGCAGCTGTGCAATTTTGGCTGCAGAACAAATTGCAAATGCTGGAAGAGTGCTAAATGAAAAACAACGAGAACTAAAGAAGCAGAAATAGATAAAACACTTAAATATTCACACCATTTTTGTTTTATTTCAACTAGTGTTCTTCAAAGTTGTTCGAACTATAGCGAAAATGTGTGTATATTTTAGTAGATTTGTTTATTTCTGCTTTTTAGTTCATTTATGTGTGTGTGTGTTTTCAGGTGTAATATATTTGGTAAAATGAGTTTAAAATCACAATAGCATGATTAATTTTTTGTATGTTTATATTTGTAAATTAAAATCATTCAAATATAAAGCACATCCAAGATTCGTAACTTTCTGATGTTTTGGATCTGAAATATTATCAACAATGTGCATTTGCTGTTATTGTAACTTTTCAGCATTAAGAATATTGTGCAAACTACTCATAGCTAGAAGGAATGCCATTCTGGAAACTATACACAGATCTGTCTTATAATCTACCATCTACTTAAAAAAATAACAGGAAGGAATATTCTCATATATAGTTCATTTTTTAATACCGTTTAATGCCTGTTTTTACTACTGAGTCACCACAGGCGGTTAACACTGATGATGCATGAGATGAAATGGTAAATTGGAAAAGGATTTTTTTTAAAGGAAGGAAGCGTTTCAGGCCTAAGTTTAGGGTATCTCTCTCAAAACACACACACACACACACACACACACACACACACACATATATATATATATATATATATATATATATATATATATATATATATATTAACAGTAATTATAACAGCAGAAAAGGATAAAACACTAAGAAAAAGTCACACTTGAGATCGCTATATTTTGGACTCGTGGAGTCCTTCTATGGCAAGAAGACAAGTCACTTGTCCGAAATATAGCGATTTCAAGTGTGACTTTTTCTTAGTGTTTTATCCTTTTTTGCTGTTATAATTATTGTTAATTTGTTACATTGTTGATAGTTTTGTTTCATTTTTCTTTTTCTTTTATGTTGTTATATATATATATAAACATAAAAGAAAAAGAAAGAAAAAGAAAAAGAAAGAAAAAGAAAAAGCATATATATATATGCTTTTCAAGTAATCATTAGAAAATACAGTCTCTTCTAGTAATAAGAACAAAATAGGCATAAGAACAAAATAGGCAATTGATGACAAAATATCAATAGAAAAATCAATTCTAAACTTATATTGAACATGCAAAAGCAACTAGCATCTTAATTGAAGCATTTGCTTATTAAACCAATTTTCGAAAAAAGTAGCGAATTACTCTTTCCGGAAATGATCATTATAATAATTGAGTTGTTTTAGACTCACAGCATCTTAAAACTTTATTATTAACCCTCCTATTATCTCGGAGGTTAGTGCCCGAAAGTTTGTTGACCCCGCGTGTAAACTTATGGGAGAGGATAGAATGCATTGCTTCCCTGAAAATTCTCTTGGGCCAGTCTTCATAGCTATAAACAAGCACCCAAAAGATGAAAGACATAACTAAAAAAATTATGTTGCCCAATTGCTTAAGTGAAACTTAAAACTCGAGTTTATTATAGTGTCTTTACTGCAGAGACATTTTAAAATCTACGTGCAATAGCGGATACTTATTTCATCGCGGAAAGCGAAACGAAAACAAAACACAAACAAGGCGCATTCTCAAGATGTTGAATGGCGTGAAAGCTGCGTTACAAAACTTAACGGAAACGTGTCAAAGTCATGTTCTTCCTGAAGCTAAGATTGCCGACTTCCACACACACGTATGTCATAGGAAATGTGCAGAAGTTTCAAAGTGATCATTTCGTTGTATGTGCGCATATTGTATGACTTGCCTGGTAAATGTGGTGAATTTTAGCTATTAGAAAATAGTGAAGCGCGTGCAAAAATTATAAATTTCTGCATTTTTTATTTTATGAAATAAGTTTTTAAATAGGTCAAAAATGCGATTATAAGCAAATTAGGTGCAACAGCTAGCACTAATGTTTCATGATACAAATTCTAGTAGCGAATAAACTAAAACTTTCATTTTTAGTTTCACCTCTGTTAAATAAATACTTCAGGTTATCGAGTATAAACAAAGACTGACTGCTTGCGATTCTGCATAAATGAAAAATTTAGATGTTCCATATCAATCATTAAGTCTATGTGGTATTAAATATACGTAAGACTTATTTTACTTTTTAGAACTCTGGTTTTCCACCATTTTTGCATTCTGTATGCCTTTCTCCATTCATCAAAATGTCATTCTCCACACCAGTATTGATTCAAAATATCATAAATATAAAATTGAACTTTATTTTTATCTTATATATATTAGTGCATAAAATGTACTTTTTTAGGTATACAATATTTACGAAAATGTATCCAATAGAAAAAGCCCATGTATTTATAATTGAATAAATGTCATTTTTATATTCATAGCAATTTGAATGTGAAGCTAACTTCAACAAGCAAAAGTTTGATAAAATGGAAATATTTTTATTTAAGACGTGTTTTGTTGTTTGTAATAAATAAGTAGCCAGTTACGTCAAGGGATACTTTAAAAGGTATGATGCAGGTGTTTATATACCTCCAGTGTGTTTCATCGTTTCCTTTTTACTTGCATTGGAGTCGAAAATCTTCACTCACAAAGTATGTCGACACAAATAGAGGTAAAGAAATAACTCTTTTACACTTTAGGTTCGGAACCACGTGTAAAATAACATATTTTGAGGTTGATTTTTCATCGTAAGTATCTGTTGCTTCTGAATCAGCCCTCATCTCTATATATTTATTTTGACAGTTAACAGACACTTGTAAATTTCTGGTTAAAATTATTTTCGCACTGAACCCAAATCGTAATTGCTGAATTCAGAATTCAGAAAGTAAATTTTCCAGTGCTGTCACACACTTCAACATTTCATTTTTGGAAAATCCCTGAAACACAAGATCTCATCTGCAATAACTATTGACAGTTTTCTTAGCATTCCAATGTTATTTATTTTCTTCCACTTTTTAAGATTATGCTGAAGGCCTTTGAGGAAAATATGAATTTTAGAATGGCGCAGGCCCACAGATATTTCTTTGTTACATCGGATGAATTAATTTATACAGCTATTCAAAAATCTCAACCAAATAGGCAATGCTCATGAACACACGCATATACTGCACATTCCTGTGGAGGGGTCGTTTTTAGTAAAAAAGAGACTTATAATACACATAGTAACATCACAACAAATGAATAATCAAAACATTTTACATCTTTAGAACTGCATTCTCCCCACCAGATCTCTCTCTCCTTTTTTTTTTTTTTTTTTTTTTTTTTTTTTTTTTTTTTTTATACTTGATAGTGCCAAGGAGAAGAAACAAAACGAGTGAGGTTTGGACTTATGTGCTATGCTAATATTCAGAAAAGAAACTTTATTCCTTTGATATTTATGTTTAACAATAGGTAATTAACTTTAATTGTTGAATATATAAACATTGACTTATAATGTTATACATATATCTAAAGCGCTTCGGTGCTATTCTGTACCCTCGACTGAGTATGAAAGAGCCCTAGGGTGCCACAAATCCCAATTTCCAGCAATTTATAGTGAACCCATATCACTTCGTATTCGAACATCTGGAAAATCTGCTGTGTAGAAGACATTGACTCTACTAGTTCAAAACTTGGTCATCGAAGTGTCCCAGACGATTTTGTCTGAGTTTAAAGGGAGAGTATTTTCCTTATTTTTTTCTTTAATTTTATGACTATTGATACCTTATTTAAGAGGTATATTTGTTTTTAATTTAGGTTTTTTATTTTTTTTTATTTGTCCCTATCCTAATAATTCAAAATAATGAAAACTTTTGAATAGCAAAAAACATAAACATAAAACCTTTTACATTATTTTACATTATTATTGATTTGTTTTATTTCCGGACGCTCTTTAATATCTCAGGTCATCAGCATTCCATTCAATCAGGGCTTGAAACGGCCGACAAATTTTGCTCAGAGGCCTCTTTTTTTGTAGTCTTGAGGTTCTTTAAAAGGGAGATTTTTTAAATTGGTTTATTTATGGACGCTCTTTAATATCTCAGATCATCAGCGTCCCATTCAATTCAGGGCGTAAAACGGCCGACAAATTTTGCTCAGAGGCCTCTTCTTTCAGAAAATGTACGACACGGGACCCACGGCTTTACTTTCCTTCCGAAGGAAAGCATACTTAGGATTTTTACGCCCGAAAAAATCCATCGGTCCTGGCAAGGATTGAACCCGCGATCTTGGGTTTAAAAGGCAAGTATGGTTATCACTACACCACCAGGACCGACTTAAAAGGGAGAGTACCAATGTATTACTACAGTACTGTATAGAAGATGGTTGAAAATTATTGCACTAATATTAATAAATGCCATGGCCTTCACCAGAATGCCAGTAGCCATTTAGATGAAATGAGCATGAAGAACTACAATAAATGAATGCATTAAGTCACTTATGTTGATTTCTCATATGGTGAGCTAGTCCAGCTCATATGGAAGAAGTACAAGAAGAAAAAAATTCCAACTTCATTCTGCCGTACCGAATTTGAACTCAATACGAGATTGTCGAGTCCTTTGATCTTAATGTGTTGGATAAAACACGTTCTGTTGTTCTTTAATCCTCATATACTTTTAATTTTGTCTCTCATTAATTAACGCAATTGTGCGTTTCCCCATTCTCTGCAAAAATGCTAAAATGTTTATTATTTACAACCTATTAATAGTTCAGTGAAGAACAGATTAGACATGTAGGTCAAAAAGCGGCCTAAAACATTAATTTTGTACGTTTTTAAAACTTCTTTTTCTGTCCTGCATGGAGCCTCTTCTGATCCAGAACGAAAATTTAGCATCATAAAATAATTTGCATTGAGCGTATCGCGCGGTACACTTTTCAAGAAATTTCAAATCTGCAAAATTCCTGCGATGCAAAAATACTTTTATCTCCTTCGAGTGGAGCCGTTGTTCGACCTCTAGACTTCTAAAAGGGGCTCTATGATCAATCTTACAATCAGTTACTGTAACCAATCCTGAAACAGACGGCATGTGAGATCACCAGGTAGAAAGTACTCACCGGCGATGATCTCATCTGCAACCGCAGGTTGTTAATGAAATGCGTATCACATTGTTGATGATGCCCACGCCGACTCAGATTGTTGTTGTTTTTATCCTTTCCTGTGCCACTACCCCAGTTCTGCTAATAAGAAACAAGCGAGAGAGGAAAGTGCACGTGCTGTTGGATTTGGATGTATCCTTCAACGTGTTTTTGAACCATACATTTGTCCTTGCCGTGTGGAGGTTAAGGCCAATGCGAACGGAAAATTGTGACAGTAATTATTTTACAGCGTTCAGCTGGAACAAGATCTGAGCAAGCGTTTTAAATATTCCCAAGAGTTTTCCATTCTTAGTTGACTGTACGGCATTTGATAAAATATTCCATGAGCATTAATTGTAGTCAAATGCCATGATACTTTTGAACATCTGAGAAATTTATATCGATTTAAATATCCAACAGAAATGAATGTTTATGATAACTTTAAAGTCAAGAAATGTTTACTTCTATAACAAACGATTACCGTTTTACGGGTAAGTCTATGGGATATTTTATTTCATAATAGACAGCGTGGTGCAAAAGTAATTTGACACTGAGAAGTTCAAACCATTTTTATTGCAATATTATACCGCTTTGGAATGGAACTTTTTACATGACCATCAGACAGCAATTACGACACGCCGATAGATTGCCTCAAAAGAGTCAGCTGAATTTGGATGATGTTGACACAGAAAAGAGAATATTTGCACTGAAAATATTTAATGAATTAAATAATGGATGAGCCTGGATCTGAAATACAAAAATGGTCTGAGAGAAGACATTGAGTTACTTGAATTGTGCTGGAAAGCTGGAAGAAAGTTCCGTATTTTTTATTTATATAAGTTCTTTGAATTGTAAAGATGTATTAGCGTGAGTCTATTGAACTATTATTTTGTATTTATGTGTTTGTTTAGCAGGGACTCAGAGTTCACAGAATAAACTAATAGTAGCAGATTAGCTGCAGAATTAAAAACGTTTCTAAGAGTTAAATATATAGGAATATTTTGTGCGATTTTTCATTTATGTCACGGGCTATTCTATGACCCAGACAGAAGAATTCAGTTTTGTGCTTTGATGCTCGAAGGATTTAAGCACCAATCCCACCTTTGCTGTAGCGTTGTTTGGTTTCAATGAGATTATTTACAAATCAACCAACATTGTTTAGCAATTTCCTATTCTGTTACTGTATCAACTAAATCAAGCACGTGCTACTGTATGAACAATACCATCATATGAGAGTAATATAATCGTTTTTTCCTCAAGGATATACTTATTTAGGTTGCTTAGCAATTGCGTGTTTTCACGACATGTAAACAATGACAGTTTGATGGTGTATCATCAGCAATCTATGCAGCAATTAGTTAAATATTCGGTCTACAGTAAGAAGTTATAAAAACTTGAATAACTGATACATTATCTTGCTAACTTGGGTGAAGATAATATTGTATGTTATGTTTCAGTCAGACTTAAATAGTATAATGTTAAAGAGGAAAAATGTTGTATAAGAGCGCAGCATTAAAAAAAAAAAAATCACACAGATTTATAAAGTGGAACGTCAAAAGAATTTTGAGTTAGCTTTTGTCTTCTAAGACATTTTAACAAACACACATATTTTCCAGAATACAGTCGTAGAGTTCTGTAAGTTACTTCTGGAGGACCTGTTTAAGATACAATAGGCATTCACTAATTAAATTTTAAAATATGCAACGTGTTTCTTAGAAACGACCGTTGAAATACCACAGTAATGAATTCATAAATTGATATTTTGCTGGGATTGCTTAGATTTACATAGTCGAAGGCCATTGGATGGGGTACTTTCAAGGAAGTACTAGCAATCAATCATTCTTTAGCCATTCCTCGACTTCATTCACTGGGTAACAAAAGCCACACTCATGAAATTAAATTGATTAAGGAACGATTCTGCATCTTAGAATTTTTTAAATCTTAGAAATGCAAATGTTATATTACTACCTATGAAAAACTTTTTCTCCCCATCTAATATGAAGTTGAGAATTCATAAATTCACTACATCTGAAGTTAACAATTGAAATGAATGTTCGAACTCATACAAGATAACGGCAGATGTATATTGTTATGAAAAATTCTGAAAAATCACATAAATCAACAGAAAATCTTTAGCACTTAGTTAAAGCTAGCCCAATGGCTGTTTTTGCTACCATCTCAAAAATTGAATTATATATTCAATGTATCTTATCTTTTAACATATAATAAATAGTATATTGTAATATAGGTACTAAATAGTATGTATATTGCGATATATGTGTGGCAAGTGCATTGTAACGGAATTGAGGAAAGAGTGTGAAAAAAAAAAAAAAAAAAAAAACGAGATTCTGTTACGCACTTAAACCATGTCTTTTGCATACTGTCTTTCCACGATGCATATTATATTTAACAGTTAATACTTACAGGATTTATTTACTGAAAATATGTTTAATAACTATACTTTTTCATATTAAACATATATATATATATGTATATATATCCAGTTTCTATGAAGTCTGTCCTGGTGGTGTAGTGGTAACCATACAAGATCGCGGATTCGAACCCGGCCAGGATTGATGGATTTTTTCGGGCGTAAAAATCCTAAGTATGGATTCCTTAGGAAGGGAAGTAAAGCCGTGGGTTCCATGTCGTACATTTACGGCACGATAAAGAACCTCAAGCCTGAAAACAGAGGCCTCTGAGCAAAATTTGTCGGCCGTTTCACGCCCTGATTTGAATGGGACGCTGATGACCTGAGATGTTAAAGAGCGTCCGTAATTAAATTAAATCAAAAAGCTTCTATAAAGGTAACACGAACCTCTGAGTTTTGGTTTAATTCGATTTGGTTTAATTTATAAGGTAATAGGCTAATTTCTACTTATTAAGTGAAAAAGAAAAACGTTTAGAACATACTTGTTTTTCTAACAATTATTATGTTTTAGCAACTTCTTGTTTACAAATAACCGAAGCGTTCAGAATAGTTCATATATCTTACATTCGAGAAGTAACTTCAAAGATTCCAAAACTATGCTCCTTTGTGGTACTTTAATGAAGCATTTCAGGGATATGAGTTATTACCATAAGTAAAATTTAAGGTGAAAGATGAACCTTATATTTTGTCCATTGCGCAATTAAAATGAGGCAAAGCACCGGCTAATATTAACCACATATCGTAAAAGTGGTATCAGGTGGAACTTCTAGTAAATAATTTCAAGTTCAGCCTTTCTTTGAATGGTGATCATGAATAATTCTTTGTTTATTTGCAGTGCAAGGAATATACCTATATATTATGACCTGCCTAACACATCTTTAATTTGTATCCTAACATTAATATGCACATGTATATTTCCTTACCTGAAAACTGCAGCTTCAATTTTAAAGATTTATTCTAAAGGTTTGCTAAATAAATATTCTGTCTAAAAAGTATGATATTTCATTTGGATGTTTACAGACCTCACCCACTTTGAATCACTTTATATGAATTACAATAACTATGAGTGTATATCCAAGACAGAGCTCAATGACCTAAGCAGTTAAGCGCCCTAAAACAATCGTCATCACTTTCGTCAATATTTTTACGTATTCTATGATTTTATGTGGGTTATGTTGTCATAGAAAACCTCTCTATATAGCACTCTTATTATTTTTTTCTTCATATTAGCTTAAAGATGGTATCTTTCTCGATATTGCTATTGCAAAACTGAATTTGACCTATAGAAGCGTATGCTACTATGGTAACAAAATAATACGTTTATCAGCGAGTTATCCAGATAGCTTTATTATTAAAATCAACATGCAATATGACGACAAATTATATACACAACAAAGAGTGCAAACAAATAACTCCATAATTTACAAAATACGTTTATGGAGCAGCTTAACCGTTACCAGATTGTAAGGTTTTCCTCAGTCCTCATAAATGGCAAATGCCGGGGAGGTACCCTAAACTTAGACTTGGAACGTTTCCTTCCTTAAAAAAATATCTTTTCCCAATTTATCATTTCATCTCATGTACCATCAGTGTACACCGCCTGTGGTGCCTCAGTAGTAAAAACGGGCGTTAAATACTAACAAAAAAAAAACAGATTGTAAATGGTAAGCTTTTCCAACATCTAAGTATACATGTTCATGTAGCAGCAGTAGAATTTATTTTACCAAATTTTAAAACATCAAATGCAAAAGTAATAACATTATATTTTCGTCAAAATTGTAATGTCAAACTCTTTTTAAGTAGTAAAATCTCCCATTAAATATTTGCTTTCAGAGAATATGAAAAAAGTAAGAATATTTTCATTTAAAATATCATAAGAATTCATCTGTGTGAAAAACAGCTGATTTGGGCTTCGTATCATCTGATAATTTGCGTCAAAACTCGTTCTTTCATAATATTGAAAAATTAGCGCTTTTAATGAGAGGAAAAGTTCCCAGAAAGAAAAACGAAGAAACATTTAGGTAATTAAGAAATACGTAAATTATGTTCCAAATGATTAAACCGAAGGACAATTTAAATACTTCATTAAGAAAGTCCATCAAATTTGGGTCATAAAATTCAGGCAACCTGTTGAGCAGTTCTAACGGAATGTGGCGGGCGATTTGCACTCAGTGGTACTGATGCAACAACTTTCGCGCTGATATATGTGCCGCATTCTTTACCGCGCCGAGATTCATTTGTCAGAGGCTGTAAAACCTTAATGTCAAGGATGCACTCAGGAAACAGGTTTTGGCAGTAGCTGTTCATTAATCGTTGATGAAAAGTTTGCCTAACCCAAACCTTGGATGTTTTTCTGGCCTAATTCACTCATGCCCAAGATATTTTATTAAGCATTAAAAAAGGCAACGTGAACTTCAGAGATATGAAATTGCGACATGCACCTATATTTCGTATCCATATGTGATCAAATTACTCGGCTTATTTTTATTACTTTTACTTATTTTAGTTCTTTTTATTTATTTATTAAATTAGAAACAATTTAATTCGAAAAAGTTTTACACTTGGAAAATTTTTCTCATACATACACTGATTTATATGGACTATTTCACTCATGTGGCGTCATCTTAAAATCGACAAATGAAACGATTTTTTTTTTTTTTTTGATATTTGATCAATCAGAGCCGGATTACGGAGAGAAATTATCCAGAAAAAATTATCAAATCCGTTTTATCACGTCTTGTGGTCAGTGTAGTCAACTCTATATCTCCAATATATAATTCCTGAACACCCATCACTGACCACTTTTGCTAGAGGCGGTTGGAAGTTATTGATAGCAACAAAAGTATGGACAATCGACAATCATAACGCAAAATGGAGGGTTCTTCAAAGCGTTTTGGTAATGCGTCAAATGTGCAAATTGATCTTATCATTAGGAGTTCCAAACCGCAGGTAACAAAGATATATAGAGTCACTGCATTTTGTTTTACTCAGTATTAGGAAATCGAACTGAGGTTATGTAATAGTCGAGTTTTGTCCATTTCAGTCCCACGGTTTCTGAATAGATAGTAACATGTATACAATTTTATACAAGTGTTAATTAATATTCTGTGCGCGAATTAAAAATATATATAAAATTTTTTCTTGTTCTGTTCATGAAATAGTCCTAAATCTCCATTTATCTCCTCTCTATTGGCATTATTGACATTCGGCATTCATCTGTTGCAAGATTGCTTGAAAAGGTTAAACACAAATATACAATTATTACAATTTTATAAGCCAAGTTTAGGGGAATGATATCTAAATTGTTATTTTATTCGTGAAATATCCTAATAAATATCACTGGAGGGTCTGAGCTTTCCAGACTCATTACGTTTGTGATCCTCTCGTGAATTTACTTGTCACCAATAATTTCTCCATGCGCTTGCAAAATACGTTTATCCGTTACTTAATTTCTGGGCCTACAAAGTAGCTACATTTTTAATTAGGCAGCGGTCCCAACTCAATAATTTTCGATACATTCACCGCAAAAAAGTTTTAGACATGGCTCTTCAAATCATCAAAGGCTGACAATGGTAAACATGTCGCGCTCCGTTGTTTCTGCAAAACAATATAAAACTTCATGCGGCGCATACAACGCCCACTGTTCATCAACGTTTCGGCAACTATTTTTGGCCACATTCTATAGAGTCCTAATTTCTCACTGCGAGATTACCACATTTTTAAATTACTGGAAATCTTTTAAAAAGTGTCTTTTCATTTCCAACCAAGAGGTGCGATATGAGTGGTTGCCACAAACTTCATTTTTTATGCATGTTCCTGATACAGTTGCACTTACTGTAGTTTTATAAGTAAGATTATTGATATAAATAAAATTAATTTGTATACATTTGTACCGAGATATTTTGCCTTGCATCCACAGCTGAGCGCAGCGCGCGGTGTGTCAAGGTAAGCCAGTCGCCTTCACACAGATGACTTCATGCGAACAGCCAATGACTGTTTGCTGTTGCAAGGTTCAGCATTATTTCTGTCTTAGTGTTATTATAACTTAATTAAAAGATCTGTGTAACTCGAGTCTTGTGTTATTTCGCGTTATTATGAGATATTGGTGCGCCAGTATTAGTTAAATAAATTTAACTGTGGTATATTGTACTCAAAAGTTACGACTAGAGGGAGAAACAATAAATGCCTACAAGAATAAACCGCACATTGTAGAGAAACTTAAAAAGAAAATATGAGGGAAGAAAGTGAAAGAATTACAGACTTCAGGGGTGTTGAGGTGGATACAAACTTTATTAAAAGATGTAAGAAATCTGTGACTGTGGGTTGACGCTATTTTAAAGAACTCCTATAACATATGTTAGTACTCGTTGTGATATAGACTAATATTTTGTGCGAGTCAAAATGCAAGGGACACTCTCCGAAAACTACTAGATCTTTCTACGCGCGACTTGCGTTCAGCTGCAGGCAAAGTAACCTCGCAATTGAATCGTATATATCAGAAAGCAGTCAAGCACCAAATTTGCCAATTTTTGGGGGGTGGGACTGTCTAGTATCAGATCAAATGCTTTGTTAGTGGTTTTAATATTTTTTGCTGAAAGTAGTATATATTTCAATACTTTTTATCGAAACATATATGCTTTGTTCTTTTTAACTTCGCCTTAATAAAACCAACATATTTTGCAATTAACTGGTTTCTATAACAAACGAGTGGTGTTATATTTCTTGAATTTTTGAGGATTTTGTCCTAAAACCCGTGCTTGTGGAAATAGAAAATATTTTTCATTAGGTTTAGACTACATTGCAAATACAGAAATAATTAAAAGGATGAAATCAGCAATGCCTACTCTTCATGACAGAAGATAATCAGTCTTCATAAATAAACTCCACTGCTCATTCTGCTTCTGTAATAGGTCGATGTAAAATGATGTCATAAAAGTGTTCATATCCCACCAGATTTTAGGACATTTTGATCTTGCATCTTCTTGATATTGGCGGGAACTTAAAACAATAACAAGAAAGTTAGGGCTCAGACCGAAACATGAATGAAGAATGTCCAAAAATATTTGTACTAAATAAACTTTAGATTTTTGATAAACTTTTCAATGATAGAATATTGTTACATGTAAGCCTAAGTAATATTTTAGTAAGTAAGCCTAATAAATTATATTTATAAACTTACTTTTCCTAAAGGGTAGGCCTCTGGGTGGGTAAATCAGGATCTGTTTTTAGCAGAGTGAAAGTTGATTGAATGATTCCATCAATATATGTCTTTACTATCGTTTCCCCACAAGTGTGTCGGTCCTGGTGGTGTAGTGGTTACCATACTTGCCTCCTAAACCCAAATCGCGGGTCCGAACCCGGCCAGGACTGATGGATTTTTTCGGGCGTAAACATCCTAAGTATGGCTTCCTTCGGAAGGGAAGGGAAGTAAAGCCGTGGGTCCCGTGTCGTACATTTACGGCACGAAAAAGAACCTCAAGCCTGAAAGAGAGGCCTCTGAGCAAAATTTGTCGGCCTTTTCACGCCCTGAATAGAATGGGACGCATGACCTGAGATGTTAAAGAGCGTCCATAAATAAATCAATCAATCAAACCCACAAGTGTTCCTCTTGTAACAAAACCGTTTGCATGTCGATATCTTGAAACTCTGCTTGTAGTCTTTAGTCTTTAGTCTTTACCGAAGGTTTCGTCTGAGTCAATAAGCTTGTTGTACGAATGAGGTCACTGTGTTTTGAAACTTCTGATATCTTAGGAGGTATTTTTGTGAACATTAAAATGATTTGTTTTAAGGCTTTCAGTAAAAGCTCCATGTATTCCTCTGCAGTGTAAATTCAATCAATTTTTTTTTTCAGCAGATGCTTTATAGCCCCAAAGTCTCTGTTGACATGACGAGTACAGATAGGAAGTTGTGGATGATACTGTCAAATCGCCATTTGTCACAAACGTTCATCAAAAATCCAATAACAATGTGACTCTTGTTTTGTCCTGATGGACCATCACTATAAAGAATCCGTTTCTTTATCATATTGGATAACAAAAACACAAAACTGCAGTGTTGCTTGATTGATTTCTGACTTAATCACGAAATTTAGTGTCATGCCTGACCGTTACAGGAGAACGTCGTTTGACTGATTTGTGCACTAAAATGTACCCTTAAAGAAACATATTTTGCCTGTAACTCCTTTCCTTTCCTTTCCTTTCCTCTCCTCTCCTTTCCTCTCCTCTCCTTTCCTCTCCTCTCCTTTCCTCTCCTCTCCTCTCCTCCCTCTCCTCTCCTCTCCTCTTCACTCCTTCCCTTTCCTTTTTTTGACACTTCACAGGTTTTTGAAATAAACGATTCAATTAATACAGTTGAAAACTGGTACTAAGAAAATTGGTTGTTGATAGTTTTAAAAGGGACTATATTTTTGCCTCATTTTTACTGGTATAAAATCAACTTACCAACTTCTATGAAATATAATTACATGTTCCTGTCAGTAATTGAGATCTGCGCGCTCTAGCTAAAGAGGATCGTCAGTTCAAAGAGGTCGAAAACAGTCGATTTCAAACGCTAAAGTACCAGATTGTCAGTAATTAGCCCGCAATTAATAGCACAAACCTGAGTCGATAAGGTGACGACATCTGCTGGTAACGTAGGGTTCAGACAAAACCTTTCTCTTGACCCGTTCTACAGGGGTATGCAGCAAGGAAGAAGTACGGAGCGAGAGAAAATGTGTAAATCTTTCCCTAGCATCGTTAGGTGTTGACAAGAGCGTTAATTAGGGACCCCCTACAGAGTCAACACAGCTACAAATGCATGGTGAAAATTTTCCTTTCACAGTCTGCAAAGAAAGAGCTTTTCACAGACTGTTCGTTTATTTATCACTGGTATTTTAGCAGCTGTCCTTATGAATTCTGATGAAACAGTTGAACTGGCACTAATGTGGAAAAAGTACTCATTAGGAAAAGAACGTGAAAGTGTGCTAAGAGGCCAAACAAAGAATTTAAAAGATTCAAACTCTCTAGCAATTACGACTGTTCGAGCTAGATATCCGCCCTCCAGAGCTCAGTTCTACAGCAAAGGGTTCCGAAAATAGCAAGATAAATATTTGCGTGGACAAAGTCGGGATTTCAGGGGGTTTTCACTGCGTTCTCCGGTTTCATTTCTCCAATATTTCGCTATCTTTAGTTTTCATCTCTATTTACCTTATTCATTCCATAATTTCTTCAAAAACGTCCGACTGGTAGCCATAGTTGTAATCAAATGACTGGCAGGCTGCATGCAAGTTTCCGAATTTCTCACCATTGTCGCTTTTGGAACCTCGGTCGGGTGTTTGCCCTGGACTTACCAGGTTGCTTAATAGCGGTAACAGTGCCACTTGAATATTAGATACCAGTGAAGTGGCGGAAATGTACACATGTCTTATTTTTTTATTTTGTCCAAAATACAAAACTGTGCTTTGGTCAATATTGGCCTAAGTCTGTTCTTTAATATGGCTTTAATTTGTTTTACTTTAGTATTTAAACGATTTATGTTATAAACCTACTTCTTATTTTATGTATAAATCCCTAATTTTTGCTCTCCTGTTGTTGGCTATTAATTAAGGCGTCACTCAAATGAAAATTGTTTTCAACGCGATATTTTATATTTATTATCTTATCTTTAAATTCCTGTTAGCATTTTTTGGCATTATTCTCAATGTATTGCTAATTTACTTTGAGTTTCTGCTCTGTAGGTGAATGGATAAATCCCCTATTTCATCTGTAATTGCATGTTTCTGATTTAATGAAGGCATAAGCGCACGTGAAGGAATTTCTACATACGGAATAGAACAGGCCTGGAGACTCTTTTTGTAGAACGTGCAGTAATTCTAATTGCAACAATACATTCTGTTCGCTGGGCGTTTCTTTGCTATCTGAATATTCTTATTTTCCGATACTTTATGTTTAATATGAAATATAGTGGAAAAGAAGGCACTAGAACTTCAGGCGAGGGAAGACTAAAACGACAATAACTCACCCGACATATTTATCGTATCCTTGCAAAATGTTACGAAGCTGCCGTTGATGATTTGGTTTATTGATGGACGCTCTTTAACATCTCAGGTCATCAGCGTCCCATTCTATTCAGGGCGTGAAACGGTCGACAAATTTTGCTCAGAGGCCTCTTCTTTCAAGCTTAAGGTTCTTTACCGTGCCGTAAATGTACGACACGGGACCTATGGCTTTACTTCTCTTCCGAAGGAAGCCATACTTAGGATTTTTACGCCCGAAAAAATCCATCGATCCTGACCGGGTTTCAACTAGCGATCTTGGGTTTAGAAGGCAAGTATGGTTACCACTACACCGCCAGGACCAACGAAGCTGCCGTAAAAAATAAAACTGCACAGTGTTGTATTCCGGTGCCCTCGAAATGCGGAAGCGAGCCTTTTGTTTAAAATGGCTAAGCGTTAAGCGAACAAATGTTTGTCTAAGGACTTTGAAGTAAAGCAAAAAATGCTAATATTTGAAACTTTCTCAAGTTAAGATCGTTTCACTTCTTCCCTGCACTCTCAAGTTTGCATTTAGCGGAGTACGCCCTTTCTTCGGCGTGCTGTAGCGAAGTTGAGGAATGCATTTCCATTTTAGGAATCTCTCGATGAGAGCTGATGATAATTCCGTGCAAAAATAAAAGAGACATAACTTTTTTGAAAAAAAAAAAAACATTTCTCAACACAATATCATTATAAAATGCACTACAAAATACGCATTTATTTCAACACTGATTAGGCTTGAGGATCTTTTTCGTGCCGTAAATGTACGACACGGGACCCACGGCTTTACTTCCCTTCCGAAGAAGCCATACTTAGGATTTTTACGCCCGAAAAAATCTATCGGTCCTGGCCGGGAATTCCGATACTAACCTCTTCATTATATGCGATTTTTTTTTTCTGCTAGTCATTTCGTTTTCAGTAGTCTGAAGATTCCGAATCCGGAGAGTAGGGCGAATGAGAAAGGATTTCATACTTCAGTCTAATATTTTTGAGGTCCCAATTACAGACGTATGTCCTAGAGAGTTATCATAATGAAATCGCATCTTTTTCTTCGCCAAATGAAGACAACCCTTCTTTATCACCTCGTTTAATTGTGTAATACTCACTTTTTATAGTTTTCCCTTTTTAAAAAAATCATTATTAACATTACGCCCGTAGTAATCGCAATGTACAGTCGCCATCACCTTTCCTGTTGAGGAGATTGTTTTTGCCTTTTTCGGAGCGCTTTCTCCGGTTGCAACTCACTGCTCCTTGGTTTCCGGGTGGATCCACGCTTCACCGACTCTTATACTAGCTATCTTCGAGACTCATTTGGATCCTCTCCAAATTATTCACGGAAGTGACACCTCGTTTTCTTTTCTGGTCAATAGTTAGCAAACGCAGCACCCATTTCACCTTTAGCTTTTTCATTTCCAAAATAATTTGCAAAACATTATGCACCCAATCCTCGGAAATGTCCATAGCTTCAGCATTTTCTCACGTCAGGACAAACATTTCGGGACTCATTACCTCGACAAGACGTCCGGAATGTTCCGCATCGCTTGTGCTCTTTCGGCTACAATTAAACATGCCATTCCAAACAAAGATGCCCATTCGCCGTAATGTTTTTCCAGCTTGGTTAGTCTCTGTGGGAATTGCCCTTTTCATAAAGTAATTTGTTATTCATGTTTGTCCATTTCGAATGCTTATTTACAAATTTAAGCAAGAACATGTTTTTCAAACGCAGATTAATTGTTTATAAACATGTATATCATCTCTTAACAGTCACTAAGTTGCCAAGGTAACTTGATATGCCTTTTGAGAGTGCATGGACTTATCCCACAGCTCTCGTATAATGAATAAAGTTATTTTCGATACTTTTGAGTTGCTGATATTGAATGACGTTACGGTCAACATACGATACTGCAAGCTTTAATTAGCGAAAACTTTCCAACATTTCAAAATATTTTTAATAAAGTGATTTGCTTATAATAAGACAAACAGGCTGCCATGCTCTAATGAATATATCTTAACTTCACACTTGAAACTAATGAACAAACGTTATTATACTTTTCATTAATTTAAATAATATCTATAATATAATTAATTTTTCATGCTACAGTTTACAAAAAATCTAATATTCCAATTGGTACTATTTCGGTATATTTAGATAAAGTAAAGCATATCTTAATAAACATTTCATTAATGGATATCATTAACTTAAAAACAAAATTAGATACACGTTATAAATGTATTAAATGTAAATAATGAAGAAACCCTCATCATACTTATGCAAACATTAAATATGAATATAAGTATTCATAAACTATGTAAATAGTTTATAAAAAACTTTCACTCTTTTTCAAAATACATTTCGAAGCAAGTTCTCCAGTATAAAACTGAGAATAGAAATCATAAATAGAGCAGATAACGAATAACAAATATAAATTAAACATCTTGAAACCAAAAACCCCAAATTTAAAAATTAATTTTAAACAATACCGTAAGATGCAGAAAATTATGAACAAAGTGAAGTACTTCTAGATAACAAAATACAAATGAATCAAAGTGCGATAAAAAGAAAACCAGTTAAAATTTAAACCTAAAAGATACAATAGTGTTAAATGTGCCTATTGATAATGGAAACATCGACAATCCATAAATTCTAGAAAATAAATTTAATTTCTTAATACCCTGCTATCAGTAACGATTCCGCGACGCGGCTTTTTTCCTATGAGAGAAATCCCACTCGTTTGCAGCGCCGTGGAGAGGGTAACAAGCCTGCTTGCTTACTTATTGGCCTTGCTGAATGTTGCAGTCTTAGCGCAGCTGTTCCCGGGTGTGTGTTGTATAAACAGTACACATAAAGTGTGTTATGCCTTGTGTGTTTACAGCGGCACAACATGTCTTTATGTATGATTAGTGGTGAAAGAATCATAAGGTCAATATTTTATTTTAGCATACATTTACTTCTTATGTGAATGCTACATTACCCCCCCCCCAATTTTTCAGAGAATTTACCGAAAGGGAGCGTGATCATGCATGTTTTTCAACAGGATTCTGCCACCGTTCACGCTGCGAATAATTCCACGAGAGCAATTCACAACCTGTTTGCACAAAACAGAATTATTAGTAAGCATTTAGGCCCCATCGGTACCCCTGCGATTGTTATCTTTGTGGTAAATTAAAAAAAAAATCTTGTACAAGACGAACCCGCGAGAAACTCAAGATAGTATTCGTCAGGAAATTGTCCACATTTCTCAAAGATTTGAGACACCGTATTAGAATTCTGTTCTTATGGCTGATAGTACCAATGTCTTTAATTTAAATGATTGCGTTATATAACCAAAAGTTTGTATTGAACTGTTTAAATACCTAGTTTGAAACAAAACAACTAATTATAAACTTAGTTAAAACACAATTTAATAAAATAATCTGCCACAGATTATCAGATTAACAATGACACTAATGCATTTCGGTAGATGTTAGAACACTCAAGAGGCAATGTGCTCCTTAATCCTCAAATAGCCTCCTTAACTAGAAACCGCATTGGTCGTATTATCCTTTCCTCTTCCTGCTATATAATTTCTCATAATAATTCATTATGA
Source organism: Metallyticus violacea (assembly GCA_030762175.1). Lineage (NCBI taxonomy): Eukaryota > Metazoa > Arthropoda > Insecta > Mantodea > Metallyticidae > Metallyticus > Metallyticus violacea. The sequence continues at coordinate 81,367,434 of CM060845.1, forward strand.
GCTCAAAGAAGCTCTTAATCATAATAAAACTTTTTTTTTTCAAAATTAACGTTAACACTACTTTGAGAATGTTACCTTTATATAAAACCGAGACACTCCTTACAAAATGTAATATGTAGACCTAACTACCTCAGTATTTGAAAATGGTTATAACTCTTCATGGATTTGTAGAAAAACAAATGTAGAGTTTGGAAAGCGCGACTTCTTGTAGTGTGCAGATCAGTGTTAAGGATGGGAGGTTCCCGTCAAAAGGAAATGTAATCGCTGCCCCACAGTACTACAAGACTTTTTTTTATGATTTCAATATAATATATGCTAATGCTTATCACAATATTTTAAAAATCTTATCCAGTCATAGAAGTTTTCAAAATTGTTCATAACTATTATTTGTAAGAAGGGGAATTGACCCATATACAAATCGTGTTTGTGCATTATTGCATATAAAGTAATTTTAGATTAATTATGATTATATACACTATTATGTACACTTACCTGAAATATTAAATAAAACAATTTATTTAAGGGTGTAAACCTTAACGAGTAAAAATGGTGGTTTTAGTGAAAAACTTAAAAACTTATGTTTTTGCTTTTTTAAAATGTCACGATGGTAATAAAAACTTTTCTGAAATTTGACACCACTTAGACTCTTCTAAGGTGAATTTTCTTTGCTGTTTATAAATGCCTACGCTCCTTAATAGCTTGCTACTATTAACATATGGGAATATTTTGCCTTCAATTACTTTCTAGTTATATATATATATATATATATATATATATATATATATATATATATTGCAGTGAGCAATCATAATTCAGTGACAAGTAGTTCTGGAAGAACACTGTGGAATGACAGCCCACAATCTCTATGTTAAGTGGTTCAGAAATATATAAAAATTACAGTCGTATTCCTGTGTGTTTGGTTTGATTATTTGTTTTTAAATCCTTATTCGTATTTCTAATGATGTGTTTGTTGTTGCTTTATGAACCCAGTTCTTATTTATTGTAAAATATTTATATTATGGCATTCACATTTTATTTGTGGAAAAAATGACCGTTAAGAAGAATGTCCGTTGACAGTAGTTGGTTGTCAGAAATTTCCAGAAGCAAGTCTTGTGTTTTAATTGATTGGTGGATTGGAGTTCTCCCACTTATGCAGCAAGTAGTGCGGAACGCTAGTAAAGAGTTAATTGAGGTAGGACGTGTCGTGTGTCATCACATCGTTCCTCCAGGCCAGAAGCACGCACAGCGTAACTCCATATTGTAAAATAAGCCATGTAGAAATTGTTATCAGTCTCACTTTGATAATCTGAAAGAATGTAATGGAACATAAGAGCTGTGATTTAACAATTGCTTTTCGTATTTATTGTTAAGCTAGTAGTTCTTAACATCGCGACATATTATTGGTGAGAATTCCCGATTAGTTGTAAAACATGACAATACAAGCGTCTGTTATTTAGTGATATTACCCATCACTCCTAAGCTTCTGTATATACAATTTTGTTTGTGTTTTACTTTTCTGCAAATGTTTTTGCTATAAGAAAACACAACAGCTAAAACCAATTCCTTCAAGACCCGAGTGTCCTTCGTATGTGACTGCATACTTTGTTTTTATTGTGATATGAATTTCAAATATTTACATTTTTTGCACGTTTTCCTCCGTTCAAAATTCTACTCTGCCTACAAATATTATCAATAGGTTCAATGCTTTTTATATTTCACCCCAAGATTGATATACTTTTTTGCAAACTACATTTACAAAATTTAAAACATATTTTTCAGTCATGAGAGTTATAACTTTTATTTTTACCTACACGAATATATTCTTAAAGAATTACTAACAAACAAATTAAAAAATCTAAAATCTATAAAGTTTATCATCACAGTCTTAAAAGCACAATTATAAAATAATATGTTTTGAGACAGGAGTGGCATTTTAGGAAAATATTGATTTAAAATATAAAAAACAGATATAAAAGAACTGAGCTGACATTTTTAATGTATACTATTTAAAATCACCACAATCTCTGCCCTAATATTAAAGGCCTGTCTTTAATGCTTACGAAAATCTATTTTCAGTTTGATGTGTTCGAAAATTTTAAAATTATTATTATATATAATCTAAACCCTTCCGTGAAAATGTCAACCAGATTACGTTTTATATATTCTGTAAGCTCAATACGTTTCATTTCAATTAAAACAGCTTCTAATTTTATCCTTAATAATTTAAGAATTTCAACAAAATTTGACAGATTCTTTTTAATGGTACCAGAGCTGGTGTAAGTTAGTTTGAAATTCTGTAGAGCCTTTCTTTTTACTACTGTCATGTCTTAAACACAATCATATTCTTCTTTTGTCAGAGAAAAGAAACAACGAATAGCTAATAAAATAAACTTTTATTGTTTTTATGGTGTACTTTCTTTGTGTGCATATGTTATTATTTATTTATTTTTTGTTTCTTTTCTAGAATGCATCATTCTTTAACTATGTCTTTTTCATTTCAGAGGATATTAACATGAAATTTTGGCCTAATGGTTAACAAATTTAAGAAGTATTTTTCTCTAAACTTTGTCTTATTTGAGCTCCACGATATTCAGTATACCTCTTTTTGAGAAAGTAATTGCGAGATATTACTGCATGAAATTTCTAGCTATGAGTCAGTGCGAGAATGCCCAGGTAGTTGGGAAAGGCCTAAGATGAGCAAATACTAATAACGTGCGGACTTTTATATCCTATAGCTCACTAAATAAAAAAACATGCAATACATCAAATGTATGCTTAAGAGATACGGCCTTGGTTCTTGTTTGTTCTTATGCTAAGCAAGAGCCATTCTTCATCATCAGAATCAAATACAGTGGAGTGGGGTGATCAAATGGATGCCTAACCGTGGCATTAAACGTAATTTTCATGATGACCGGCGCCGAAAGCTGTACTTACGGAGATGGGGAATAAAATTGATTGAATGTAGTGACCGGCTATTTTACAGACAATTGAATACGAATTATGCAACTGTTACTGAATCAGTAGAGTTCAATTTCTGTAAGTTATTTACTAATGCTAAAAGACAAGGAGAGTATTAAAATAAAAATACGTTGGTGACATTTTCAGATTATGCGACCGCATTTATATTGATTTATTTACGGACGCTCTTTAACATCTCAGGTCATCAGCGTCCCATTCTATTGAGGGCGTGAAACGGCTGGCAAATTTTGCCCAGAGGCCTCTTCTTTCAGGCTTGAGGTTCTTTTTCGTGTCGTACGACATGTACATGTACATGTCATACATGTACGACACGCCACCCACGGCTTTACTTCCTTTCCGAAGGAAGCCATATTTAGGATGAACAAATGCATCGATCCTAACCGGATTTGAACCCGTGATCTTGGGTTTAGAAGGAAAGTATGGTTACCACTACACCACCAGGACCAACAGATTATGCAACCGCATTACTAGTAGTAGTGGTAGTAGTAATGGACGTTTTAGAATATACTCAAATAAATACAACTGTCGCATGGACCTTAGGACCGTACATACTAATGTCGTCCTTATAGCAATCAAAAAGGCCGTACAAGTACATACATAACTGCCACGAGTGGCCGAGGTCATTAAGGCGCTGACTCGTGAGCGGGAGGTCTGGGGTTCGAAACCCGCCAGGACCGTCCTCCTTGTCTGTTTTTTTTTTTCAGCTTTTCCTCAGTCTTCATAAATGGCAAATGCCGGGGAGGTACCCTAAACTTAGGCCTGGAACGTTTCCTTTATTAAAAAATCCTTATCCAATATATCATTTCATCTCATGTGTCATCAGTGTCCATCGCCTGTGGTGCCTCAGTAGCAAAAACGGGCGTTAAACACTAATCATAAAAAAAAAACATACATAAACACTACCTACATACATACAAATCTACATGCATATATAGAAATATACAAATACTTCGATATACTTACGTTTTCTATTAATAATTTTATATGCAAATACATAAACATGAATGGAACTCTTAATATTGAAACCCTCTTCTATTTAACCACGCCACCTCCGCACCTCCCCCTTCTTCATTATGGTCATTAACCTCCTTTGTCGGGTCTTCTCTAGAAATATTCCCAAACTGGGTGAGTATGTCGCATGCACCAACACTTCCCGGTAAATGTTCAAATTTTTATTGGAATTCAAAAATTGCGGTGATAAATGCTCATTTCTTGAAATCTCCGTTTCCCTGCATTCTGCCAAATGGAATGAATAGGTGGTGTGTAACGTCCGTTTTTGCTACACAGGCACCACAGGCGATGGACACTGATGATACAGGCCTAAGTTTAAGGCACCTCCACGGCATTTGCCATTTATGAGGACTGAGGAAAATCTGGAAAAAACCTCAGCCAGGTAGGGCGGTCCTGGCGGAATTCGAATCTCAGACCTCCCGCTCACGAGTCCGTGCCTTAACGACCTCGGAGGTGCCTTCTGCCAAGATATGTGTCTCCAAGTACTGCTTTCTCTACACAATGGGCAAATTCTATTCCCGAGAGCATTAACCTTTTTTTTTTTTCCTCCCCTTTCCAAGCCCCTAACCTGAGACATGCGAGACCACTTCTTCCTTCCCTGCCATAGCTATCTAAATAATGTCCCCTTCCCCATCCCGGACATATTTGAACCTGCAGGTTAAGCGATACTTTTTCTGCGCATTGAGACAAAATATTCTCTTTGTCTATCTCGCAAATGTCTGTTAACTATTTTCCAACTATTTCGTGCATAACTAAGATACTATATATGCCTAAAGAATAATAGTACTCTAATCATTTCTGTGCTATTTCAACTGATACAAATTAAGATTAAAAGGTAAGTAAATTTGTTTAAAAAGTTATCATAGTTGACACTTTTGGTCCATGGTTAGTATTTGTATCATTGTATCATTCAGTAAGGATTTAGGCTTCAAAAGTAAAAACACATATTAACTATAATAACATTTATAAGCATTGTTTGTTTCAAATGTCTCATATACCCTTAATAGCTATTACATTAGAAATAACAACTGTGATTATCCTTTAGTCAAAACCTGGGTACTAGGAAGGTGATTTAGTACAGTGTTTGAATTAGAATTTTCATGGACACATTCTCTTATTAATACCTTCATTTATTTCACGATGTATTGAAATGTTTTGTTTAAAGTTATATACACAGTTACGATACTATAGTGCTATTTGCTGAATTTCAGCGACCACAAATTAAATTATAGGTTTAGAGTTCAGGAGAATTTTTTCATAAGTCGATAAATGCAACCTTTTAAAAATTGAGTTACATGCAGCAAGAGTATATGACCTTGATTTAGTACATGATGCTATGTAATCAGTTCTTTTCCTATGTATAAAAGTAGCAAAAGTCTATAAATGTGTGCAAACCAGTAAATATTTTAATTTCCAATTATTTCAATGTAACTTTGTACCAACATTATTTAAACTCCAGACTTCATTATTGCCAACCATGTAACATACTAGGGACAGATCATTATTCAATTCATTTCTTTGTCGACACGATTTTAATTTTACTTTATGAAAGATTTGAATGATGAATGGTGTTATATTAGTGTGAGTACATTCATTTTACTAAAAATGAATATGAATATCGAATCAGTGGATCTCTTTAATCTCAGTGGTATTAATAAAACGCCAGAAGGGTTATTTAAAACGCCGAGATGCGGTTCAAGATGAAATGGCACTGAATGTGCTAACAGCAAAGAAAGAAAAGTGTATGACCAAGCGAGGTGGCTCAGTAGTAACGCTTGGGACTCGTATTTGGGAGGTCCCAAGTTCAAATTCTTCGACCAGCTAACCTGACAGGTTTTTTTGGTGACTTTCCTCGGTCCATTTTCAGAAAGTGCAAATGTCATTATTTCTCTGCCAAGAATTCACATTCCAACTCTTTGCGTGTATCTGCTTCCTTCTGTGTTTGTGGTGTCTGCGAGGCGTCTCTGACATTGTGTTGTCCATTCATCCAGGAAATATCTCAGTATGTGTGCGTCCTGCATGTGTATCCAGATATAATTAGCTTCCCAAGAGGCGACAGACCCTGCATTGGACTGTAAGTCTTAATACAGAATGCGTGTGAATAGTAAAAGCAGAATGGATGTGTATGAAAATGTGAATGAGATAAGAAACGTGTCAATGTGGTTGTACACCTTAAGATAAAAAATATGGCCCGGCTTTTGAAGCCAGAATATTCAACGCTCTGTTCACAAATGCAAAATACCAACCGTTTTCTCTCCAGTAAGCTGGAGTTGAGTTATACCTGTGAGGTAGCTTGAATGCCTAAAACGCAAATAGAGCCATACAATGAGAGTGTAGTAACTGCTATTAATACTACTACGTCCTACTTTGAATGCAGCTTTACCGAGTGCAACCGAATTTACCCGAATAGGTAACCATTTTTTTTATCTTAAGGGATACAAAATTAAAGAGTTTAAAGTGTAACAAATGAATTATTTTTGGTTTTTCAGTTCAACTGAAAAGTAGTTTATACTAAAGGGATTATGCATATATAAAAACAAAGATAAATAATAAAAGAATGCAAGTTAACAACAAAAATATATACACCAAGGACAAAAAATAGGGGAAATGTCAATTAACTCTTAGAATAGAGCAAATTAACTTTCCTGAATCTTCAGGATGAGCTTTTATCTTTGAAAATTGCCTTAAGTAAAGAAAGACAAATGAAACAAGGATTTCTTCTCCATACTAGATACATTAGGGGAGGAATGCATTCATAAAATAAGTAACTTTGTTTCATTTTGTTTTAAAGGAAGCGTTACAAAGTAAATCTGTCAAAATATAAATAAATTCGAGATTTTCAAAATACTGCATTAGTATGCACAATTGTTTTCGAGTGATACGTTCTTAAACTCTACAATGAGTTCATAAACGCATGAGAGTTGATAATCATATGTAAATAAGAAACACAAATGCCTTTTGTGAGACAAGATGTATTCATGAAAATTCCTTTCCACCTACCCAACGACTTCTTCAATGAGTTGCTAGTCAGCTAACCTCTTTCTTTAGTCATTTAAGTCACTTTCCCTATTTCCGTCCAGGAAACAAAAAGGGCTGGGAAAGCACCTTGGTGATTTCATTGATGAGAACGTAATAGCTCTTACTTTCCGAGTGGCTTTGAAGAGATGAAAGTGATAGCTGTACTTGGAATTAGAAATGCAATTTACAACTTCTATGACAATGGCGCTCAAAGACCAGAAGCGTTTCATTCCTTTTATGAATATTCTTGTTATTAGGGTTCGGATGTTTATGACCTAAAAAGTGGAAACATGCTAGCAAACATAACCTTAAAATTGGCCAAATATGACCAAACAAATACGCTAAAATTTAAATTACATAATTGCGACATTATTTAAATAACTAAATGTTACCAAATGAAAAAATAAAAATATGACTACATACATGCAAATTTACATTAACACAATTGCCGGTCCTGGTGGTGTAGTGGTTACTATACTTGCCTCCTAAACCCAAGATCGCGGGTTCGAACCCGGCCAGGACCGATGGATTTTTCCGGGCGTAAAAATCCTAAGTATGGCTTCCTTCGGAAGGGAAGTAAAGCCGTGGGTCCCGTGTCGTACATTTACGGCACGAAAAAGAACCTCAAGCCTGAAAGAAGAGGCCTCTGAGCAAAATTTACCGGCCGTTTCACGCCCTGAGTTGAATAGGACGCTGATGACCTGAGCTGTTAAAGAGCGTCCATAAACAAATCAATCAAAAAAAAAAAAAAACATTAACACAATTGCTATATTATTTGAGTCACGTTATTTAATCATTAATACACAAGTTAAATTTTTTCTTGTAATATTTTATGTGGACGGTACATTTTCTTCTGTTATTCACAACTCTAGTTCCTATAAAAAACAATAACCGGCATTAAATAACTGTGGATTAACAAACACCTCTCTACAGTGAAACAAAGTTCTAACGTAAGTATTACATACCTATTTTCATTCTCCGTTTATGGCAACATTACAGTGTACCAACCAGTGTTTCTTCAAACTATCGAAGAGGAATCTTCTTCTCTTGTCAGTCAGAATGGTCTTAAATGGTGAGAAGCTTTTTTCAACGCCACAAGATATTATGGGAGCATATTTAAACAGAGTGCACTGTAGTTCTGGATCGTCTTCTCCAAAAACAGCTTTACAATTGTTTAAAATATCACTAATTTTGCACATTGTTGAAAATACACGATTTCCTTTTTGCTTCTTCTTAATTTTCTTCTTAATGGAAACTGCTGCGCCGCCCTTTACTCTCCGTACTTGGCATGTTAATGTACACTAGCCTACTGTGACTCTACTGAAATGTATAGGGCAGGGACAGTTACTTGCACCAGAGGTACCACTGAACATTTGTATACACCGTGCTTAATTGCTTCTTGCAAGGCCATGTTCCATTGACAATCAAACCAAAACATAAATAACTCCTTAAAATAGGCAATTCATGGAATATAGGTACATATTATTTTTTAAATATCCAACGTATTTTAATTTGTTTGAACATAATATCATGTTCGCAAATATAACCAAAATATTACTTTAAAACACCAAAATATGCACAATATGATCAAAACTGATAAAATTACCTAAATATGCAAATATATTAAACATAAACCATCTAAAAGTACTCAAAAAATTCAATTCAGGTTTAATTCAACACTATAATTGAAATAAAAGACAGGAAAAAAATATGACGTCATAAACACCCTAATTCTACTTATTATATACTCATACATTAATTTCATCTAAAGCCAATAACATAGCATTACAATTTACAACCAAATTTACAGTGCAATAAAATGTTTAAATAAAAATAAATAAAATATATTAACATAAGTTTTAATTGTTTAAATAAACATTGGCGTTGTAAACAAAAATAACAAACATTTTAAAACTTATTATTCTGTTTCCATCATTGAATTAGGTTTATGCATAAGTAGCAGTGGTTTTATTCGTAATCACAACACTGTTACTAGGGCATTTGTCATCGGTCATTTGTTTTTTTGGAGCCTTGTGCTTGTAAATACATCTTAAATTTGGCACATTTGAAGAAATTTTCCTCCATTTGCGAGCTAAAGAGAAGAGAGTGTCACACTTATTCTTTTTTTTTTTTTTTTTTGAGTTTAATAAAGAAGCAAAAACATGTGTGCCATCTACGGGTAGTAAGGCCGTTGAAGAAAGCACGTCAAGAAAATTTGGTTCTGTCGTTTTAAAGAGAGTCATTTTGAGGTGAGCGACTCTCCAGTTTAGGAAGACTATCGAGCTTTGATATAGGCTTTCTGAACTCTTTAATCTATGATTATTCACGTCATTCAACCCAAGAATTAGTAAATGTGACAAATTGTAAACAGTCAACAATCGTGAGACATTTGCATTCCATGGGAAGGTTAAAAAATCCGGTATATGGGAACCTCATGCTTTAAGTGGGAAGGGGAAAAAATCAGTGGCTGTCCATTTGTGCATCTAAGCTAGATTGTCATCGGTTAACTCTGAACGATATTGACCTACTGGTGACGAAAAAGTGTGCCTATATGTAACATTAAAATAAAGAGAAAGGAATGACTGAGTCCTAAAAAAAAAAAAAAAAAAAAAAAAAAAAAAAAAAAAAAAAGCAACTCTATGTAAAACTTTCTGTCCATCCACAGAGATGATGTTATGTGTATGCTGGGATAAAAAAGTAGCGTGTACTACAAATCACTTCACAGGAAAGTCACCATAACTGCTGAAATTGTTCAATAGCTCTGACGCTTTACGGGCGCAATTGAAGACAAAATATCGAGAAGACTGCATAAAGTGTTGCTGCAACACGATACTGTACACATAAAGAAAGCAGCTATCCAGAAGCTTGGTTGGGAGGCGACTTCACAATCTCCATATCCTCCTCAGACTTCAATTTTTTCAGTTCTCTATACGAAAATCTTCAAGGGAACTCTTTCGATAACGAAAATGCTTTACAAATTTGGCTTGACAACTTCTTGCGCTTCAAACCAGCAGATTTCTTCACACTTGGAATCAAGAAATTGCCCCAGTGTTGAGTAAGATTCATAGATAATGAGGGAGAATATATATATATATATATATATATATATATATATATATATTACTGATTGTGTTCAGTGTACTATTTATCTCAAATAACAACTTTGATCACAATTAAAAAAAATTACGAATTTATGCATCAACCCCATATATCTAGTAGATGAAATCTGAAGGAGGCTCAGTGATTTCGAGAAACAACCAGTAAATGTTATCGAAAATAAGCAAAAAAAAAAAAAAAAAAAAAAAAAAACAATATAGGAAATAATATTACAGTAAACTATAGACCAATAGAATACGACAAAAACTTTACTAAGCAATAACTTAACATTCCATGTACATATGCTAAACGTCATGCACCGTTAAAACAGTAAGTGAAAACGGTGTAAATATGCATACTGGAGATCCCAAAAGTCAGTAAATCCAAATGCAATAGTGAAGTATAATTTTCTTGTACATTTATATTGTGCAGTGAAGCGATTTTCTACCTGCTTGCGCAAGAAATCGCAAATATAATACCTTACAATGTATATTTATGTTACAAACTTGGTAAAGAATACACAACAATGATGAAGGTTTTAACGTATATAGTAGTCGAACGAAAGTTTGTGAAAATAGACTCAGCACGAGATTTACCTTGATCAAATCTACTAGATGTGTACATAGTAAAGAAAATCTTCAGATAGTGGCCCAAGCCCACTGTCGTAAAAAAGGGCATCAATTGCTTTTAGGATAGGTTGAAGCATTTGACAAAGGTTTGCAAGGAGTTAACACTGAAAACTTACAGACCAAACTTTGAAGATGATCCAAACAATGAGAATTGCAAATAGTTCTCCTTTAGTCAGTTCAGACAATCTTTAAAATAAATGGAGAGGCAATCGTCATAACTGTTTGCACTAGGCAAGTAATAATCATTACACACATTGTGCTGATAGTTACTGACAGCTGTGTTTGCGGTGACATTGGGAGCGAGAATATCGCCGGTGCACATTTTTGACGAAGATACTGTCAGGAGATAACAACCATAAACTTTTGGAGGACGTTTAGCTTTTGAAATAAGGAAGTGTCCAGATTTTCAGAGCATTCATTTTATTTGACACCTCCATATTAAGCTATCAAATGGAAGTGTTCAGTCATTTTCGACAAGTGAATTATAGAACAATTATGGAATAGTTCCCAAGTTTTTAAGACTTGACTTCATGTCACTTTTCTTCATGAAGAAATGTACAGGCATATACCATCTCCATATGCAAATTACGGAAGTCTTTTAGGAAATACTTAGGAATAAACAATTATGTAAAAATTACTGCACAAGTATGTCAGAGTTACTATGCTTAGCCAAAAGCGGGGAAGTTTTGAACAATTTCTATAAGGTAAAATCTGAATAGATCATAATTGCCTTTTGCGATTCCTGTAAATGGACTTAATGCTTAAAACATATTTGAATGGGGAGCTAAAATAACTTTTCCGTACCGCTGAAGGCATTAGGATTGAATTGGTACAGACAGAGGAAACATTTTTGGTACTTCAGCCGAGCTCAAGGGTTCATCATTTGTGTCTACACCTCAATGGAGTGATCTCCGGATGGAGGATGAGATAAGGGAGACATCGGGCGGCCAAGATCCAGGGCTGTGCGCACGGATGTAGACGGGGTTCCTAATATTTTGTTCCAGATTGAGCGGCGGATCACCTTCCAAGGAATTTGAGTTATTCAGAAGCCCGACCAGACGCCGTTTGAATACAACTAGAATGGAATGTTTACAAAGAGGAAGCCACCACCACACCGCACACAGCACCAGCCCATCTCGCCTGGCACTTTTGGCCCTGCGACACGGAGTGAAACGAGATGGAATGGGAGAGGAAAGAGCCATTCCAGCAGTAACCCTGAGGAAACCTGGGGAAACCACTAAAAACTGTAAAATAGGATGTTCATTCCTAAGAGATTTGAACCAGAAACCTACCGAATGGGAGTGTGAAGCATTATTACTTGAGTCACCTCGCTGTAGAATAGTAATAAATGTGACTCAGAAAAGACAGGAAAGAGGATGACGCGTTTGGCAATAATAATAGAAGAAATAAGCTTTCGTTGCTGTTCTTAAACCCCAGAGGTATTTAGGGCATAGTTTCCTCTGCGGTCTACACACCTTTTCCGGTGTTACCGAGCAGCCATTACAAAAATTAGTCATGCTGAAGAATTCACTAACAGTTACCATGAGGGCATGATAAGAGAGAATCTTTTGAATAGATGACATTCAGATGGAGCCTATCAAGGAAATACTTCAACTTGAAACCACGTCATTGAGGCCACGTATTTGGGAGCTGGTGCATTATCCTTCAGACAAATTTTCTGGAAATTTGTCTGAAAACTCCTTTTAGTTTCTGTAACACAAAATCTTGGTAGTCTCCAGTCGTAGTGTGAAATTCTGAAGAAAATCACCAGTAAGGATCCTTGGAAATTAGGTTGTCACGACTGCAAATCCCAGTTGGGTCCTCGTGGTGGCAGAATCGTATTTGTGATGGGGAAGAATCGCGATTCTTAAGCACTTAACATCAAGTTAGGTACACTCAAAGTACTAGATCAATCCAAACAAAGCAAGAACACAAGCTATTATGAGACACCGCCCTGCAGATAAAAACAAACTTCATTCCCGCTTTATTCTGGTTTTAGAGCTTAGAAATTTCGATACCCGGTGAAGAACAAAAACGAAACCTAGGATCTTTATGGGCGTTATATTGATTCCCTAGTTTCATTCCACCACACTCTTCACTTCCTTTCCTCTTCCTCTGTCTTCATCTAAACTATAATGTAATTTCATTACAGGTGTATTCATGTACTGGCAGAGCTGCATAAAAATTTCCCCCATGAGTCATATGGATCTGTGACGATGTAGCTTGGGTGTTAGCCATATGGACTAATGAAGTATACAGGAAAGCGGAGTGTATGACGCTCTGATGAAGGATTTTTTTATTTCATATTTTTTCCATATTGAGGTAGCTACCGTAATTGACAGAAATCGCAGTGCTTAGGGACTGCTTGGTCAGTGTCTCTTTAAATGCAGAAATTGAATACAACTAGAAATGGAAATCCCTCTTCCGTAGCCATGGCCTTCCAGAGCGTGGGTCAAGTTCCATTAACTATTTTTTTCAAGTATGACATAAGATGAATCATAATTCCTTAATTATAATTTCCAACACGTTTACGCACATGTCCTTGAAAGTAATAATGTTTTATAGAAATGCTGAATCACTGCACATTATATAACTTATTTTACATAGAGATAGGAAAAGCAGTAAAGAAAATTATAGATATAGTTCGAAATGACAACTTGCTAAAATACTCCTAGACACTGAGCTCACAGTTTATCATGTACCTGACTAGAATTCACTCAGAGAATTCGTACCCTTTACAGTTGAAACACAGGCAATAACTTCTGCAGTTGTGTAGAGCTATTCAAAATATGATGATGCAAGCAATCCTCTGTACTTGCTGGAACGCTGTCAGATTGTTTGTACAGTGAGAATTCAATCAGCACTTGGATACAGAGATTTGCGCAAATAATTTGATATCAGAAAGCACTGGATAGCAGATTTCTCTTCGAATGCAAATGTTTCTTCTTTTGCTCTCTAGTATTTTGCATACAGACCTGTTCTGCCTCGTTACCCAGATACCTGATGAGCGAGCTGGCTGGTGTTGTCCCGGAATGCAATGCAATGAGTGGGCAGATGCCGAATTAAGCCGAAGATGAACAAGTGGTCGTCCTTGCGGTTCCCATTCTGACATTTGTGTATGTGTTAGTGGCGACACGTAACTGTTCCAGCCTTGCTTCATTTGCGTACGACCTTTCCTCGTGTGTACGGGATTTGGGAAAGCCCGTTCTAGGACGTTAATTTGGCAAGGGGGACGAACTGGAGTTTACTATTTCAGCTGTGGTGCTAAAAGCGCCAGGTTATTTATTATTGTTCTTAAGGGAGTTCAGAATAGTACAAAACAATTATTATTTTTTATTGTTATTTAATTTTTAATTGCTAGTGTTCTAATCGAATCCAACATGAGCCAGGACATTATTAATATTAATAAAAATACAATTTTTAATTTCGATTTAAAATTACCATTATTAAAAACAATAACTTTTATTAATACATTTCAAAACTTCCAGTATGGATAACGAAATGTATTGTTATAGCATATTGAAACCGAATGATATGTCGGTTCTGGTGGTGTAGTGATAACCATACTTGCCCCCTCAAACCAAGATCGCGGCTTCGATTCCGGCCAGGATCGATATCGGGGATAAAAATCATAAAAATCCTAAGTATGGCTTCTTTCGGAAGGGAAGTAAAGCCGTGGGTCCCGTGTCGTACATTTACGGCACGAAAAAGAACCTCAAGCCTGTAAAAAGACGTCTCTGAGCAAAATTTGTGGGCCGTTTCACGTCCTGATTTGAATGGGACACTGATGACATGAGATGTTAAAGAGTGTCCGTAAATAAACCAAGTCAAAAAATGAGACCGAATGATATGGACTTGCAGTTAGCCATATCTAATCTACATTTTACAGTATTTATATTCTCGTATTTAGACTGTTATTGCACGTTTATGTGTTTTGTTTTTCTTTCGCAACACTTGCAGTCGGTATAAATAACACTAATAATAGTAAACCTCTCGGATTGAATAAACAAAAACGCATCAAATTTTGTTTATAGGTCATCTACTTACCTCTGAATACAAGAGTGACATGTTTTTCTGTAACATGCCGGAGTTGCTCACTAAAGGGCTCCGTTTAGTTTCCCTTCGCGTGCCTTCAGCTATGCCAGTCGAGATTATGCAGGTGATTTATCGAATGCTGCAAAGTGCATTTGTCTTCAAATACTGTGACATTTTACAGAAAAACAAACATCACTATTAAATTTGATCGCCCTCTATAGTCTTGCGCTCACGTGGTTACCTGCATATGCGGAGATCCCGTGTTCGAGTCCCGTAAGGTCATGTACGATTTTTTCCCT